>WAAF01008580.1:151063-202996 GCA_013400475.1 Tricholaema leucomelas
CTCAAGTTGTGCTGGGGGAAGTATAGGCTGGATGTTAGGAGGAAGTTCTCCACAGAGAGAGTGATTTGCCATTGGAATGGGCTGCCCGGGGAGGTTTTGGAGTCACCATCTCTGGAGGTGTTCAAGAAAAGACTGGATGAGGCATTTAGTGCCATGGTCTGGTTGACTGGATAGGGCTGGGTGATAGGTTGGACTGGATGATCTTGGAGGTCTTTTCCAACCCAGTTGATTCTCTTCTATTCTAGTATGCCAATAATACATGATGGATTGTCTTCATGAAAGGTCTCCAGTATTAAAATTTTTAAAAAGTACTTTCTTTAGACTTCAAAACAGAGTGACGTAGTTGTCAGTTTTCTCCTAGTTACATGTTAACAGCAAAGAATACTGCCATCTAACAGACAGTCGTTTTCCCTCAGATCAGTAGTTCCCACAAAGATGCATGAAGCAACTGAGCAAACCTGCATAACACACTGAGTTCAAGAACAATGCTTGAGTGATCAAGACACGTTTCCTTAGTGTCTTACTCCTTTCCACTTCTAACCTGCCTTGCAGTAGGAATTTGCTTCATTAAAATTAAAGCAGAAACTGAATCAAAATTATAAAACAAAATAAATTTTAAAATATATGAGATGCTCACGAACATCACACATGTTCAACTACCACCATTCACAAGCTCTGATTTACATATCATTTGTCTAGACAGCTGCATGAAATTTACTTCATAAACAGACAAAAGTGTGCACACTCACAAAGAATTCCTGCCGCTTTTTCAAACTATCGATTAACTTCAAAGTTGGAATAATTATGATTATTTTCATTAACTTTGGAAAATTCTAGCTCTTCTTTGGGGCAACAATGGAATTGCATTATTGTCAAAATTCTCATTAGAAAAACTTCCATGCAACTCATTATGTCAGATAAGAATTAAAATTCTTACAGAGAAAATAAGAAAAAAATGCCATTATACCTCATGCATAACACCTACCTCTTAAGCCAAAATAAACAACACAGGCTAGAAGTCCCACAAATATTCTAAAAAGTAAACATGAAGAATATTTAAAGCATTTTTAAACTCACTTCATTCTGCTTGTAATGTTCTCCTGATAGCTTTATCTGTGAAGTCTAGCTGATAATGGGAAAAAATGTCAACACCCACTGGATTATGTCTTTGCTTGTGGTTTCAGAGTGCACTATACTGTGGTTGCTTATTTCACTGGCTCACCAATCTTTTGGTGAGAAACCTTTTCTTCAACTTCAAAGACAGAAGTGTGTCAATCCTTCAATATGGTCTTTTTCCCCCTTTAGAATTTATAACTACTTGCTTCCAGTCTGATACTGTCATTTACTTATCCACCTCTATGACAAATCTACCACCAGAAAGAGGCTGAAATTAAGCCAGATCAAATCCAGTCCATTCATAGTCATCTTGAACAACTGCTTCCCCAACTGTGTCAGGAATGGGAAACCTGTGTCACTAGACTGCCATTCTCCATCCCAACATCAGAAGAGTAACACTGCAGTACTTCATGCAGTCCTTCTCAGGCCAGACAACATCTCTGCTTACTTTCTGCATATGTAAACAGCGAGTCTGAACACATTACAGTTATACATGCAGCAAATTAGTACATGGGATTAATTTGCTACTTTGTTCAGTATACCTTACCTAGCATGCATGGACAACAAAGACAACACCTACAGAAACAATACATGATAAATAAGCATACAAACCTGGAGCAGAAAGCAAAGTTGAAACAGATCAAGTACCATGCCAGGATATATAAAACAATCTAATTAACTAAATTATCCAGATAAGGCAAAATGCCCTAGCCAGACTGAGATCCAGAGCAACAAAAAAATGTACACAGAACTGAAGAAGCAGTTGTAGAAGCCAGATATCTCTCAAAAAAAGACTTCTTTCAGAATCAGCAAGTTCAATGATAGCAACTGAATGACTGAATGCCTGCCAGAGGTAGCAACCAACTAGCTGGTTAGTAACCATTCCCAAAGACATAGTTCCTCCTTGGCATTCAGACCTTTTCACTGACCATGCCCTAGGCACAGAACATGCCTCACCTCCACAGACTCAATATATCAGTGGCAACTGACACTCAGTTTACAGTGGCAATAAGAACAAAGTCTTTGCTTATTTAACTATCTTTCTTGATTTCTAATTACAGAATCACAGAACTTTAGAGGTTGGAAGGGACCTCCAGAGATCATCAAGTCAAACCTCCCTGCCAAGGCAAGATTACCTAGGGTAGTTCACACAGAAGATATCCAGGTAGGTTTTGAAAGTCTCCAGAGGAGACTCCACAACCTCTCTAGGCAGCCTGTTCCAATGCTCTGTCACCATCACTGTAAAGAAGTTTCTCCTCATGTCGAGGTGAATCCTTCTACGTTCCAATTTGTAGCCAAGAGCCAAGAGCCAAGAGCCAAGAGCCAATTGCTCTTGTCTTATTGTTGCTGACCAGTGAAAAGAGATTAGCCTCCTCCACTTGACACCCACCCCTCAGATATTTGTATATGTTGGTAAGATGTCCTCTCAGTCTTCTCAAGACTAAACAGACCCAGGTTTCTCAGTCTCTCCTCTTAGGGAAGATGCTCAAGTCCTCTAGTCATCTTCATTGCTCTCCACTGGACTCTTTCCAGCAGGTCCCTGTCTCTCTTGAACTGGGAAACCCAAAACTGGACACAGTATCCCAGGTATGGTCTCACCAGAGCAGAGTAGAGGAGAAGAACCTCTCTAGATCCACTGGACACATTTTTCCTGATGCACCCCAGTATGCCATTGGCTTTCTTGATTCTCCCCCTTTACTCTGCTCTTGTCAGACCCCACCTGGAGTACTGTGTGCAGTTCTGGAGCCCCCAACACAAGAAGGACATGGAACTGCTGGAGCGGGTCCAAAGGAGAGCCACGAAGATGATCAGAGGGCTGGAGCACCTCTGCTATGAGGACAGGCTGAGAGAGTTGGGGCTCTGCAGCCTGGAGAAGAGAAGGCTTCGAGGAGACCTTAGAGTGGCTTTGCAGTATCTGAAGGGAGCCTACAGGAAGGCTGGGGAGGGACTATTGACAAGGTCTAGTAATGTCAGGACGAGGGGGAATGGGTTTAAGCTGGAAGAGGGGAGATTTAGACTGGATGTTAGGAGGAAGTTCTTTACAGTGAGGGTGGTGAGACACTGGCACAGGTTGCCCAGGGAGGTTGTGGATGCTTCCTCCCTGGAGGTGTTTAAGGCCAGGCTGGATGAGGCCTTGAGCAACCTGCTCTAGTGGGAGGTGTCCCTGCCTATGGCAGGGGGTTGGAGCTGGATGATCCTTGAGGTCCCTTCCAACCTAAACCATTCTATGATTCTATGATTCTATGATTCTTGGTCACAAGGGCACATTGCTGGCCCATGCAGAACTTCTTGTCCACCAGGACTTCAAAGTGTTTCTCCAGAAGGCTGCTTTACAGCAGGGCAGGCCCCAGTCTGTACAGGTCACTGGTGCCTGTTGTTATCACTCCCCAGATGGAGGACCCTGCACTTGTCTTTACTGAACTTCGTAACATTTGCCTTCACCCAGCTCTCCAGCCTGTCCAGGTCTCCTCAGATGGCAGCACAGCCTGACAGCAAGTCGGCCACCCACAGACAGTTTTTTTATCATCAGTGAACTTGCTGAGGGTACACTCAGTGTCCTCATCCAGGTCATTGACAAAGATATTAAACAAAACCGGACCCAGGACTGATTCCTGGGGAACACCACTGGTCACAGGCCTCCAATGTGATTCTGTGTCATTGATGACAACTCTCTGGACACTGTTGTGAGGCCAGTTTTCATTTCACCTCACAGACCAGCCGTGTAGGCGTTCTAATGTTTTCCATAGGGTGTAAAAAAAAAAAAAAAAAACAAACAGAAAATCCCAAGGATGGCTATTTGGTGATGTCCATGCTGCACTGACAACCTGCAAACGCTGTGAAAAATGTAACAGCAAACATCACCATTTATCTATAAAGAAGGCTGCACTGTGGTATGTGCAACTTAAAATCCTTGGACATAAAAATTAAGTGATAATTTAAAACATCAAAGAATCCAATAATTTTCGCCATGGTCTAGCTGACTGGATAGGGCTGGGTGCTAGGTTGGACTGGATGATCTTGGAGGTCTCTTCCAACCTGGTTGATTCTATGATTCTATGATCATACATAAATACATTTCAAATGCAGTTGAAAAAATACTTCTACAAACATTCTGAGTCACATTTTTAACACTGCAGATGGGAGGGATTCTAAACATCAAGTGTACCTGAATTTAAACTTCATAAAAAGAGATCACAACACTGATGGCATCTAAATTGCAACCAGTACATTAATCACCACATTAATTAACCATATAAACAATAAGTGCAACAGAACTTTGCTAATTTTCGCATTAATTATCTACAAGCCTAAGTCGTATGAACAAGAAACCACAGTGGCCTCTTTCAGCTTCCCAGCAAGAAATTTACTAAGAGCACACAGTAGCACAACACCCTATTACCAAGGCATTTACCACATACTGTACAGACCACTTACTATAATATTATGAAGCAATTAATAGCACTTGCACACAAAGAAGGGAGCATGTGTGCTTTGTTTCCAGACTGAAAAAAGTAACAAATCAGAGGTGGGATGTAACCATTTCATTAGCAATGGAAGTCAGAAAATGTTTTATTATCAAAGTTCAAAGGCCTGCACACCCAAAAAAAAAATCTCTTGACATCACAGGAGGGTAAAGCTAACATATGTCAAAGGCTTAATTGTTCTTCTATTTTCTTTGTAGCTTTTAGAAAGTTCTGGAAACTAAATGAAGCAGATTCATCCCAGGGTGGGGGGTGGCAGGGGTCTGTCCTTGTAAACACAGAAAAATACCTGCAGAGATACGGTAAGCAAAAGACACGCACTGGATCTTTCAGATGTCTTTCAGAACACAGCTCATGCTCCCCAAGACATTTGTCTTCACCTGGGGTTCCCTGCACCTGATCTCTTTTTATGACCAGGTGACCTGCCTGATGGATGCTGGGAATGCTGTGGATGTGGTCTGCCCGGACTTCAGCAAGGCTTTTGCCACTGTCTGCCATAGCAAATGTGTGGCCAAGTTGGCAGGCTATGGCCTGGACAGGAGCACTCTTTGCTGGGTTAAAAACTGGCTGGATGGTCAAGCCCAGAAAGTGGTGCTGAACAGAGCCACATCCAGATGGCAGCCACCGCTAGCGGTGTGCTTCAGGGGTCAGTGCTGGGCCCAGTCCTGTTTAATTTCTTCACTGATGATATGGATGAGGGGATTGAGTCCACTGTTAGTGGGTTAGAGGACAACACCGAGTTGGGAGCATATGTTGATCTGTTACAGGGCAGGAAGACTCTATGGAGGACCTGGACAGGCTGGATAGATGGGCTCAGTCCAGTGTCACGAGTTTTAACAAGACCAAGTACCAGATTCTGCACTTTGGCCGCAACAACCCCATGAAATGCTACAGATTGAGAACAGAGTGGCTGGAGAGCAGCCAGGCAGAGAGGAACCTTGGGGTACTGGTCAATAGGCGACTGAAGATGAGCCAGTAGTGTGCCCAGGTGGCCAAGAAGGTCAATGGCATCCTGGCCTGTATCAGGAATAGCGTGATCAGGAGGACCAGGGAAGTCATTCCACCCCTGTACTCAGCATTGGTCAGGCCACACCTTGAGTCCTGTGTCCAGTTCTGGGCTCCTCAATTCAAGAGAGATGTTGAGGTGCTGGAATGTGTCCAGAGAAGGGCAACAAAGCTGGTGTGGGGGCTGGAGCACAGCCCTGTGAGGAGAGGCTGAGAGAGCTGGGGTTGTTTAGCCTGCAGAAGAGGAGGCTCAGGGGAGACCTTATTGCTCTACAACTACCTGAAAGGAGGTTGCAGCCAGGTAGGAGTTGGTTTCTTCTCCCAGGCAACCAGTGACAGAACAAGAGGACAAAGTTTCAAGCTGTGCCAGGGAAGGTTTAGGCTGGACATTAGGAAGAAGTTCTTCATAGAAAGAGTGATTTGTATTGGAATGGGCTGCCCAGGGAGGTTTTGGAGTCACCAACCCTAGAGGTGTTTAAAAGGAGGCTTGATGAGGCACTTAGTGCCATGGTTTAGTTAATTAGAAGGGTTAGGTGATAGGTTGAACTCGATGATGTCAGAGGTCTTTTCCAACCTGGTTAATTCTGTGATTCTATGTGACTCTGTGCCTGTTGTTATCTTTATTAAAATCTATGTCCTGCATTGGTTCACTTTGAAAAATGTAAATCAAGGTGAGGGACTCAACAACACAAAATTTTAAAAAATTAAATATTAAAAATTAAAAAGGAAAGGAACTCAATTATGCAAAGTTTAGTAATATTTAGACCCTGTAAATTAATGTAAATACTTTGCAGGTATGTGCTGACATTCACACAGATCTTCAGCAAAATGCACATTTGTCACGTGCAAATTCCAGTTTGTATATACTCACCTTTTCTCCTCTTGTTTCTCTTTCAGCTGGAGGTACCACCTTCGTCTGTCATGGCAAGTACTTGAATATTCAAGATATACGTGCACAGGATGTGCACATGTGTGCACACACCTGCACCTACACAGTATCAAGAGTTCAGAGACAAGTCTGTTGTGACTGCAGACTGTCAAGAACTCAAGACAAAAAAATAATGTCCAATGGGTTTAATTCTGGACATTTAACATCAAAAGTTTTCAAACAAAAATCTTAGCTACCTGTCTCCTTCCAGATGTGCCAGTCGAGAAAGTTCCAAAAGACTACGCTGGAGTTTCCAGTTTGTATTGATTTTGATCCACTAGGAGACCTTTCTACACCCAGCAGATTAATTACCTTCTAGTCCATCTAGCTGAATCAAACGCTTGGGTTTGTTTAGCTCAGCTCACTATCACCTCCCACTTCAGGTAAATTAGATCCTACAGCACATGAGATCAACACTGCAGCTCATTAGACCTGCTAAACAGGATGAATTATTTTTAGATGACACCAGACACTACCATCATCTTTGCTGTGGATACACCACCACACTTGGCTCCACCAGTATGCTGCATAGAAGACCAAGAGCATTATACATGACCATAAAACATATTAGTGCCATTTCATGCTGCACCTGTTGGGTCTGTGGCAGTGCTACACCATGGCTGTTCCTTGATGGCAGCTGCTCTCAGGTGTTACACCCTCTATACAGGCAGTGGAGAAAACTGCACTCAATAGGCAAAGGTGGAGGGATAAAAGGCATATTTTTTGTGTTTCTCCTGCTGTTCACCTTCTCTTCCAGCTTTCTTAATCCAAATTATCTTTCCATGAGGATATCCTTGCTCCCATTCCTTCTTGCCTGTCTGCTGCTAGATACTTTAGCTCCTTATTCTACAAAAGAAACTCCAGACTCCAGTAGATCTCACATCTTGTTAGAATGATTTGCCTCTTATACATAGAGGAGGAGAAATCTCTTCAGCTAATGGGTGAAATGCTCAACCAACTGTCCCAGGACTGTACACAGGCAACAAAGCTGCACACAAAAAAAGAGGACGGCCCTATAGTTACTTCATTTTCCCACTACATCCAGAACCATATCAGCTAACTGAAAACACTATGCCACAAAATGCTACAGAGCTAAGCTATTTATGACTCTTTCACAAAGCCTTCACAAGGGAAATCAGAAGTTTTACCTGTGAAGAACAGAGCTATTGCTAATTTGCTTCTATTAGCACACAGCTCTAAATTCTTTTCCTATAATCCTAGCACTAAAGTTTGTATTTTTAAAGGAAAATAAAATACTTCAGTAACTGCAAATACCTGGAAAAAAATCAAGAAGGTTCAATTTTGTGACTACTGAACTTGAAAGCACTACTATTTAGTTTAACATTGGAAGTATTACTGTATAGTTAAATGGCACACACATGTTAAATCACTCTTGTGTGTTACCTACAATCAGTATTCTGTTTTCCTGCACATTTTTAAAGGATCTTCTACATTCTTAAAACATCAAGGTAAAAAAATTAAGAGCTTTACATGAAGCTCCCACAACTGCTCCATACAGGATGGAAGAGACTTAGTAGTTAATATCTCTACTGAAACCTTTTCATTTACTATCCTGATAGGCATCTTGTAGAAAGTCATGTTTGTTTTCCCTGCCTCACAACAGAAGTTATTTTACGTTAAAAGAGTATTACCGCAGTCTGGGACCTTCATATCCAGCAATGCTGTCTGCTTGTTGTTGTCATCTGTGCAATATAAATCCTGAGTTTCTGTGTAAGACTTGGTCTCTTGATATTTCTTGATCCACATGATTTCACAGGAACACTTGAATGGATTGTCCACCAGTATCCTATAGCAAAAAAATCCAGCTTAATTAGAATACAGAATGGGTCATGCATACAGAAAAAACACAGAGGGCAGGAGGATTTCAAGCACTCATTTGGGTGAAAGCAGTAGCTGAACCCTTTAGATGAGAAAGACAAAAAAGGCAACCTTAGTAACCTCAGTGCAAAGTGTGATCACACTAGTAATTCAACTACTACCTCAAACACATGCATGTGTATCAGGAGCACATGAAGAACTGGGTTTTCTATCAAACTCATTTTTATTTCAGATAATATTTATTTCAGAATTCCTCTCTTCTATATTTGAACTCTCTGCTCAGCTACATCAGAAAGATGATGCCAGAAACTGCTCACTGCTATGAGGTGGTAAATTCTTTATAGTGCCAAAGAGCTATGGATTATATAAAAGCTCTAACAAACTCTAATCATAAAAAAGGATTTTACCTAACCTTCAAAATTCATCCCTACAACACTCTAGAAAATATCACAGTAAAATCCTAGATAATGTCATGAAGAAACACTAACTGCAAAAATGGCCCTGAAGCAGAAATGTATCACCTAGTTACACTGCATGCTGCAAGGAATTTAAACCACAGGTTAAAATATGCACCAAATTCAAGATTTAAAAATTAATAAAACTACAACAAAATATAATGTAGTAAATTCCAAGTAAAATATGACCAGAAACATCCCAGTGTCTACGTGACCTACAGAGACAGATGAGATCAAATAAAGCATGTTCAAGTGATTGTTTTATGGCATTTCATTACAAGAACTGCTCTTAAACAAAATTTCAGAGGTATTTTCAAGGTATAGAAACAAAATTCAAATTGCTCATAGAAGCTATACTTATAAATGCCTCCTGAGGACATGAAGTGTGCAAATAATGACAAATTCAGCTTATCAGAGCTGTAACCTGTGCCCCCAAAGTCCATCTGTAGTCTTTTAAGGATTAGCAGCTGCAGGGATCAAGCTTGCAATTGTCTGAAGGAGTAATTTGTATTCACAAAAGTTATTTGCTGGAGTTTAACATCATCACAGCATTGACAAGAATTGCTTGTGCAAAGACAGAGTATGAACATCAAGATCCCTTAGGTCACAATCTACAACATGCGTTTTCAAAATACGTTTTTTCCCATAACTTCCCTGTAAAAGAGAAATTTCCCTTGACCAGGGGATGAGCAGTCCTTTTCTTCCACTGTTTTATTTTGTGTTAAATCCAGCAAGGCACATCATAGGCAGTTTGCTTGATAGAGGCATAACGGCAGTCCATAGACATTTGTGTGTAAAAAAGAATCTGACCTAGTAAAAGCAAATTATGTGTCTTCATCTCATTTGCTGTAATTTTAATGCTGCAGCTACAGTTTGTTCTAAAAGAAGCCTTTCAAAGTGGCATGTCCTTGTCTACAATACCTGGTGAATACCTCCCACTTCACCCTATCCTGAACTTTTCATCCCTCTGTGTTTTGATTTACGAGAGTGCTAACAACAGGACACTTTTTTGTTAGATTCAGAGGAAGCTCCTAAGAAGCTATTTATGGCATCATTCTTCTCTCAGATTAGCCTTTGAATACTCTTCTCTCTCTCTCCTCTCTGATTTTCCACAAATATGTTAGTGACTTACCAATAGAATTTTTTGACTAATAGCAATTTTGTCACTGTTCCTTCTCCTTCAGGCTCTGCTTTTTTTACCTAACTTTCTTTCTTTCACTTCCCTATGTCTTTTTATCTGTTTATCATAATCTCTGGATAATTCAGTTCTTCCTTCCTTATACTCCAAGCCCACAATACTACCTCAAGTTTGTATCTACTCTTCTCTCTCTCAGCTTGTCCTTCATCACACATTGCCTTCACACCTCAAATACCACTCATATTAACCTCCACACTATGTATTTTTCCCATCTCTGGCTCACTTCCACTACCCTTTCTCTGCTTCTACTACCATGACACTGAATGGCCCTTGTTTAACTCCACTAACATCACAAATATATTCACTCCTAATCCACACCAGCCAGTTGTTTTGCCTCTTAAGTGAAATTTCTCTGCTCATTAAACTTCGTTTCCACAATTCACATCATGTATTTGTAATATTTGTTTTTTTCTCTCTGCCCCAAATCCTTTTTAACTTCTTTCTCCCAAGGA
Source organism: Tricholaema leucomelas (assembly GCA_013400475.1). Lineage (NCBI taxonomy): Eukaryota > Metazoa > Chordata > Aves > Piciformes > Lybiidae > Tricholaema lacrymosa > Tricholaema leucomelas. The sequence continues at coordinate 161,539 of WAAF01008580.1, forward strand.
GTAAACCAGCATCTTCATAAAGTTCATTAACATTGATGTTTCTCTTTCAAAACCTTTGTAAGCACTCATTATACCAACAGCTTAAAACAATCTGTGCACCTGGCAGCAGAAAAAATTCAAGAAACTGGAAGCAAAGTATGCTTTCAAAATTGCAGTAATATCCATTTTTAAATACTCCTTAAGCTACAGCATACCCACTCTCACATTTCTGCAACCCAGGGGTAGGGATAAAGAAGACTCTATTTCTCCACTAACAGCTGAGAAAGATTAGAAGCCCAAGCCTCACACTACACACTGGTCTGAATCCTGTATATATTCTTCATAAGGTCACAACAACCACAAAACACAGAATCACAGCCAAGTACACATTAACAATGAATTTTTGGCAGAGACTAGATACAGTACGTAAAGAAACCAGGATTTCAGACGTATGAAGGACATACAGCAAGCAGAGTGCTCTGCATGTAGCTGGTCTCTCCATCAGAGTGCTCAGTGACTACCAACTTATCAAAGAAAACTACAGTAAGTAATGTTCCTGGTACTGTTGTTGTGGTAGGCCTAAGCAGGCCAAAAATAGGCTTATACATATCCTGTATTGCCCAGGCGTGTTTTTCTGCTCTCCCTCCCTCTGTTTTGGAGAGAAGCAACTGCGGGAAAGAGGACAAAAAACATGGAGCTACTGAATCTAAGGACTCTGGCTTGCCCAGACTTGTTTGCATCCTGTGGTAAACAAGGTACACACACTTAGCTTGTGCCTGCCTTGTGCAAGTCCTATGCTTTTCCTAAATTTGGGTAAAGCAAGCCCTATGACTTCACCTAATATGGTCAGGCATGGATAACTGCCATTCTGATTGGCTATTCTGTGTTCAAAGGCCCATTAGTCTCAGGCTACATTAATAAAAGAGTTGAGAAGGTAATGCAATGTGCCCTGCTGTTGTATTCATGCCTACTGCTGCCTGCTGCTATTGCTCCCTGCTTCTGGCAGTGTTCTGCCTTATTGTATCCTGAACTATCTGGAAACTCCACTCCCTCAAGTTTACCAGGAACAGGCTCTAAATGCCTCCAGTCAATTGGCCTGCATAGCCAGCATGACATCGTGCTAAAATCACACATCGCAAGACATCCTGCCTACACTTGAAAGTCTCCTGCCAAGAAGGGAAGTGCTGGATACACAGACCATCCAGAAGACCAGATCAGAGATTGTCTGCCTCCTTTCCCAGCGCTCTGTGAAGCCTGGGAAGAATCAGAAGTCTCAGCAGTTGACAAGACAGTAACAGAATTCCCTGAAAGCATCTGGGTACTGTTTGAAGCTGTAGCTAGTCCCATGAATTAGGAAATAATGTTTTGTGAGTAAACACTTAAAGCCTCTTATAATTCACCACTGCCTTCTGCCATAAGTAGAAAGGCTCTCCTTGAGTCCATCTAATGGGCAAGTGGAATACTAACCACAGGAACCTTCTCTTCCAGTTCAATTAATGTTTATATATTTTTGCAAGTTATTTCTAGATCTAGTTATTCCTCTGTATGTTTCAATGACTGTGCAAAGAACTGATTATTATTAAAATTAATGGTCAGGGTGGAGAAAGTTCTGAATATCAAAATTAATGAACTATTAATTTTGGGAAAATACCATTAATTACCCATTCATAAAAACTGTAAAGAAAAACATGTATCAACTTCACTATAAACAAGACATAGCTAAGGGCTATAATCTCATTTTGTCACACAAGGATTTGGTCATTTTTTCCCTCATACTCTGAAGTTCGCCACAATGCCAGTGTTGCAATACTTAGACAGGCACTTTGGAAAACTTCTAACTTGTCTCTGAGCTCCAGGAAAGCAATCCTCCACTCCCCTGTAGCCCTCCCAAAGCTCCTGCAGGCTCTCTGTAGTCCCACGTATTTGCAAAATATGCACATGATCAAAATTTTAGAACACATGCGAAGACAGAACTGCTCAATGAAACAGAGAATAAAAATTGAATATTGGAACAATCAACAAATATATGTTTACCAGTGCTTCATTACCAAATTATTACATAAAGCACATGCAATTCAAAGGAGAAAATAACAATATTCTTCAACAGCCAACCAAAAGCACAGCAGCTGCAGGGGCAACATAAGAATATGAGAGAGGTTTCAGCTCAAATATTTAACACAAATACCAGTAGTTGTGAAGTATTCTTACAATAAAGTATTTTAAAACTGAAGAGAAGAGGGTAATTTTAAAAAAAGATAACTTGGCCCTCTTGAAGCCTTGGAATTAAAATATCTCTATATTTAAGTGCCTATCATTACTCCTTTCTTTGGATCAGAATTCCATTCTTAATCATTGATGAACTATATCTTCAACAGAACAAACTTCAAAGACTTGTTTTTCCACTCCACCCAAAAATAAACTTTCTTTTAAGAAATGACAACTTACAGATCAGACAAACCCAGATGGTGAAAAGGCTTCTTGGACAAACTTGAGAGTTTGTTTCTGGATAAATTGCTGTGGGAAAAGAGAAATATTACATTAATTTGAATTGCATCTTCTTAAACTGAGTAACACAATTCCTTGGTCTTAAAAAAATTGATTACTCAAACTGGTTCTAAAAAGCCTTTAATCATCTACTTCAGTTCTAAAGAAATGGCGTTACACCTCATTTTATAGTTTGATGGGTTTCAAAGGTTTGAATCCAGTCTGCAACCAAGGTCAAATACATTCAAAACTAAACTCAGCAGGAATCAATACTTTCACTTTTAGCACCTCTGTTCGTTGCAGAAAAGCAGCAGATTTAATTGTGTTTCAAAAGTATTTTGTAAAGTCCAGGTGTTAATTACATGCTCGATTTATTCACAAGTGAAATGGGTGTATCCCCTTCTTTGAAGCTGCACCAAACCATACTCACATAGTCTTCCCCACATGCTAGCACACATCCACATCAGAGTCTTTTAGTTCTTGTTTTCAAATTGTATGTACAATATGCACCCACATGGAAGATCAAAAGGAAAACTGTAAAATGCCTATATTGGGCTTTTTTATGTCAATTAAGCATTTACGGTTTCCAGTGGCAATTAAGTGAAAGTTCCTCTCTTATTATGCAGAGCAAAGAAATGTTCATCTGAATCACAAACACTCCTCTCCCACTAGGCTTACAAAACTTCTTTCTCCACCCCAAAACAAAACAATGCAGTATTCCTATAGTCTTATCCGTCCACAAGTTAAGAGAGAGAACAGTAGTTAGTGAGTAGTTCTCACTAGTTAAGTGAGAACAGTAAACTGTGTAATTGCACAACAGTACAGTGCAATCAGTGTTGTGTGTCAATATACCACTGTTTTTTGTGGCACTACAAAGGCACTATAGAGGCTCCATAGTTGCACTGCACTTAAAACCACGGATTAAACCTCTTTTTTAACACAGTATTTACCTCTCAAAATTTCAGTCCTTGACCTCTGAGCACAAGGCAATTTTCAGACAAATTACAGACTGGACATTAGGAAGCAATTCTTTACTGTGAGGGTGGTGAGACACTGGAACAGGTTGCCCAGAGAAGTTGTGGACACCTCATTCCTGGAAGTATTTAAGAACAAGCTGAATGTAACTTTGAGCAAGCTGGTCTAGAGTAGGTGTCTCTGCCCATGGCAGGGGACTTGGAACTAGGTGATCTCAGGTTCCCTTCAAACTCAAGACATTCTGATTCTGTGACTTTACTAATTTCCTTGCTGATTCCTTCTGGCAAACAACCACCTTAAGTTTACACACTGACTGGTCCTACTGTGCAAGAACAGAACAGATAACCTACTAGGTATTAGTCATGTAAACTGGACTGCCCTGTGGCAGATGCTAGTGGAAATACATCCTGACACATCAGATACAAATACAATTAGCACATAGGATGGAAGTCATTTTTCTCTAAGATTCTTTTCCCTAATGAGTCTAAGTCATATGTTGGGAGGTTGAAAGAAAGAAACTGAATCCTCATAAAGACTTAGACTTTTGCCTCAAGCGCCACGGCAATGTGAAGAACAAATCCCATCTCTTTGCTGGTAATTCTACCTATTCAATACTAACCCTGCCAAGCAGCACATGCAGATGCCCCTGTTGCACTACCACAGGATGCATCTGCTTCTCTCATTGTGCAGCAACTAAACCCCATCTTTACCAAAAGACAGCCAGACACACAGACAGGTGCCCACGTGAGTCACTACTCAAGTGAGAGGTAACATATCCCAGGTCATGTGACAGCCAATTTTCACAGCAGAGAAACTTGCTCTTATATATTGGGAGGGGGAGGCTTCCCTAACCAACCAGTCATGAGTTCCTCAGAGAAATCTTTGTCCAGCTGAAGCCATTCCATTTCATGTAATCCTTCCTGGCACTCTAATGGAAGAATCAGGCTCAAACTCTGAAAAATCAAACGCGATTTGAAACACAATACAAGTCTGAAAATAGGTCACAAACAACTTACATAAGAGCCCCACACATCCACTGAGATAGCATTTCTGTGGTTTTTTTTCTTTTAAGAAAATGATACCTCAAGAGATAATTTTTTCATGAGTAACTTACAAACATAAAGACTGATTTTGGGAGAGGGCTTGCTGTTAGTGAGCCAGTATGGACATTACACTCTGAAGTATTGCCTTTCCTAACAATTTTCTTGAGGCTGCTTACATGTTTCCTTGCTCTACTTACTCATGGTCATCTAACACATCCTATCTCTTCGCGAGGTGCTGAGCTGCCTGCTTAAGTGCTACAAACTCTATCAGACAGCAGGCTGTGAGAATTTGGCACTGCCACAGCTGTATCTTCCCGACATTTAGCCTTAGGCCAGTCAAGTGCTTTTGGAAGACTATTGCAAACTTTCAGGCAAAACAATAGTCCTTAGTTGCTCAGATTCAGAAGTCAGATTTACTGTCCAAACATCACCATGTATGTCCCTTTCTGAACACTTTCTGCAGGTATCAATGACACTATGTGAGCCAGTGAAAAAAATGGGAGTGATAATTTAAGTAAAACTATGAAAAACAGCAAGTCGTTACCTTGTTTTAAACAACTCCAGTCCTGAAAAAAACAGATACCTTGATAGCTTTAATTGTCTTTTTAGATTTTTACCAGTTCTGCTTGATTTGCACAAGGAAAAGGAAGTCAGAACAGTAAGAACAGTAATTAAAGATTCTTATGTCTATACTATTAAGCATGGACTGAAATAGTGCTTCCATGTCCGCAGCTTTTTTGTGGTGTAGTTTAGTGCTTTAGGATTTTTTTAAGCCAACAAGTAATTCAGCAGATATTTTTCAAACTACTGTTACAAATTTGGCCCCCTGAATGACACTTTGACAGTTATTAAAACTGAGCACTTTATATTGACTACAGAGATGTCTGCTTCTGTCTCTTTAATTCATGTTCAGTGAAAAACTTACCATGCTTATTATGGAGTAGATAAGGACAACACTTCTACTTCCACGGAAAGAAAATATAAACTAGTTTCCCAATTCAACTATACACAAAAATATCATGGTGAGCAGCATGATGTTCTAAAGTGTTTGGGTTTTGATTTTTTTTTTCCTCTAAAAAAGCCTTCTGGAGTACAGAGTCTGCATCCAAAGCTATATACCTAGAGACAGGAGCCCTAACTCAGCTAAAAACAAACCCGTGGCAATGTAAGGAGTGCAAAAGCAGCCTGAGAAGCTGCATAAATATTCACACAGCTAGCAACACAGCACAGCTTTATCGCCTATAGCACTACTGGCAAGGGGAGACAGGAAGGAAGAGGAGGGAGGAGATCTCAGGAGAACTGGGGAATGGAAGCAAAGAAATGGCCATTTTGCTACACCCAGTCTCCCCCCACAGGTAACCTCCTGCTCTGCCTGTGGCTGGAGTCAGCCCTGTGCACAAGCATGGGAAAATCTGCAGCAAGCTTTGGAATGGTTTGATTTGGTTGCCTTACATAAATCTGAACCATGCAGAGACACAAACACATCTCAATATCTAGAGCTGTATACATACTACACTCAAAATATGTATGATTAAGCAATGCAATTATACACAGCCTGGCAGGTAACAACAACTATTTTCTAACATTTTTGGAAGTATGCACTTGCTGTGAAATCTGTTTTTATACTTAAAGGTATCGACTATGCATATGTCTTATATAATGTAGTGGAGTGCTCCAAACTCCCTTCCTCCACCTCCATCAGTGTAGATTTGAATGGGGGAAGACGAAAGTGTGAAACTTCTTCTCCCCACCTTACAGGCCCGAATGGGAAACACCAAAAGGCACCCTTTTCCTCCTGCTCTCACATGTGTACTCACTCATGGAGAAGTCCACACTAGAATCTGGGATTGTGACTGGCTGGATTCTTCACACCCAGTATATATTGGCACTGAACACGTTGTCTAGGAAAGACTTAGAGTGACCAGAAAGTGCATGCAACTCTCACACAGCCCCTCATGTTTCACGAGTCCATTAGGTCCATTCAAGAGATTTGCGTGTGGCATCTGGACCCAACTTCTTCTCAGACCAGTGTATCCCAGCTTCCTGCTTGCCACCCCCAAGCTGGAAGGACCCTGACTTTGCTGTAAACTGCCACCATTGGCAAGAACATGCCAGCAGCATGGCTTTGTCTGCACTGCTAAGGCAGTGCTGCTCCATGAGATCTGCCTCATGAGAACGTGTGACTGCAGACAGTTTGGCTCTGGTGCGTTCCATTTGCATTGGATTTATGCTGAGCAGTTCCACAATTGGATTATAACTTGCAGTTTCCCAAGGCTGCCGCAAAGGAGATCCAGGGACCATCTCCAAATTCCTACTCTGCCCTCAGGAGTAAATTGGTCTTTCCCTAGGCTCTCTGCTGTGCCTCTGATTTTTAAATAAGGTAAAGCTAACTTGTAGCTTAGCCTTTTTGTAAATTACCAAAATTGCCCGTAAAGCATCCTTATGAAAAATTCCTGACCAAATTAGAACCTGTAAATAAAATTTAACAGTTTTGGGGTAGGGCTTTTCAGGAAAATAAAAATAGCTGTATTTCTATAATTCCTGCCTCATCAAATTAATTCCCAACTAAATCACATAGATCTATTAAAATTACTGTTAGCACCAGTTAATCTTATAAATTACAGCACTACTAAACTAGAACTGTATAATAGCTTGTTAAACTCAACTGCTGACTAATTTCAATCTATGGTCAATAAGAATGTCAGAATTAGATAAGCGAGGCTCTTAGTTACACTTAAGTAGTATCTATTAGTGGGGTTTTTTTCCTGTTGCTTATGTTACTACTCAAATCTTCTCATCATATATCTATAAAGATATCTGGGCTACAGAAGTTTGTCCAAGAAAACAAAGTAATGGTAAAAAAATGGCTTAAGGAGATAGTTACTACTAAGTTCCTTATAATCTGGTATTTTTATATGATTCATAAAATAAACACTGTATCCACATTATAAAGCTCCTTAACCACATCAAAAGATTGTTCATAGAAGTAAAAGAAAACTATAACAGTATCACTAGCAAAATCAAAGCTACAGTGACTTCAAGCCTTCAGAAAACTGTTTGGGGTGGGGTTGTTTGTTTGCTGGTTTGTATTTTTCTTACAGTATAGTAACAAACTGTTCCTCCACAATAAAATGCAAAGACCTGTACTCAAAGGCTGCTCTGGCACAGTGAAAGCGTTTCAGCTCTTCATAGTTTTCACTGTCCTGTCCACAACAGGGGTTGCATTTCATTTCCAGTACAGTCAACAGGAGTTTTGCTGCTGTGATTCACTGGGGTTTTCATAAACATTTTAGTGTGCATCAGGACTTGCCAGAGAAAACAAGCAAATGCTTTTTTTTCACATAGTTGCAGAGTCACAGAATGTTAGGGGTTGGAAGGAACCTGAAAGACCATCTAGTCTAACCCACCTATCAGAGCAGTCCTTCAAGGACTGGTACTTACACTAAAGAGAAACAAAATCTTTCATTTTAATCTGTATTTTCATAAAGAACTTTGATCAGTTCAGCTTCTCTAAGTAAAAAGCATTAAGTAATCCAGAAAAACACAGCCAAAAAGCTGCATAGGCAGAAACCCTGCTTCTTCAAATTAAAGAATCACAAATCACATTTGAGTGTGCAAGTAACCTCATCTTCTGATGATTTCCAGAACTTAAGTTCACAATTGTGCCAATGTCTCTGGACACACACACTGGTCAGACCACATCAGACGTGCTCCCTGCATGTACCTACTGCTAAAGCATGCTCAGCACACCAATTCAGAATAGAGCTAGTCAAACCCATGGCACTGAGTCTGATGCATAGTGTGGACATCATACCCTTGGCATCAACTCACTCAACTGAAAAAAGCACTCTTTGTGCACTGTTTGCCACAAAAGACACAGTCAAAGCCCATTACTGAAGACAGGATAATGAACTATCCCACATTTTACTCTTATTATTTTCCAACTCCTTACTATCCATGTTCGGCCAGCTCCTTACCACACATACCTTATTTAAGATAAATCACTGAGAGAGAATAACTGTAAGTCTGTCTTGTTAACACATTTTTTATGATGGAAATGGTAAAAGACAGAAATAAATTAACAATCAGATGAGTTAACATGGTTGGGCAGCTTTGACTTAGAAGAAAATACGTTACTCACATGTATTGTAGATTGACATTTTTCACAAATGCGTGGCGGGACACAAACCTCAAGCCTGAATCCACCACAGTCCTGTGGAAACACATAAAACTGTTAGAATATTTCATTCAAAATATAATGGAAAGAGTAATCATAATTATGTTTAAAATAAAGAATGTGGATGAAAACTCAACAAGGCCAAACTGTTAGATCTACAACTGTTCTCTATAACACACAGTTAAGCATACAATCTGATGAGGTCTCAATATGATTCTCTTAAGTAAAAGGAAAATAACTTTAAAAAATATGCATCACATATACTCACAGATTTTTAAGTCCAACATAAAATCCAACTTCATTGTCATTGATACTTTCTAATTTTAGCTGATTTGCAATGTAACTGTTAAAAAAGGAAGAGAAAGAAAAAAAGTATGAAAGTGGATCCTTCCATGGCTTTTACTGTTCATAGATCAAACACATCTGAAAGTCAGTAGTGATTGCTAACCTACTGCAATTAACATTAACTTCTGGGCAGAGCATCTGCAGAGTACAAGTGCTCCTTAAAATCTTGCCCATTATTCAAATACTTTGTGGGACAGGGCTAGAAGTGAACTGTTGAGTTTTACACAGGAGAAATGAAGTCTTGTTCATCAAGCAAGCAAGTCACTTTGAAGGCACAGCAAATAAGGTTGTATTACAGTGTCAGCATTTGACAGGACTCACTTCCCTATCTCATGGATTTCTCAACAGCAAAAGGGTCAGCTTTAATGTGGGATTACTGGGAGATGAACTGATTGTCCTAGCCTTTTCTCTCACATTGCTACCTTTATCATTTGTTAAAGTGATTTTCTCCCATCACAAAGTAATTTCAGTTCTGTTTACAACATGTAGCATTAGGAAAACTGAGGAAAGGAAGCTTGTACTTCATAATGTTAGATAGTAAAACAGAAATTAAAATGATATCACTATCATAGCAGATTAAAGCACTGAGTTCACTCATATCACAAATATCTGCCTGAACCCCAGAAGGACATGGGCATGCAAGTCGGTCTTTGTGTTATCATTACATGAGATCATTGGATCATCAGTGCCATCCCACAGACTAGAAATTAAAATGTTTTACAGATAATGCATGGGATGAGATAAAACCTGTTACCACTTCTACAGCAAGAACAAAGGTTTCATGGTGCAAAGCATGCAGTCTAGGAAGAGGAACTCAGGGGAAACCATAATTCAACTGACATTATGGGCAGAAAAGTAAGCCTGATGTTAAAAGACGCATCGCTAAGGAGTCCACATTTTTCAAAAGATAACTTCAGTCCCAGAAAAACTTAAACAGAGAATCTTCATGAGCATTCAAAACTATCAAAACCTGCAGGTTTTCCTAAAAAGGAATCCTTCCTTACTAGACTGAAACTTGTCCCCATTTTAAGCATTTTTTTAAGGTTGTTATTAATTAAAGGGAATTCTGGTAAACTGAAAAGAAGATATACTTCTTTCTCAAAAGCAAACCATCTATTTCAGCTGGTTTGTTAAGAGAAATTTATTGTGTTCATATCTCAACAGAAGCTTGAAAATTCCAAAAGTTGGGTTGGGTTCTTCTCCGAAGCTGTAAAAATTTGTTTTTAAAAACTATCAGTTAGAATCATAGAATCATAGAATGGTTTAGGTTGGAAGGGACCTCAAGGATCATCCAGCTCCAACCCCCTGCCATAGGCAGGGACACCTCCCACTAGAGCAGGTTGCTCAAGGCCTCATCCAGCCTGGCCTTAAATGCCTCCAGGGAGGAAGCATCCACAACTTCCCTGGGCAACCTGTGCCAGTGTCTTACCACCCTCACTGTAAAGAACTTCCTCCTAACATCCAGTCTAAATCTCCCCTCTTCCAGCTTAAACCCATTCCCCCTCGTCCTGACATTACCAGACCTTGTCAATAGTCCCTCCCCAGCCTTCCTGTAGGCTCCCTTCAGATACTGGAAAGCCACTCTAAGGTCTCCTCGAAGCCTTCTCTTCTCCAGGCTGCAGAGCCCCAACTCTCTCAGCCTGTCCTCATAGCAGAGCTGCTGCAGCCCTCTGAGCATCTTCGTGGCTCTCCTCTGGACTCGCTCCAGCAGTTCCATGTCCTTCTTGTGTTGGGGGCTCCAGAACTGCACACAGTACTCCAGGTGGGGTCTGAGGAGAGCAGAGTAAAGGGGGAGAATCCCCTCCCTTGCCCTGCTGGCCACACTGCTCTTGATGCAGCCCAGCACAGGGTTGCTGTCTGGGCTGCATGTGCACACTGCAGGCTCATGTTGAGCTTTTCGTCAACCCAGACCCCCAGGTCCTTCTCCTCAGGGCTGCTCTCAGCCATTCACCACCCAGCCTGTATCTGTGCCTGGGATTGCACCGACCCAGGTGCAGGACCTTACACTTGGCCTTGTTAAACGTCATGAGGTTGGCCTGGGCCCACCTCTCCAGCCTGTCCAGGTCCCTCTGGATGGCATCCCTGCCCTCCAGCAAGTCAGCTGTGCCACACAGCTTGGTGTCATCTGCAAACTTGCTGAGGGTGCACTCAATTCCTCTGTCCATATCACTGACAAAGATGTTAAAGAGCACTGGTCCCAGCACTGACCCCTGAGGAACACCACTTGTCACCGGTCGCCAGGTGGACATTGTGCCATTGATCACCACCCTCTGCATGCGACCATCCAGCCAATTCCTTATCCAGTGAGTGCTCCACCCATCCAGTTTGTGCTTTTCCAGTTTGGTGACCAGGATGTCATGTGGGACAGAGTCGAATGCCTTACTCAGGTCTAGGTAGTTGCCCTTCCCCTGTCCGTTGCAGCTGTGACTACATCATAAAAAGCCACCAAATTTGTCAGGCATGATTTGCCCTTAGTGAAGCCATTGCTGGTTACCACCAGTCACCTCTGCCTGGTTTTCCATTCGCTTTTGCAGAGCCTTCAGGAGGATCTGCTCCATGATCAGTTCTTCCATCGGAGAATCCTGCAAGTGGATGATCATATCTTCTCTGAACCTGCCCTGAAGAACTCATGATTTAATTATCACCTTCTCTGTCACCCAGATCTCATCACACTAAAATAAAGTTAAGCAAGAGATATCAAGGACACCCTCCTCATGCTGCCATCAGTGTTGAACTAACAAGAATTCTGTGAAGACCAGAATAAAAGAAACTAAGCAACCAGTTGTACTAGCTGAAGATTGTCATCAAAAAAAACTCTGACAAATGCTGCCAGAACACTGATCCATCACTTTAATGCACTTATCACCCATCCAAATCTGACATTGCAATTTTAATCCAAAAACATCTAACCAGAAACCTCTCCTACAAGAAGCACCAGAACCTGACAGAAGTTACAGTGTCATACTGAAATATATGTGTATTACATTCTGTGCTAAGCCTTAGATAGTGTAACACAGCTTAGCTCTCCTTAAGTCAGTGAATCTATCAAAATTCACATTAGATGAAGATCTGGATATGAGCATACAATCTATACTAAAAGATCAGCATAGGTCCATTAGAGAACTAAAGAATTATGTTTGGGAAGAAGAAATGGCATGAACGAATTGCCTTTCCTTCTCTTGCTGCATCCCTTAAAAAAAGGGGGGGGGGGGGGGNTGGTACTAACTTCTTTATAGTGATGGATTAAAGATTCCAGTTCCTAACTGAAATAACCAAAAGAAACCATTGATTTTGCAGTAGAGACAGAATAAATTCTGTCTAAGTGCAACTAACTCAAAACTCTAACTGCTCAGCAATACATTTGTAAAAATACTCTCAGGAGAACATGACAGTAAAGCAAATTTCACAGTTCCTTTGAAGAAAGACTGGACAGAAGTAATTTACTATAAGCAGGTCACATCCTCTTATGTTTCCTTACTTGCTTAACAAGTCTGTTTCAAATTAAGCCTTTGCAACTATTTCATAGCAGTGAGAAAGAAAGGAGCATGATGATGCAGCTGTACACTGTAAGGGGAAGTTTTTCTGTCTGTTTAATTTAGAGGAAGGGCTGAAATAAAACCTCCCTAACTGAAGTCTATTTTTACCTTCTTCACAACTACTCTACCTTGATGTTACTTATCATCAAACATTAATACTCTAAAAGCTCTGACTTGCAGTGGGTGATGCTGAGAAATGTAATTTGCCTGCCTGCCCTTAAAAATATCCACCCTACTCTCTAACTGAACATTTCTATTGTATCAAGAAGAAAAACATCCTGACTCACGGCTCGTTGAAGTCATGTGAGGAGCCTGGGAGCTCCCACTGCACACCACAGCAAAGCACAGCACCACCAAAACCTGGGTGGATAGTAACCAGTTGGATCACATGTACCAGCACACAAATACCAATTGCTGCCTCTAAACTAAATCCTCAGCTGCTTACAATACTACTTGCTTGATTATACTATAGCATTCTGCTTCTTCTTCAATGAGTCATCAGTAAACAATATTTGTTTTCAGATCTTTAATTTCATCTCCCTCTTGTAAACTACTCATTATTTCTAATAAAGGCATTCAGAATCACACACCTACTGACTGCTCACTGCAACCTACAATAACACGTTCATCTCAGCACACTTCAGCAGCTATTGCATAATGTCACATACTCATACTTCATCATTTCTGCAACATTCTGTAATAGATATTTTAAAATCCAATCATAAAAGAGTTATCTCCTTCAGATAAGTTTTCCTTCAAGAGAGTAGCCTGTACTTGTGCTCATAACACATGTATACAGTTTATGTAATATCAGTGAAGCAACTTCTGAACTGCAAGAGCATGAAGAGTAAGCAAGTTGTCTCTTTAATGTGGTCTAGGTTATTTTGTGCCTTAATAGCTAAAAAAAAACCCTTACAGGTCTTCTCCTTAACTTGGAAAAAAAAAAATCAAACAAAACAAAACCAAACAAAACACAACACCTGGCTAGCAGCAGAAGTATACCTTCCTAAACTATTTTACTCTATTTCCTATAGATTACTGTATGTTAAAAGTACTCCACTCCATTTGGAGCTAGTAGGACATGCTGGATAATTAGTGCAACATAGACGCGAACAAATAACACTGTAATCCAGATCCAAAAGTATTTCTGTTGCCAAGGAACTCCCTTTATGGAAAACCTATCTTCTTAATACTCAAATAAAATGAATCAATTATATGTCCGGCTCCGGTTCAAACAGCTGTGTGTGTATGTGAAATTAAAAAAAAAAAAAAAAAAAAGAAAGGCTCAAAATGTTTATGAAGTTTAGGAAAATTTTATGCTGCAAGTTATTTTTTCACTAAATTTTTAGAGAAAAAAAGTACCACACTCCAGACACTGAACTGTCAGTAGATGGATGACGTAGCATTTAATGGCAGATTATGCATGTTCCTACTTTACACTACTGTGAAAGCTGTATGGCAATATTGACAATTAAACACTGCAAAAGTCCCTAATGCTGCATTTTCTTACAAACTCAAATGTCAGAACAAGTTCATCAAAAGATCTGCTGAAACTTAGGGACATTTTCAACCTACTTGGGCTGATTTACGATTATGCATCAAAATAATGCAAAAATTGTAATCTTGATGAAACCTGGCAGATTCAGATGGGTTTTTGCAGTCTCTCTGAACCCGAATTTAAAATAACGTTCAAGTGGTCTGAAGTCAGTTTGAAAACTAATAGAGCTACGTAGTGTTGTACATTAGGAATGTCCACTTTTAGACAGATGTATGAACCAATGATACATTCTCTTCTCGACTAAGATACCTTTCAGACAAGATACTGTCCACTTTCAGACAAATGTGTGAACCAATGATACACTGTCTTCTCAACTAAGATACCTTTCTAGTTAGGACCAAGCTCTCCCACAGAAGGAAACTAACAGCCAGCAGAATCCTGTAAGAGACAAGCTCTCTGCAGGCTTACTCCAATTACTTTATTCTATTTTGCTGTACCACTAGTGTGAGACCTTCACATAGGCAACCTCAAGAAACAGAACTTCTACTGCTAAAAGAGTACGTGATAGCTCAAAAAGAAGGCAGCGTCCAGTTAGTCCACTGCGGACTTCACTAGACTTCAGCAACAGGTGCTTTAATCCTCAGCTGGCTGGCACCTCCTGACAAATTCTCTGCAAGTGCTGTGGTGGTATTTTTTAAAAAGTGTGAATCACTGTATTTTACAAAGAGTGAAAATCCAATTGCCACTATCAAAGGCTCCTTAAATCATCCTTCGAGTTTTGGGTTCTTTTCTTCCCATTTAGAGTACTTAGCCATGAATCACAGAAGACTACAGGAGGTAGCTCTCCGCATACTAGTACTGCAGCTCTGCAGCTAAAATAATTAGCTCTGGGGCACACCCACATTTTGGGCAAATCCTTCACTTACACATTCAGACAACACATTGTACAGGGTGATCTGGAACTCAGCATCTCATGGCCAAGGTCATAAATCAGTCACCATCCAAGAAGGATGTGGGCCTGCACCAACTACCAGGAGACAGCAGGACTCCATACCAATATACTATGATTACTCAATTAGTAGCACACAACTGCCATTGGGAATTGCTCCTCCAAAGCTGTCATCCTAAACAATTAGTGCCTACCCACCAGCTTAAAGCAGCAGAAAGCAGAAATCCAGCAGAGATCCCAGTCCTGTTTTAGTACTGCAGGAGCAGATCCATGGTCTTGCTTACGATTACAACTCCCTGGGAAATGTAAAGTCCACAGTCTGGGGGCAAACTTCAGTTAACCCTCCTTTACAGTATGCAAACATGAAGGCAAAAGTAAAAATAAACTAATATGCTTGAAATGCAGAGATTAAGGACTAAGATACTATATTTAGAGGCAGAGAAAACACAACATAATACACTCTTCACCTGCCTAGTGAAGAGTTTCTAGTTTGGCCTTAAGGTCTTCTCTTCAAAGAGCAGATTATCAAACCAAGCAAATTCCCAAGACAGTTCACACAGCCTTCCAGATTCAAGATTCATGCCCTTCACAAGCTCCACTTTCAATGTTCCTTTCTCCAAAATGCACACAAAGCTTATTTAACTGTTTTCTCCATTCAGAGACCTGTCCACCTCCTTGAGCTCCACGGGATTCGTACATTTAATATTTTCATCAAGGCATATTTCATCCATTTTTTAAATTTATCCAGAGGTCAAATGACACCTACAGTCTACCTCTTCCTTAGCAAAGATATTCAGGAAATGTTGATATTCCTTGATACTGTCAGGAAGAAGTATCAGCTGGCCAGAAAATAATCTATTTATTCAAGAACTTCTATCTTAAGAATTGACCTTAACTATACTAATCTCCAAAATACATTTCATCCATTGTGTATGAAGTAATCTCAGCAGACCATCAGGAGGAGGCTTAAACTCCTGTGCAATCCTTTAATATATACACTAAAAATCAAACAGAGGGAGCATACTGAATGTGGCTTTTCATTAGTTTGCAACACAAAGTAAATACAAAGCTACTATTATATTATTATTATTTATTATTATTATTAGCTCACAAGGAAAAAATACCTTCTGGGAGGAATGAATAAATATTAACAAATACATGTGACATTTATTTCTCCTACAGAACCAGCTGGTATGGTGATTGTGGTAGCACAACCACTTTCTTTTTCAAAACTTGCATACACTACCTCTATCTGTCAGTGGCCTTGATGCAAATGAGAATGGCAAAACATCAGTTTCATAACAGCACTGTAAGAATGCTTCTGATCATCCTTTATATACATCTTTTTTAGGTTCCTCAGTGAACCCAACCATTAAAGCATCTTGCTTGATATCAAAACCTTTGAATCTCTCCTTTTCAGGAACCTATCTTCAGACAGTGACTTCGTGCAAAGGATTTCTGAAGAGTTTCACATCTTTCAGAGTTAGACAAGTAGCTGTTGACATAAATCAGTATGCTTTACAACATTTTAAGTATTTTTCCTATCTCCAGGTTTGACATGTTCAGGGTTCCCAGACTCTTTGATTCAATGTAAGAAAGTCCTATTTTATACTTTTAACATAATTTCAAGTATTGGGTTTGGCTGACTTGGAGTTAATTCTTCACAGAGCATCTCCATAGCACTGTGGTTTGCAGTGCTGTAGCTGGGTGTTGACAACATCCAGCTGAAGGAACATCCAGGCTGTGCCTTTCCCATATTTCCCTGCCCCAAGCGCATGCTGAAGGGTGAGCAAGACTTTTGGAGGGAACACAGCCAGGCCAGCTGACCAAAACTGACCAAAGGGGTATTCCATGTCATATGACATCAGCTCAGATATATAAGCTAAGTGAAATAAGGAAGTGTGGGGACATCTTTTGGTGGCATCTGTCTTCCAGAGCAACTGCTACATGTAGAGTCCTGCTTTCTGGGAGTGACCAAAAACATCACCCAGCTTGATGAGAAGTACTGAATAACATCTTTGTTTGCTTTTGCTTCCATGTGCCCTTTGTTATATTTCCCCCTCTCCCCTGTCACCTAAGAAAGAGTGTGATAGAGCAGTTTAAGTGGGCATTTGGTCTCCAGACAGACAGGTCCAAACCACCACACTCTACCAGCTCTCCTTCAAATTAAACCCTTACCCTGTACAGACATCTCTCACAAGGTGACATTTTTTGCTACAGTAGTCTTCAAACTCCTTCACTACTTCAGCAAAGCTGATGACGTCTTATCCACCACTACTTTTATAGCGTTTCTCAGAATCCTGGAAGCATTCCAGCTGGAAAACACTTCCAGGATCATCAAGTCCAACCGATATCCCTATTCTACAAAGTTCACCCTTAAACCATACCCTCAAGCACCACATCCAAACAGTTTTTAAATATCCGGGATTGGTGAATCAACCACCTCCCTGGGCAGCCTATTCCAATGCCTGACCACTCTTTCTGTGAAAAAATGTTTCCTAATGTCCAGTCTAAAGCCACCCAGTCACAGCTTGAGGCCATTCCTTCTTTTTCTATCACTATTTACCTATTTACCTTTACAATTTTTGTCCCTGACACTGCTTATTAGTAGAGTAATATTCTTCTCATTCACCAGTTCGCTTCTCCTTAAGGTTCTCAAGACCACATCACACCCCTTCACACACCTATCAACAATTCTCCTACTTTTGCAACATTCCTTTTGCCCTAGGATGTGCACGGTGGAGGTGAAGTGTCAACTGCAATTATAAAAGACCAAGCAGATATTTTGAAGATACCTCCACCTGTGGGAACTCTCATCTCCTTAACCTTTCATTTCAGATACACAGTGCGAAGAGCAAAACTGCTTCAAGTTAAACAGTTCATTAGAAGTTGCAAGAATACATAGGAGTGATCTACAGCAGTAAAACAATACACATACAGCTAGATCAAGCAAACAAAAGGAATAGATGCATTGTCTCCAATATAGGAATGCCATAAAGGATTGACAGAAACATTCAGGGCAGGAAAGAATCGACCATCTTTATTCCACCTACACTCACCTCCAGGACAAGTGGTATCTATTTCTGCAACTCTGACACCTAGCTCCACATCCTTCTGATGACACGGGCTCCAGGCAACAAGACAATCACTACATACAAGCATGGTCCAGGACCTGCAGTGATGTGTAGCGCAGAAGCAGTATCCAGCATTAGTATTTTTCTGCTTAGATCCCTTGACATCACATGGATTTATGCCAATTCAAACTATCTGTAAATTTATTTGCATCTAACCCCAAAAGCTTAACATTTTGCGTACACGTATACATATGTGTGCAGTACATAGATATATTGCTGCCACTCTAAACTGTGAAATACTTCAGCACATGTGTAAGCATAGTTAGTCCTACAAAGCCAACAGAACTGCTCCCATCAGGAGCACAGTCTCTACCAGGTGAGGATCACAGCATAAATACTGTATTCCAAAACCTGTTTCTAAAAATTAGGAAGAGGCAAGGCTGGAAGGGGGAGCAGGAGGTGAATGTACAACAGGTTATTCACCCATCTAGTGGGTGGGGAGGGGAAAAGAATTCCTCCTTCCTCAACTAGATCAATATTCATCTAACAGATAATTCTGTTGGGGAAAAAAAAAAAGCATGCCTGCATGACACTGGACACCACACGTTTGGAAAAAAATGCTGGAGTAGTTCTCCAGTAGCATCAAGGGATTCTTCTCTCTAAGAGAACGCAGTACATATCTTTCAGAAAATACCATACTAAAAAAAGCAAGCTGAGAGAGAACAATCTCAAACTCACCTGTTTATACAGTTCTAATTTTTGCTGTCATTTGAACACTCAGTGCAGCAGGGCTCACCTGTCTCGCTACACAAACAAGCAGCACAGTAACTTAACTCAACAAACTGTCTTGCTCTCTGACCCAGAAGCACATTTAAATACTCCCAGCCAAGTAAGGCAATTCAGACAGGAAGAATTAAGGCGAGCCCACATCTGTACAGCACACAGGACAGTAGTTAAGATGCTGACATGCAAGACACATGTTCTGCTTCAAGCAGAGCAGCTCCCCTCATGTGTTGCTGAAATGCTCATCTGGGACCACAAATCATCTTTCTCCACTGTGTGACCCGGCTTGCTAAAAGGAAGGTCTTGCTTTCTCCACTCACTCCAATGAACTAAGTCCCCAAGGCTTTTTTATACGGGGATGCCTCCATTGGGTAATTTACAGTAGGAACCTAATTTAGTCTCCTGAATCTCTTCCTGGAAAAAGTAAGCTCTCCATTGCTGCCAGGCAAGTAGCCAGCTGAGTTAAGTGCTTTTGCTACACAGTCTGCAGGTAGTTACGAGATTTTAAATGATAAGACCTGTGACAGTCCCCGATATGATTAGCAAGTCCAGCACATGACACCCACAGCATATGGTATCAGAAGTCTCCCAGTCCTTGTCCACTAAGTCTGACATGCCCAATGTAAACACATTATTTATGCACGTATGCTTGCTGTGCCCTATACATTCTTCATATAGAATAAGGCATCTGATTGTGCAATGTAGGACATCCACACTTCACACAATAACTACTGGATACAGTCTTAATTATTTTAACATGAATGGTTGGGAAATAAAAAACATAAAAATAATTGTATTTAAATCTAAAATTGGAAGATTTCTTTTGGTTTAACTGTCAAACCATGAGGAAAAACAGGTAATTTGCCCAGGCCCAACTACAGCTCTATCCACAAACTCTCCCAGAAGGAGCTCAAAAGTGTTGCCGTTTCACAGCAATTTGTACTGCCTGTCTTGTATTTATACATCAGACAACTGTATACCGTGATTTACGTGTCCTCTACAGATCCAGCACAAGCTTCCTTGGTGAATGCAGCTTCTACAGTTTTGCACAAGTGCATGCAGGTTCACTTCAATACAGAATTATCCAAAACTTTGTAAGAGATCCCTCTAAAACTCAATCTCAATTCCTCCTACCTAAACATCCTTAGTCTTCAGTCAGGAAACATTTGAAATCCAAAAAAAAAAAACTGCAAGTCAAAAATGCATCAAATAATGGAGCAACAGTCCTACTTCTTTCAAATGTAAACCATGGGAAAAAAACAACCTGAAACAAAGTTCCTTTTATCCTTTGCACTAAACTGCTCTATCTTGGTGAAAAGCAATTACAATCCAGTTTTGTCACCTTAACAGGGCCAGAAGCAGCCTTGGCTTCCTGCTGCAATAAAAGGTATCTAAGTACCTTGCTGGATCAGGGCTTAGCAAATTCTGGTTCAACTCATACCATTCAGAGATTACACTCGCTTAAAGTACACCTGAAAATGCTTTGGGCTTTTGGCTTGCCTTCTTTCACTTTCTCTAACCTCTCAAAATAAGATCTCATTTCTTCAGATCTTGTCCAGAAACCAAAGAATACTGACCTGAAATTTCATCTTCAAGAATGTATCCTACTGATGACAACAGAAGCCAGAAACAGAACAGCTGCATTTGTATCAAATATATTTAAGTTTCAGCTACAAATTCTGTCAATGAACACCCAATGAAAGTCCTTTTCTTGCAGGAAACTTACAAAAATTGCATATTCATAATATGATTTCCATGTCATGACACAACAGGATTTCCCATGTCATGACTCCCTTTCTCAAAGTTCATTACGGTTGTCTGACGTTTAAGAGACAGGATCTCTACATGCATACTTCAAGAGAAGGAGTAGTTTCATTTACTTTCTGCAGTTTCTGAAAACACAGGCTCACAGTCAAACAGGAATCAAGGTGCAGCCCCATCATATTTGATTTTAATGGCAGCTACATGCTTACATGCATTTGGATGAAGAGATTCTGGCAAACATAAACAGTGCCTAGTAACAGAGCATGCTTTTATCCCAGACAGTGCAGGCTTTCAAAGCCCTATGAATTTAATTCTCCATTCGAAATGCATGTACATCAATGAATTTACACAATCAGTGCTTCACTTTTTAAAAGGTATTTTACAAAGAGATGTTTTTCAAATGTAACAAGTCAAATACATGTTTAATATCAATTATTGAGATGGTTTTACAGTTCTCTGCTCTGTTTTCCATCTTTTATTACTCTTCATTATCTGCTCTACTCATTGAACTCAGGGAAGGATATTTGGATGGCCATTATCACCAACATATTTTTAGACATTTGTGTAGTAACAGGTGATAAACACAGGAGAAAGAAAACTGCAGTCCAAAAACGTAGGGATGGGGAGTTCTTCCCTCCTGCTTTAAAATTAAATCCAAAATGGAGAAATAAGGCCCTTGTTTGGTTTTGCTTTGCAATGATCTGAGATCCAGAATCTTGCTAAGCTACTTTATCCCCTACGCTGCTAGCACAAAAAAAAATAAAGAAAAAATAGAACCTGAAAAATCTGCAAAATGCCATCCTAAAGATATCACAGGCTGGACTGCCAGGTCCTCTGTGTTCTCACTAGTACAGAAAAAATGGAAATTTCTTGAAAGCAACAAAATCAAGACCAAATCTTTGAATTAATTTAAACAGCTTTCATTTTAGTACATAAGTCCCAAGCATCTCTCAAAACCCTTGAGTGACCTAAGATACTGAGTTTTCTGCCAGTCCAATCCTGCCCAGTGCTGAGCGCCTCCTGAAAGATGCTGTCCTCCTCCAGCACAAGCTGTTTCATCACAGTCTGCAGGAGGCAGCCTCAGTGGAGAGACTGAGTGCCACCAGTTCTCATCAACCAGAAGAACAAGGACTAAAACAAGCTATACAACAAGATTTCCTGAGAGAAAAACATAGCAATAATAAATATATGAAAAACCCAATGCTTTGTGATATCTGGAGTATATGTAGAGCCTAGAAATTATAAAACTGTTTTTTTTATAATGATGACTCTTTCAACTTACCTTCACCAATTACTCACATCATTTAAGGAAGCTTTAGAAAATTAAAAACATAAGCAAAACAAAACAAAAAAATAGGGAGAACTTCCTATAAGCAGCTACTGCGTTCCCACTGTCCAAAACCCATTTAATAATTTGTAGCCTGATGCCTCGTGTTTTATTCCAAGTCACCAGAAATAACTTATCAATCCAGCCATGTCATGCAACACTGCACAGCCAAAAGCTGTTTTGAGGAGGAAGGGGCTGGGAGCTGAGAAGCCTAGAATTCTAAAATGAAAAAGACCCAAAATATCAACAATTATGAGCTTCATATGAATCTAAATATGCCTCTTTTTATTTATTTTTTTTAGCTAAAGCTCACATTACTTGTTAATAATTTATTCTATAAATCACTTATCCTGTCTTATTTATTAACAACTCTAAAGTGCTTTATATAACTGAATGAGAAATTTATTTTGTGGTTTTGAAATGTACGCAACAACCACCTCTTCTTTAATAGGCAAGAGCTTAAGAATCACCTACTGTTTTGTTGGCATGCACTTCTTCCTGAGATACACCAATTAATTTCAAACCCCATTCATCTGAATAATTGTAAGTCAACATATTAATGATTTTATACCAGAACTATGAAACTAGGCCAGGAATATACTCGCACTGCAAGACACTTGGAAATCAGAATCTTTGGAGAATCATATATGCTGAGGCATACAAACAATACATTTTACTTAATGAGAAAATATTAGACCAGTGCTTTTACAAGAAGTCCTGAACACTTTAAAAATCACTCATTTACTATCCTGTTAATATTTTGCTTAAGTGCTCTCACCAAGGACTATGTATTTGCTATTGTGCTTATAGTACAAGGATTTTACATTACTTATACACTCATTTTGCTTCCACAGCTCTTGGTCCTTGGATTCAAAGGTGAGCATCAATGACTGATACAATTATTTTAAGGCAGGATGTCACTCTGCAGTTCAATTAATCTACAATAATATAAAAGCTATCAAACAATTACTACAACTAAGCTGTGTTATGATTAGCAATTTCAGCACTGGCGTATGCTCTCCAGATAAAGACCAGCTCACAGCAGCACCTCGGATAACCAGACAAATCAAAATCTTCCTAGATACAGAGAATTTTCAAAGTCAAGCAATTAGAAAGGACAAGAGCAAGCAAGATGACTAAGAACAGCACCAGGCACAAATACTCTTATGCCCACCCACACCAAGTTTCAGCAGCTGGTCCTCCCAGGACTGATGCAGATGTGCGCTGGGTATCTTTCTGTTGCTCTCTGATCCAACTAAGATACAAAGAGTAGTTGGACTGCAAGTACAGTGTTTACTAAGGTTTAAACCTTAATTTTCCTACAGGCCACAACAGAGCTGATGCACCAAGGTATCAACCAGGGGATGGTCTCTTCTTCCAGGCAACCAGTGACAGATAAAGAGGACACAGTCCCCAGCTGTGCCAGGAGAGGTTTAGGCTGGATGTTAGGAAAGTTATACACAGAATGAGCGACTGGAACAGGCTGCCCAGGGAGGTGGTGGAGTCATCACCCCCAAAAATGTTTAAAAAAAGACTGGATGTAGCACTTAGTGCCACAGTTTAGTTGATTAGATGGTGTTAGGTAATAGGTTGGACTTACGATCCCAAAGGTCTTTTCCACCCTGGTTAGTTCTGTAGTTCTGTGATTCTAGGATCATGTGTCGGAGACTGCTTTATATGTGGGACTAGAGCTCCGTTACTACCACTAGCACCACCCTTGATTCTTCTCCCAGCTTTGGAAACTATAGGGAAACCCTCACTGTGCCCTCACATCCTGCCTGCTCAGTGCCATCCACCTGGCTCACAGCCAACCCTCTGCAACACTATGGGCTTCATATGCCCACTGTAACCAGGCAGTTATCCCAACACTCTCAACACAAATGGCCCAGGTGAGGATCTTTTCTCAGTCCATGTGCTTTGAGTGCCTGCAGATGTTTTGCCTGGGACTGCAGGATCCATTCCTATTCAGAGTAGGACACAAGCAACAAATAAAGGACTGTTTTCAACAGACATTCACAAAATAAAAGGGAATACATTCCTCAAAATTAATTGTCTTATAGTCCTCTCACTTATTTTTACCAAGAGTAATTCCATGACACACCAGTGGAACTGTGCTCCTGCATCTAAGAGCATATAAAAAGACCAAGATTCCCAAATAGAACAGCCTCTCAAATTTGTTTCTTAGCTGGAATAAAGCAAGATGTATGGCATTAAAAAATGTTCCTGGAACCTGTATCTACCAGATTAGAAGTGCTTCCCTAAATATTTTCTGTTTACTGAGCTCCCACAACAAAAAAAAAAAAAAGTGACAGCTATTGCAGTCCAATTTTTAATTTATGCCTATAAGCTAATTAAGGGGCCTATGTGTTTTGCGTTAGAAGTACGCATGAAAAGACCATCTTAAGGAAGTGCAACAGTATCTCCTGAGAAATACATGACTCAAAATTATTTTTAGATTACCAAATACAACAATATGCAATGTCACAGAATGATACAGTGAAAACTGAAAAGAACTGGAAAGACAGTGATGCTCAAAAAAAACACAGGAAAATTAAAACCAAAATCATCAATGTGATGACTAGACATGTTTTAACTTAATCGTGGCTCAAATACGTATTCACATATATGTCTTCTTCTCTGGCCTCTTTAAAGAGTCTAAATTCTAGATGGAAATTGGTCTGTTACCTCCAAATTGAATGAACAGGATAAGGCTAGCACAGCCTGTGAAAACGAGCACAGATGCATTGCTCAAAGCTTTTTTTTTTTTTTAATGAAGCAATCTACAGAATATGAAACAAATATATGAAACAGTAACTGCTAGGACAAGTCAGAAAGACTACTCCTTTACCCTGGGTCCTAAAAATCTACCAAAGGTAGGCTGTATATGAGTAGCAGAAATTAATGTCTCCAGCTTTTTCCCCAAACACATGCGGGGGAATGCAGCAAATTTGCTTCTGCAAACTGCAGAAAGGCAGCGCAAAGGCTAGAATTTAATCTGGAATTACACAGTATTTCATGGCATTTTCCTGTTCTTTCTAAAGGAAACTGCAATAAAGGAAGAAGGATGGAGATAGAAAATAGAGACTGCAGGGAAAACATTCTGGTGTCTTTTATATTACATGCCATGAAAAACAATCCAGAAACAACACAGACTGCAGAATATGGAGATGGACAAAACAGCCTGAGAAAGCTTTTCTCCCAGATTTATCACGTACACATCCAGAATTTTTTTTTTATTTTTTTTTTTTTTTTTNAGGCTACAGAACTCCCTCATCAGTTATCTTCTGCAGGCAAACAAGGATGGAAGGAACACACAGGTAAGAAACAGGAAAAAAAAAAAAAAACACAACAACTTTTGCACATTCCTCACTATTAACGACCATGTCCTAATGCTTTTGCACTTGCTGAGAGACCGCACGTTGTTCATTCCTCTGCAGGCTTAGTATTTTCTCCTTCCAGACACCTTACTGAGAAAGGCAGGCTCGCATACCTATGGTCAGGTCTAAGAAGGCAGTTTGCTGTCCCTTCCAGTAGTGTCTACCCCCATCCTTCCATTTTTGGTGTTTGTTTGCGAGTTTTAAGAGAGGAAGAGATAGAAGAGATCTTTTCAGAGGGACGGAAAGCCACCTACCTAAACTGGCCATTCGCAGGAATAAACTGAGGGAGCGAAAGCAAAACAAAAAATAGAAAGAATACACACACCCACTCCGCCCCCGCCGCTTCCAGACCCGCTCCCGCCGCAGAGGTGAGTGAGGTCTGGGCCGGGGCGGGCGGCATCCAGCGCCACGTCCCGCAGATTACTGTCCCGCTGCGACCAGCGGCGACCCTTACGCCCACGTCCTGCCGCACCGCCCGTCCCGCCTGGGAACCGCATCGCGGCCAATTAAGATTAACTAAATGGGCTCGCCGCGGTATCTCTGTAAAGTCCCATCCAAATTAAATCACACCGGCCTTTTATGCTTCCAACTACCGTACCCGCCCGTGAAGCATGTGCCTTTCGACACGGAGAAGTTCCCTTTCCCGCAGCGTCACCCGGCTGCTCTGTCCCGCCGCCTTCCCACCAAGCCACGGTCGAGGCCGGGCCGGGCCCGGGCCGTACTTACATCTCGGTGACATTGTCGCCCTCGGCGCTCCGCTGCGGCACGGGGAAGGAGGCGATGCCCGGCACCCGCTCCACGCACCAGATCCGCCAGGAGCTGCAGTTGCAGGACGCGGGGCAGCCCAGCCCACCCCGCCAGCAGCCCAGCACTAGGCAGCACAAGCCCCACAGCCTTGCCAGGCCGGGCCCCGGCCTCCGTCGCCAGGACATCATGTTGTCCCCGTTCACTCCAGCGCTGCCCCGACGGCCTCCTTCTGCTCCCGCTGCCGCGGCTGCCGGGGCTCAAGCCCCGAGGGTGTGCAGACTTCCGCGACACAGGCGGTCAACCCGCTGCCGGGGCTCACATGGGCACGCCGCAGCCGCCCCCGGGCGGTGCTCGCCCCAGTGGCCCGGCAGGAACAGCACTGGAACGCTGAGGCGAAGGAGGGTGAGCGGGACCGCCCGCGCGGCGCGGCACCTGCCTCCGGCCCCGCGGGCGGGCGGACAGCGGCGCCGCCTGCCCCTGCGGCGGCTCCCGATGATGCTGCAAAACGCGCGGAGCGGGGGCAGGTGGCGGAGCTGGCGCTGCTACCTGCGGAGGCTCGGACGGCCGCTGCCCGCCAGAAGGAGGGAGTAGAGCCGGCGAGAGAGGCGCAGCCCGCGGCGGCAGGGCTCGAGGAGCCGTGCTCGCCGCCTTACGCACCGTCTCCTCCTCCCTCCAGCTGATAATAAAGCAACCCCGGCTCTTGCTCCAGCCCAAGCCGGGGAGCTGCCGGCGAAGTGACGTGGGGCTGACGCAGGAGGGGCAGAAACTCCACCAAATGAGCCTGAAATCNAGGGGAGAGGGGGGAAGAAGGGAGGGGGAAGAAGGGAGGATGCCGATGAGCTGAGATACCAATAGGCAGCTTGCGCCTCAGCCTTCAGACGCACAGACACAGTCGCACACGCGCTCGTGAGCCCCACGGGATGGAGAGGCCACCGCTGCCTGTGTGGGCTGTCCGCCCTGCCGGCCGGGCGGGGAAACCAAGGGGCACTGGGCACCTCCTGCTGGGGCAGGATCTCACCGTGGGGTGGTAAATGGGCATGTTAGCAAATGCTGAGAGACACGACGGATAAGCGACTCTAAGCCACCTTGTTCTTTGCCCGAAAGAGTGCGCGGCCGGGAGCGCACACCCTTTCCCTGCCCCCCGCCCTGGGTGCGGGTTTTGCGCAGCGGCTAGGGGGCCGCCGCAGTGCCTGGCGCTGGCCGCGCCGCAGGCGCCACCATGCGTCCCGCCGCCGCCATGCAGCGCGCTCCCATCCGCACCCCGCCGCGCTCCGCCGAGACCCTTGCACCGGGTCCCTAAGGGACATCGGCTGCAATCAGTGCGACAGTTAATTAACCCCGATTGCCCTACGGACCAGTATAGTGGCCGATGTATGGTGGGAAGAAGCAAGGAGTTGCCGGGTCGGTGCATCTTGCCAGGGGCAAGCCTGACTTACACGTGCGTATCGCGTACTCGCAGGTGCTTGGAACAGGAAATCTGGGAAACTGAACCTAATAGTGGTGTACTTCTCTTGCCGTTTTTGAGTCTGTGTACCTGCTGTCCTCGTACATGACGGACAGTCCTTGTTTCCTGTTGGCGGGCTGCTGACTGACCTCTATGCCATTTTATCCAAAGATGGTGACAGTGGTTTCTTCACTAATCACCTGCGCTGAGCGTTTTGAAAGGAGTGAATCAGGATAAATTAATGAAAGAAACGTTAAAGAATTTTTGTTACAAAGATGCAGAACAAGTCGTCAATGGCAGCTTAGAACGTGCACAGGAGTCAATTTGACATGGCACTTGTAATTGAAAGCACACACTGTTCTTTTGCTCACGCTTCAGAAAAGTCCCAATCTTACTGGGTGCATTCATAGACCTAGCAAGGTCACAAATAAGGTTGGTTTTGCTTTCAAAGAAAGTCACAGACATGATATCTATCTTAACACTGATTTATACCTCCCTATAAGACAATAAGAGATAACTAGATAAAAGGCTAAAGTTGAATATGTTGTCAATCATGCTATCATATTTAAAGCAAATTTATTTGAAATTCGAGTAAAATTGTTTTAGAGACAGTTTTTTTCTACTCAAAATATATTTATCTACTCTTTACCAAGTTCAGCAGTTTATCCTTTCTAAATAGAAGACAATGGAGATCAAGAGAGTCTCAAGAAACAACAAAGCCACAGTGCAGCATAAAAACATGGAAGTACCATAAAGACCATTATTCAAGTGCAAGGCACTTTGCCTGCAAGTAATGCCAAATCGGGTGAAAAAGGGCACTTACTAGCTTTAAAATAAAATCTTTCTTTTAACAGAAATATTAGTCAAAGGATAGCAAGTAAAATAAAAATTTCATAGCACTTTTTTTTAGAGGTGAAATAGTTGGGGATTTTTGTACGATTTGGAGGAAACAATTTAAGATAAAAAATAAAATAGCATAAATTGCAATGTGATTGCATTAAAAAAAAAAAAAAAAGAACTTGAGAAAGGTTTCTAATGCAGAACAGAAGTAAAATCTTGAAACTCTGGAAGTCGCTACAAAACCCATATTACTGGTCTCCAGCCAAGTCATTTATAAACTTTGAAAAATATGTTTTATTCCCCCTCTCTTTTCTGGATGACCAGAAAGTCATCAGCTTTGTAGGACAATGAATACTCACCATTATACTCCTAGTAATTTTATGAAAATAAGACCACAGTTTGGTAATCATATAAGGACACAAACTGTCCTTTGCTACCTCACAGACATCTCTGTGTCTATTGTCTGTGGCACTGAGAAACCGAGACGTTGTGAAGGAAATTTTGGACAAAACTCTGCATTACAATCCTACTGGCTAGTTATGTAAGTCAGCGTTGTTGGAAGTGTTCTACAGGCAAATAAACTTGCACTTGTAAGGCTGCAGTAGTAAATAATGCTAGAATCATTGAATGGTTTGGGTTAGAAGAGACCTCTAATCCAACCCCCACTGCCTGAGCAGGGCCATCCTCTACTAGATGAGGTTGTTCAGAGCCTTGTCAAGCCTGATCTTTAATATCTCTAGGGATGGGGCCTCGACTACTTGTGTGGGCAAGCTGTTCCAATGTCCCACCACTCTCATGGTAAGAAACATGTTCCTAGCATTCATTCTAAATCTCCTCTGCTTTAAAACCATTGCCCTTTGTCCCATTGCTACCAGCTTTGTAAACAGTCCCTCTGCAGCTTTTCTGTAGGTCCCTTTCAGGCATTGCAAGGCTGCTATTAGATCTCCCCAAAGCTTTCTGTTCTCCAGGCTGAGCAATAACTGTATCCTTCAGCCTATCTTTGTAGGAGAGGTGTTGCAGCCCCCTGATTATTTTTGTGGAACTCCTCTGGACCCACTGCTTCAGGTCCATGTTCTTCCTGTGTCAAGGGGTCCTGAGCTGGGCACAGTACTCCAGGTGAAGTCTTGCCGGAGCAGAGCAAAGTGGCAGAATTGTCTTTCTGGGTCTGCTGGCCACATTTCTTTTGATGGAGCCCAGGATGCAATTGGCCTTCTGGGCTGCAACTGCACTCCGTTGGCTCACATCCAGCTTCTTATTTGCCATTACCCCCACGTAATTTTCTGCAGGACTGCTCTCAATTTCATCATCTCCCCAGCCTCTGTTGATATCTAGGATTACCCCGACCTAGGTGCAGCACTTTATGCTTTGCCTTCTTTAACCTTATAGAACATACACTGGAAAGGACTATCATTACCTGTTGTGGTAAACATCAGTTTGTATTGTCTGCAACTCAAAGATATTTCTTCAAGAGTGCTGCTGAGTTGTACAGTAATAATTTCTTAGTAGGGCTGGGACTTACCCACATAAATTTCTGCATAAGAATGACAAAAATTATCAGGTGCAAAACCAGGTTGGTAAAATACCAAATTCTGTTAAAGTATATTTCTCCCCAGAATTAGTATTTTATCAAAATAGATTGGGGGCAGAATGTAGGAGGGTAACCAATTCAAAGTATATTATGTTAGGGCCTTCACAAATGCCAAAGTGACAACTAGGGAATGCTACACCAAGAAATCCCATTGCTGGCCTCCTGAGGGAAACAGCAACTCTCTGAACAGGCACTCCTAGATGCTTTGAGTCTTTTAATTCTAGTTTTGCAAAAGGATAGCTGCACAAAGAATTGCTATGATAAATAGTGACTTTATTTCTACATAGATAAATTTTATGTAGAAAACTGTTCTTCCAATTTTTTTCCCCTCACAGATTTAAGAAAATAGGAAATAACTACTCAAATGCTTCCTATAAACCGTTAGCTAAAGGAGAAACACAATTGAACTGCTAGAGACAAGTAACTTTCTGGTAATGCTGTGAAAGCAAACTTGAAAATATGACAAAGCTGTAGAGCACAATCAGAGGACTACAAAATAAGAACTCAGAGTCAATATTGAAAGAACTGGCTTCAGTTCACAAAAAAGCTGAAGGAAAGTGCAGTAACACTCCTGAAAATATGTAAAATGTTGTGCAGAAGTATTTGTAATCATTCTGTTGCGTGGATTTTTAGCAGTTACGACAGGGAGAACTTGAACAGCTCATAAGAACTTCTTGCCTTCCAGAGAAATATCCTGATTCTCATTAAACTTTCTACATGAAAATTTTCTTGCATTCAGGCTAAAACTGGTCAGAGACACACCGCTGCACCATGACCCAGAGCAAGCATATGAACTCAAATCTCCAGCACTATCTTGGTTAATGAGTATTCTGACATGTACCTACATCTTTTCCCTGAGCACCCACATCTTTTCCCTCCACAAGAAGAATCAGTGTTCACACAGTTTCCTTCTGAATTTTCTCCTAAATCAAGGTGTGGCTTTTATTATTTTCAATTTCCCAGTTTTCCCATAGTTTCCCATCTATTTGAAGGTTGATCTAGCTACATGAAGGTAGCTGATCTTTTGCTCCTGAATAAATCGAGCTTTCGACGTTTGTCTGTTTCGAGCGCTGTTGAGGGCTTGTTTGCTTTAAAATGAAGCTGAATCCTGCCACCTTGTGCTCAGGAAAATTAGCACAGCTTTTTATTTTGAGAAGGAGAGGGGAAGAAAAAGTTAGTGGTAACTATCATATTTCCAATAAACAATTTCCAGTTTGATATCGCTTGAGACATCTACCTGGGACCTCTTCACATGGGCGATCACTCTTCTAGGGGCATTATTCACACCACAATGGGCATGTGCCCACTGCATTTCAAAGCTGCGGCCTCACCCATGACCTCATGCTGGCAAGGAATTTAACCTCTCGGTCCTATGAGGTTGTATCTCGTCTGTGTCCCGATGACTGGAGCTATTAATCACAGAGTTCCTGGTAGCCCTTGGCCACATTTGTTTGCAATGAGAGCAGCACTACTTTTTTTTCATCAATATGCAGTCACATCATAAGCTGGGGGGTTCCTTCTCATTTATTTAAAACATTTTTGAGAGGACAGTAAAAGTAATGATTATAAGGATAATGGATGTCCCTTTTCAGCTGAAGTACAAGGCAGCACTCTGGCTGAAAAGGCTCACAAGTCACTTTCTGCTAATGCTAAGAGAGCAAACATCATGCTGAAGGTGGTAAAACTAGAAAAAAATACTTGAAAAAAGATTACTTCCTCCACAGCATATTTGATTATCTCCTCTATGCAAGCTCCTATCTCTGTCAGCCTGTTTTTTATGCATTGTTCTGTGTCTCTCTGCAGCCAGCCAAACAGGGCAGCTTCTTGACTCTCCAACTATCCATTTACCACCTTCTGAACACCTTCTGACAGCAAACGTAAATGCTGTGTTTACCAGTAAGACATCAGCAATAAGAAGTAGCTGATCATCTCTAATGTTCTGTTTTGATGGTTTTGTCAAATGGTATTTGTTCAAGTTAAGGTTGTTAGCAATTGCATGGACTTGCTCAGTTCACAGAAATTGTTCCTCCTTCAGATAATCCAGCTGACTGTTTGTATGCCTGTTTGCACACATAAATATCGTTGTGGAAGACACACTTGTCTTTCTGATTACAAGGGTTCAACAGGCAGAAAATGCCAACGCAATAAAAATCTGACAGCTGCTTGACAGTTTTCTCCCAGTTTAAAAGCCATACAAACAGTAATGATTTCTTTTTTATTGTGATGAGCTCATGATATTCTGAATCCTTCCTTACAATAATCAGTGAAATAGAAAGGAGGAAAAAAAAACAAACAAACAAAACCCAAACAAACAATCAAGAAATCACTGTCTAAAACCCAGCCTCCAGTCTGATACTTAAGAAGACCAGAAATCATCCTAAAACCTAAGTTTTGGAATATTGCAAGCTAACTTCAGCTGGCATCACAAGTCACTGAATTACAGCTACTCTCATCATCTATTGTTACTGGTTCATGTGAACTACCTAACATGAATGTGCATTGCTCAGGATTGTGGGCTTAAAATCTTTTTAAGTGAGAGGTCTTTATGACTCCTTGTCCTTCTAGGCCATATGAAATACACAAACCTGGAGAAAGAAAGCTCTACAGTTTATTACTCAAGATAGAAACCATTTAATTTATGATGTAGATATGCTTGCCATGGCCATGCTAATGTCTTATTTAAACTGAAGTTAAATCTCATTATATGGTCCATTTATCTAAGGGAAAACATTTTTTGTACAGTATGACTGATGGTACAGGCAAGACACAGTAAATTCTTTTAGCAAAACTACTGATAATATCTGAGTATGCATCTTCTCACTGTTGAAATATGAATTATTATTAATATTAATAACCAAACCGAATATTAATAAAACTGTGGAATTTATTTACTTGTATTTAATATCACCAGAAAACTGATTTGTAAGGTATGAATGCACGGTTGTGGGTGTTTACACAGGGAACAGGCAATTTAAACAGTTAAGCAAAACCATAAATGCGAACATCAATTTGAGCTGGAGATTCTTACTGTGCAATGTGCCTCTTGCCCTCTAGGGGGACTCGAGAGTCTCCTCTCTGCGAAGACAGAAGGCCTTCAGTAACAGAGTAAACAGAGTAAACTGAACCAAAGCAAAGTGCTTTAATTACAAAGAGGCTTTTTAGAATATTTACTCACAAACCAGTGTCTCTGGATTTCCAGAGCTGTATTATAGTTGCAAAACACTTGGAAGGATACTGTCACAGGATCACAGGATATCAGGGATTAGAAGGGACCCAAGGCAATCATCAAGTCCAACCACCGCACCAGAGCAGGACCCTAGCTCAGGTCACAGAGGAATGCATCCAGAGAGGCTTTGAAAGCCTCCAGAGAAGGAAACTCCACAACCTCTCTGGGGAGCCTGTTCCAGTGCTCTGTGACCCTTACGGTAAAGAATTTTCTCCTTATGTTAAAGTGGGACCTCCTGTGCTGCAGCTTACACCCATTGCTCCTCGTCCTATCACAGGGAGCAAGTGAGCAGAGCCTGTCCCCTCCCTCCTGACACCCAGCCCTCAGATATTTATAAACATTTATTAAATTTCCTCTCAGTTTTCTCTTCTGCAGACTAAAAAGCCCTCAGCCTCTCCTCGTAAGGCACATGCTGCAGTCTCCTAATCATCCTTGTAGCCCTCCACTGGACCTTCTTCAGCAGATCCCTGTCCCTCTTACACTGGGGAGCCCAAAACTGAATGCAGTACTCAAGATGAGGTCTCACCAGGGGAGAGTAGTCGGTGGTATGGTACCCATTGGAGAATTTTGGAGTTTCCCCAGAACTCTGGCAGGGTGCTGGGGCTTGTACAGTCTCTGACCTGGTCCCTTCCCAGGTGGATGGTGTCCTTTCCACGGCTCTGGACTTGACACAGAGGTTTGCAGGTGTGCAAGCAAGCACAGTGTCCTGCAGCTTTGGCAGTAATCTGCCTTTTTGCACCACAATGGCTGTCGTGGTCTCTGTCAGTGAGCTCTCCATCTAGGAGCAGCTTATTG
This sequence comes from Tricholaema leucomelas, assembly GCA_013400475.1. Classification (NCBI taxonomy): domain Eukaryota; kingdom Metazoa; phylum Chordata; class Aves; order Piciformes; family Lybiidae; genus Tricholaema lacrymosa; species Tricholaema leucomelas. The sequence goes on from WAAF01008580.1 coordinate 195,490, forward strand.
CTCTCAGTTTATACTAGCCAGGCTGACTTTGGGCAGCTTTCAGCAAAGACTCTTGCCTAATGTGTGAAGGCACTTGATGCCTTTCCCTAGTAAACTGAGGCACAGCAAAGTTTCCAGGTAGACAAGCTTGAAACATCAAAGCTTGTCACTATACAGCCAAGCTGGTTTTAAGCATGGCAGCATGGCAAGGCAGAGCAAAGCAAAGTGGCAAAGTGAAGTTGGTTACAACTTCTGACCATATTTTATCAATCGCCTGAGCCTGATGACTCCATTTGTCCACAGAGGTTCACTAATCACAATGGCACTTTGCCAAAACAAACCATATTAAGTGAAGCCAGAGGCTTATTTTACCCATATTTAGGAAAGCACAGGCCATGCATAAACAAGTGTATGCACCTTTTTTATCACAGGAGCAGACTGGGTGATTCACAGTCTCACAGTATCACCAAGGGTGGAAGAGACCTCATAGATCATCAAGTCCAAGCCGTTACCACAGAGCTCAAGGCTAGACCATGGCACCAAGTGCCACGTCCAATCCTGCCTTGAACAGCTCCAGGGACGGCGACTCCACCACCTCCCTGGGCAGCCCATTCCAGTAGCCAATGACTCTCTCAGTGAAGAACTTTCTCCTCACCTCAAGCCTAAATTTNATGCCACTGGCTCTCTTGACCACGTGGGCACACTGCTTCCAGGCCTTATGTTCTTTTCCCACCTTGCTCCTCACTCCAGCAGAGGGAAGAGGGAGTGGGGAATCATTCCTGGACAAGCCAGGAAATGTATTAGGCCTATTTTGGCCCTCCATGACACTCACAATGGCATAGGTAACAGCCATAAGCAGAGATTAGCAATCAGAATAATAGAGACTTAGTCAGAAATTGTTTCCAACTCAGCTGAAAGACTAAGAGATTCTGGTCACCAGTACTGCAGTTGTAAGTGAAGGTAATTCTTTCACTTAACCTTGTGGATAATATACTCTAAATGGCTTGGTAAATATAACCTACTTCTATCTGAAAATCATGTATTTAGGAGAATTCTTTTTTTTTCCTTTCTTATGTTAAAAACATTGGTACTACAGCTGACACCTTGCAATTGTAGTACTTGTTAGCAGGTTCTGTTTCTTCTCTGTCTGCCTGTGTTTGCTGATGCTCTGCAGGTACTAGGACACCTTCTGTACAACAAAACACTTTACATTATATTAATTACTTTAAAGACTAAGCAAGAGGAAAACAGGAGAAATACTGTAACAGACCTCCAAACTTCTTCACCAAGCAGTTTTCTACTCTCAGTAGTATCTGTCTTATACTCTGTCACCCTCACAGTGAAAAAGATTTTCCTTATATTAATGTGGAACATTCTATGCTCAAGCTTGCACCTGTTGTCCCTTGTCCTGTTGTTGGACATCACTGGCTCCATCATCCTTGCACTCACCTTTTACAAATTCACAAACTTAGCAGGGTCACTCCTCAGTTTCCTCTTCCCCAAGCTAAAGAGACCCAGATCCCTCAGCCTTTCATCATAAAGAAGATGTTCCATTCCCTTAATCATCCTTGTGGCTCTGTTCTGGACTCTTTAAAGCAGTTCCCTGTCCTTCTCAAACTGAGTGACTGAGAAACAGAAACAATATTCCAGCTGCAGCCCTACCAGGGCACAGGAGAGTGGGAGGAGGACCTATGTTGGTCTACTAACCACACCCCTTCTAATGCTGCCTTATGGTCATCTTCTGTCCACCAGGATCCCCAGGTCCCTTTCCCCTATGCAACACACCAACAGGTCAGTTGACAACCTGTACTGATACATGGGTCTTTTCTTTTTCAGATGCAAGACTCTACACTTGTCCTTGCTGTATTTCATTAAATTTCTCCCTACCCAGCTCTACACCTTGTCTAGGTCTCACTGAATGACAGCATAGCCTTCAGGTGTGTCAGCCAATCCTCCCAGTTTTTTATCATCAGCAAACTTGCTGGCAGTGCCCTTTTCCAGGACAACGATGGACACATTGAATAGTATTTGTCCTAGTGGTGACCCCTGAGGGACTCCACTAGATACAGGCCTCCAACCAGACTTTGCCCCTTTGACTGCAGCTCTCTGACATCTTTTCTTCAACCAGTTCAGCTCACTACCCAATCAACCAGACACCACTAACTGATCATCCAGACCACAATTCCTCAGTATAGCTGCTTAGTTTAGCCTTGTATCGTGGCAACATCTGGATCAAAGAAAGAGCTGATAGTTGCACTTCTTTTCACACTTCAATATTGTTTGGGGTTTGAGAGTGTTAGCATAAACTAATTTCAGTATTTCTGGTACCTTCTCCAAGTTTCTATCTAAGGCAATGTCCATCTGACTCCCCTGTGCATGAAGTGTGTTATGCACAATTCATTGCAGGAAAGCACTGTCCTTTAACAATATTCATTTAAGGTGAATTCACCTTACAGCTTCAGTCCTGAAGCTGAAGTCAGTGAAAGATTCATCTTGCCTTAACTGAAGTTTTTCTATGCTACAGAGCTTAGTGCTCAGCAGAAAAATGCTATTTGAGTTATAAATTTTTGCCCTCGCCTTACGTTCCATCTCTTAGCCTGAACTGACAACACAGCAAAAGTTTATACCTACTTTTAATGGAATTTGCTTGGAGTTTTTGAAGAGATTGTATTGTTTTTTTACATGTATGAAAATGCCTGTTAATATAGAATGAATCATAGAATCATAGAATGGTTTAGGTTGGAAGGGACCTCAAGGATCATCCAGCTCCAACCCCCTGCCACAGGCAGGGACACCTCCCACTAGAGCAGCTCGCCCAAGGCCTCATCCAGCCTGACCTTAAACACCTCCAGGGAGGAAGCATCCACAACCTCCCTGGGCAACCCATTCCAGTGCCTTACCACCCTCACTGTAAAGAACTTCCTCCTAACATCCAGTCTAAATTTCCCCTCTTCCAGCTTAAACCCATTCCCCCTCGTCCTAACATTACTAGACCGTGTAAATAGTCCCTCCCCAGCTTTCCTGTAGGCTCCCTTCAAATACTGGAAGGCCACTATAAGGTCTCCTCGAAGCCTTCTCCTCTCCAGGCTGAAGAGCCCCAACTCTCTCAGCCTGTCCTCATAGCAGAGGTGCTCCAGCCCTCTGATCATCTTCGTGGCTCTCCTTTGGACCCGCTCCAGCAGTTCCATGTCCTTCTTGTATTGGGGGCTCCAGAACTGCACACAGTACTCCAGGTGGGGTCTGACGAGAGCAGAGTAAAGGGGGAGAATCACCTCCCTTGCCCTGCTGGCCACACTTCTCTTGATGCAGCCCAGCACTCGGTTGGCTGTCTGGGCTGCATGTGCACACTGCCGGCTCATGTTGAGCTTCTCGTCGACCCAGACCCCCAGGTCCTTCTCCTCAGGGCTGCTCTCCAGCCATTCATCACCCAGCCTGTATCTGTGCCTGGGATTGCACCCACCCAGGTGCAGGACCTTACACTTGGCCTTGTTAAACGACAAGCCAGGAAATGTATTAGGCCTATTTTGGCCCTCCATGACACTCACAATGGCATAGGTAACAGCCATAAGCAGAGATTAGCAATCAGAATAATAGAGACTTAGTCAGAAATTGTTATACTCTCTTCGTGCCCAAAATACGGGCTTATGTTGTCTTCCCATGTCTGTTTTGTTGTTTGTTTGTTTTTTACACATTGCATGTTGATGCCCGAACTTTTGTTTGTTGTATCCAGAAATTATGAAGCAAAGGAGAAAGAGAAGGAAAGAGATTGTTCCTCCATACTCACCTCTGTCAATGTGAATGGAAGTTTAAGCTTTGCTTTCTTTTGCTGTAGTTTATGCTAACAATTTCCAAACCTGGAATCAAAATCTGCATTCCAGATAACTGATTTCAGGGTTTTTAGGGCATGTTCAACATGCCTGTCCGTCCATCATCAATATCTCTCTGAGTTCATTGGCCTTTGGGTTGGACTGTTAATTTCACTTGAGCCAAGAGTGATGGCTCAGTCTTTCTCTAGCCTCTAGTAGATGTAATCAGCAGATTTCCGAGAACCTGCCACAAGCTAAACCATACTGCCCTTTCAGGCACTGCATTCCACTTAGTAACTCAGAAACTCAGGCAGTTTGTCTGGATCCCTACATACGTGAAAATTCATTCCAAATGGAGTCATAAGGCTTTAATAACCTTTGTACTAGTAGCAAACTGATGAGAAAATTCAGGCACCTGAGGATGCCAAAAGAAAGAAGCATTTAAACTTGGGGTTTTTTTTCTCTATCATGTGCAGTTTCATTACTCATCCTAATCGAAGAGCACCTTTCCTCTTCAGATGTTGGTGCTTTTATTTGTCACTTATATAGGCAGTGTGCATTGGTATCTGTTCCTGTCAGAAGTAACTCTTGATGGCTTCTCTTTCTTCCTGGGTCTCTACTGTCAAGTACCACACCTTATTACCTATGTAACAGGCCTTCTCCTAAACTTTTTAGGTAAATATTAATATATGGATGGACTAAATGCCCACAACAGTGGCAGATTTTTGGCATCACTCAGATGTTTGCCAGATCTTCTATCTCTTCAGCTATTTCGGAGATTTCAGTCTAGCTCAGATGAAATAACAAATTAAATCATCCTGTGACAGGGAAAGGTGAACACTTTTGTGCTGTGTGTTACTTTTCACACCTAATAGGTGAAGTCTGCATTATACATGTTTAACTTACTCCTCACAAGTACCAACTGGTATTTCTCTTACTTTTCACACCTAATAGGTGAAGTCTGCATTATACATGTTTAACTTACTCCTCACAAGTACCAACTGGTATTTCTCTTTGCCTTCCCTCTGCAGTAAGAATTCTCTGATTTTTTTTTTTTTTCAGAATTTTGGTCCCTCAACAGAAAAAGAGCCTGAAGGAAAGCAAACAGTGTTAAACCTGTTTATAACAAACAGTCTTTCTGACCTGTGCTCATTTTAATCTGATTTTGAAGACCACTCTTGAAGAATTATGAACTTCTGAAGGAGATACATTTTCCTTAGCACCAAAGGTAAGTTTTAGTGGCAGAATTAATCTGATTACATGTAGATAGTAAAGCATAACTTTATGTTCTTTTTTAATTTAATAGGGAGAAAAAGACAATGCCTGACATATCCTATGATAATGCCTGAATAGGTCAGACTGATCGCATCTTTAAAGTGCCTGTTTCTCTACTGACTGAAAGTTAACTACCTGTATGTGGAAGGTTCTATTCCAAATACATATATTTAAGTGGTGTGCTAGTTTGAGCCTAACTAAAGTGTTTTGGTGAGAAAAACTAGATTATAGGCTGTGGGAGGAAAACAAGGCTGATGTCTACCTCACTCATTGGCTTGCTGAGTTGTATAAGAATCAAAACATAGATAAGGCTCTCACTTCCACTTCTGCTGGGGAACTGGCAGAGATGCATCTCTAACGTCACCCTTCTCTGCCGTTTCTTTGACTAATCCACTTTACTTCCTAACCCCCTGGCAGAACCTCCATTCTTCCTTGGGACTGGGGTAAGGTTGAGAGGGGTAGGGGGAAGGTGAAGAGGTGATNGAAACTGATCCTGGAGAGATTTCTGCCTTTGAATGATCCATTGGGGAAAACTGTTGATCCTCATGTAAATATTGACAAGGTGCAAACACTACAGACAAAACTACCATGACTTCTTGGCAAAAAGACACTTCTTGATTATGAGCCTTGGCCATCTTCTGTTTCTGTCAATGAAGTATAGATGTCAGGGAAGAACAGCCAACAAACCTCTCTGCAATTTCAAGTGTACCATACTCCAATATAATTTGTATAACCACAGAATTAATTTTGTTGACTAATAGCCAGTAACAGTTTTCAACTGTTTTATTTCTTTGGCCTGTCTACATATAGCAAAACTACTTTGCCAACTGTGTAACTAGCTATTCAAAAGCAACAGAAAGTGTGTTTCCCAGGACACATACACCTCTTTAACTCAGCCCAGTTTTTGCCTTTGGTATCTTCACTTAGGGCCTCTATTGAAGTAATTGATTGCATATTTCCTGCTGAATCCCTGCAACTCACATCCTTCATCCTGTCTTGATCAATAAGTGAAGTCATTATATACACTCAGAAAGCAAAGCCAGTTCTGAAACTCATGTCCCACATTTACCCCTAAAACTCATATCCTTGTGTTGCACCTGTATTTGATTCATTTACCTATCACAGTAACCCTTTCTTCTTGTGCACTGTACTCACTGATGTTCAAAATTCCACAATTCTTGTGGTGCAGTATTTTCTTATAGCTCCTACAGTCAGGATGAGAAACTTCATGTGCTGCATTCTTCTTCCTGGCACACAACTGTACCTCATCAAAGTTTCATACAGTCACATCAGCCAGGGATTCCCTAGCTATTGTGTAGCTAAGAATAACTTAGTCATGGTTCACACATGGCCTAACTCAATTTATGGGCTTGTTTTGCCCTTTAATGTAGATATAGGTTACTCATGGTTGGATGTGCTTTCTCACTTACAGGACCCTTCTGTAACTACAAGGCTCCCACTGAGCCTAGGACAGGTGTCTCTGGTTTAGCCAGCACTACCTGTGTGACTAGGCTTGGAGGCTAAGGTACCTATGTTCAAAACCAGCACTGCTTTTTATTCTATCACTTAAGGAAAAGAAGTCTGTCATCATGGAGCACCTCCCCTGTGAGGACAGGCTGCAAGAGTTGGGGCTGTTCATCCTAGAGAAAAGAAATCTCTGCGGAGACCTTGTAGCAGCCTTCCAATACCTGAAAGGTGCATACAAGAAAGCCAGGAAGGGACTTTTTACAAGGGATAGGATGAAAGGGAATGAATTTAAACTTGAAAAGGGTAGATTTAGTCTGGGTGTGGATATTAGGAAGAAATTCTTTACAGTGAGGATAGTGAGACACTGGAACAGGTTGCCTAGGGAGGCCATAGATGCCCCTCCCTGGAGATGTTCAAGGCAAGGTGGGATGAGGCATTGAGCAACCTGGTTTAGTGGAAGGTGTGTCTGCCCATGTTGGTGGGGTTGAAACTAGTAGGAGAGGCCAATGGAGAGCTATGAGGATGATTGCTTATCTTGAACATCTCTCCTGTGAAGAAAGACAGAATTAGGGCTGTTTAGTCTTGAGAAGGCTGAGAGGGGATCTTGTCAGTGTCTATAAATATCTGAGGGGTGGATTGTCATAGGCTGTGATACTATAGTATCAGGGGTAAAAGATGGGGAGAAGGCTTAACATAAGCCAGTACCAAATCCAATACGCTTATTGCACCCCAAGCATGGGTTTATATGCTTTTTTATCAGAAAGCTACCTAATAAGATTACAACATCATGTTAGATTCTGATTGGTTATACACACCTGCATTAGGACTGCGTTAGGATTACACACTACTTGGCAGACATTCTTCATATTCTCTCAACAGCACATATGTTGTGTCTGCCAATTCTTAGTCAGCAGAGATAGGCAAAAACCATAGACCCCAGTCTTACGTTTGTTTACATTTGTTACACCATTCTCTAAAGT
>WAAF01008581.1:23694-50198 GCA_013400475.1 Tricholaema leucomelas
CCTCTCCTCTCCTCTCCTCTCCTCTCCTCTCCTCTCCTCTCCTCTCCTCTTTTTACTCTCCCTCCTTCGCTTTTTGTTTGTTTCCTTTTTTCCCCCTAAAGCAAACTGATACGTTCCAAAACCCACCTAGAAACTTCAGACAGTCAGGAAAAGGCACAATGGAGTCACCTCTCCAAGTCCTTCCTTCACTCCTCCCACCCCCTCTTTCCCAGCCTTTGACTCCTTTCTTTTGTTCAAGTTCATGCCCACTGCACAAAGTGTCTGGGCTGCCTTTTTTTTTTCCCCCCTTAACTCTCTTCCCCTTTCCTCCTTCAAAGGATTTTGTCATTGAACTTGAGCCCACGTTGTAAACATTCTTGGGTCTTACAAGCATCTTGACGGGATGTCATTAACAGGGACCTCAGACTGCTGTCTTTCCCCCGCTTCTCCTTCAGCTGAATCAAAGGTACAGTTGTTTTTTTTTTCACGTCCTCACTCCATTTGTTTCCTAATTCGAGCAAAAAAAAAAAAGAACGATCCCAAAACTATCTAAAAAGGAGCTCTGCCTCTTTCCCTCCTCTCCTTTCATAAATGTTTCTTCTTACTACTTTTTGTTTTCGAAGTGCTCTCTTGCCGTGCCTGCTGCTGGACATCACCACGGAATTTTAAACCTCTAAACAAATCAGGAGAACTCCTCAGTGTAGTTACACCAAATAAATTTCAGATTAAATTCGCTCCCCTAAAGCCCTGCCAGGGAAATGCCTTTTCGCTGTGTGACAGCTCTGGGCCACACAAAGGCAAATCCGAGTTCGTTTTTTCCGCTGGAATCGATGTTATCTTTCTCTGCTAGGTGATTTAATTGCTTTTTTATATCATTAAAAAGATAAATTTCAAGCCACGAAGCAGGTTTATTGTGTGCAGCAGCTTCCCGCTGATGGGTCTCAAGCCACCCTGGAAGTGCCAGCGGGGTGGAAATTGTCCCTAACCAGCAACCAAAGCTCATCGTTTCGTTGGGATTTCTGCTCTCATCTCCAGAAGTACGCATCCGAAGGAGAAATATTTCCATCCTTCGAGCCGAAATTTAATAGGATCGAGGGTTTCTAATGGGTTTTCCTCCATCCACCCTCAAAACCCATCCCAGTCCTACTGCAGAGCCCCGTGTGCTGAATGTTAATGTCCACGGGAGGACTGTGAAACACCCGCATTAGGGCTCCGGGTCCGATTTTCTCTTGCAATCAAAAGACAGAGGAAAAGACATTCTTTACAATTCCTTTCAAGCTCCCTTTTGTCTTTATTCTCATGGCTAAACACTTCTCTTTTTTTTATCCTTTTTTTTTTTTCCCCCAACACTTCCCCCCCCCTTCCCCTTCCCTTTATTTTTTTAACGGACAATGAATGAGCAGCCTGAGGTTGCCCATTTGCATTTTGCCGCATCCTTCAGCTTCCATCACCCTCTTCGGCATCAATTTCCCTACAAGAAAGTGTAAGAAAGAGGCGATTTCTCCTGCTTTCAGCCAGGCAGGAGGGGAAAATATTACCACCAGCCCCCCTCCACAGCAGATTCTATCAGAGAAATGAGGAGAGGAAAAACCCAATTTGTTCAGTCCCACAAACATTTGCTTGCTCCGAGCCAGGGAGCGGCTGCAGCCCAAGGGATGGGTTAGGGCAGGAGGGAAAATCACAGAGACACAACATCACTTTTAAAGCATAATTTTACCCACCCCACCCCCCGAAAAAAAAACCCAGAGAGAAGCTCTGGCTGCACCTGAGTTCACCTTCAAGTGGTTCCTGTCCCCTTCAGTAATTTGCAGCCTGCTATCATTTTTACAGCAGGAGTAGTGATGAGGTTTGTGGGTTTGGGATTGTTGGGGCTGGGTTTTCTCCATTAAATATCACTTCTTTCTTTTCTGAGGCCACATCTACTCGTTATTAGTTTTTATAAGCAAGTAAGGAAGCCTCCCTGGATGACCACAGGTAGTACCTGGTGAAGAAAAAGAAATAGCTGGAAATCAGAGTCTGTCTTATGATGACACCACAGAGAGGAGAAAGAAAATCCTGTTGGTGATTATCTCCAGCTGCATAAAACAATAAAAGGAACCAAATTAAACAGGGGAAAAAAAAAAACATCTTCATGCCATGAATTTCCAATCAATGCAGAGGTATGAGGCGAGCAAAGGGAGTTGAGGCACTGAGGGTCAGGGCACTCAGTGTGTGTGTTGGCCCAAAGGAATCCAGATCCCACCTGAGTCACCTCCCAGGGACTATTTGTCAGTGTCTCACATGGATTTGATCTACAATATTTCACCTCCAAATCAAACTCATCCTCACACAGCCCTGAAACCATAAGGGCCCCACTTGGGGTCTGCAACTCAAAGTCCAGGTAGAGGCAAGAATATCCAAAGTGAAAGGGAATGAGGTGTGGAAGTGTCTGGGACAGACTCCAGCCTGTACAAAGGGAGCAGACCCAGAGCTTATGACAGCTCCGAGATGTCAAAAATGGAAGCAGAGAGTGTGGGATTTTGGATCTGCTGCCCACCAAGACACCAGAGAGGGCTGGAAATTGGAGAGCTGGAAATAGAGGTAGGTTCATCACAGTATCAAGGTATCATCAGGGTTGGAAGAGACCTCACAGATCGTCAAGTCCAACCCTTTACCACAGAGCTCAAGGCTAGACCATGGCACCAAGTGCCACGTCCAATCTTGCCCTGAACAGCTCCAGGGATGGCGACTCCACCACCTCCCTGGGCAGCCCATTCATGCTTGCATGAGAACACTTCAACAGCACTCAAAGATTTATTAATTAAAAAGTAATCTTAGAGTGGCAGCTTTGCTTTGTCAGCTTTGTTTTGTCAGCTTCGTTCCCTCACTCGAGTCTCAGCATAGCAGCAGACTTCAGTGGCTGCTTTCAGCAGGTGAATGAGGCACAGGAGCTTAATCTGCTTTAAACCCAGACAGATTTCAAGCACCTTGGGGGATGTGGGGCTTGCAAAGGTTGTGTCCTCCAAGTGGTGGTAGATGTGGGTGTAAATAACCAAGGTCGGTGAGGTGGTCATTGATTACCTAAAGGGCTGTCAGTGACCAAAGGAAAGGAGGAAAATGTTTCTTCCTTGGAAAATCTCATCAGGAAAAGGTTGGTTGGAAGGAATCTCTCCCTGAAAGAAAATTGCCTTTATTAAAATAAGTAGATGCTTTCATCTTGCCCTCCCCTCCCAAAGACCAAAGCCATTCCACGATTCTATGGTTCTATGAAGAAGGATTCGGTCATTAGTTTTGGACCTCCATAAATAGAGGACAAAGGGAAGTCAGGAGGGATTAACTCCGTGGAGATTAATGAGCCTGATGGATTTGGAACATGCTGAAACCTACTACACATGGGCCAACTATAGACAGAGTACACAGGCAACGAGTCAATGGCCAGGGGAAAATTGTACCAGGAGAGGTTCAGGTTGGATACCTTATTGTGGCCTTTCGGTATCTTAAGGGGGCTACAAGAAAGCTGGGGAGGGACTTTTTAGGCTGTCAGGGAGAGATAGGAGTGGGGAGAATGGAACAAAGCTGGAAATTGGTAGATTCAGACTGGATGTTGGGAAGAAGTTCTTCAGCATGAGAGTGGTGAGAGCCTGGAAGGGGTTGCCCAGAGAGGTGTTGGAAGCCTCATCCTTGGAGGTGTTTAAGGCCAGGCTGGATGAGGCTCTGGACAGTCTGATCTAGTGTGAGGTGTCCCTGCCCATGGCAGGGGGGTTGCAGCTGGATGGTCCTTGTGGTCCCTTCCCACCCTGACTGTTACTATAATATTAGGAAGAATTTCTCCACTGCAGGAGTGGTCAAGCATTGGAACAGGCTGCCTGGGGAGGTAGGGGAGTCACCATCCCTGGAGGTGTTCAAAAACCATGTAGAGGTGGCACTTTGGGACATGTTTTAATGGTCATGGTAGTGTTGGGCTGACAGTTGAACTTGCTGACCTTGGAGGTCTTTTCTAACTGAACCAATATTGTGACTCTATGACTCTAAACCCAGCACCCTCAGATGTGCTGCAAGGTCCACAACTTTCTAAGCTGTGACCATCCCTTGTTCCCCTCCCTTCCAACCCTAAATCCTCTTTTTTTTGGATGCTCTTTTTTTTTCCCCCCTTTCTTTTCTTTTTCTTTTTAAACCCTGAAGGCACAACACAAGGGGGAACTTCTTTCCTGTAAGGGTTGCAGAGCACTGGCACAGGCTCCCCAGAGAGGTTGTGGAGTCTCCTTCTCTGGAGCCTTTCAAGGCCTGTCTGGTTGTGTTCCTCTGTGATCTGTGGTAGAGAGCATTGTCCTGCTCTAGCAGGGAGCTTGGACTGGATGATCTTGGGTCCCTTCCAACCCTTAACATCCTGTGATCCTGTGATCCTGTGATCCTGTGATTGGTCAGTTCCAAACATTTCCTCACCTCACCTGAGGGTTTGAGCTGCATCATGACAAACACTTTGCAATCCAGGGCGTAGTGGTGCCCCAGCAGAACAAACCATTGAGCTGGGCTGCCCATGGGGACCATCTGCTGGACTAATGCTTCTACCAGTGTCACACAGACCAAAAAAGCACAGATGGGTTGTTAACTCAAATGCCTTTCCCATCTCATCATTGCTGGCCTAAGATATTCCTCCAGAGCCTGCCTGAACTCTCAGATGCTGAGAGTGGACAAGTTCCTGATCCAGGGCACAGCCAACAAAGCCTTGCACAATTGATGATTATTATTTTTGACTGGTGGATGTTGGTTTGGAGCTTTTAAGCCACATTAATACACTCACCTGTAGATGAAAGGCAACACACTAGCCAGGGAGGGTTTAGTCATTAGAAATGATATGTAAAGTGTTGTGCTTGGTTCAGTTTAACAGTGTCTGTAAAGCCCCAGAGGCCAGAGCTGAGCCAGGAGAGACAGGCAGGTGCTTCTTGTTAAAATTCCTCTGCTGACTCACGTGCAGGTTGGGGTGAGTTTCCTCTCACTTGGAAGCTCACCCTTTTGGCAGCCACCATCTACCTCCTCCAAGAGTATCAAACAGTACTTAGCACCTCTGTGCTCCTTGACTATACCTTCGAATCTTTTTCCTTCTTAAGTCTATCAGCCTACCCCAGACCTCAGATTATCTTCCTGAGAACATCTGATCCTTGCACAGATGGCCCTAAACAACGATTTTGTTCCTATTTCTCCCTCCAAGAAGCAACATTTAGCACTGAGATAGCTTCTGCCTGTTTTTCCAGGGCCAACAGGAACAGATTTCCCAGCTCCAGACCTTCACAGCAGCACAGTTGCTGAGTTCTCAGACCTTCTTTGCCCAGCCAGCCCTGGGACCTCCGTTTCCCAGTTCTGGGACCTTTCTTGCCCAGTCTTGGGACCTTCTTTGCTCATCCTTAGGACCTTCATTGCTCAGCCTTATAACCTTCCTTGCTCAGGCAGTTCTGAGACCTTCCTTGCCCAACCAGCATTGAGACCCTCCTTGCCCAGCCAGCCCTGGGACCTCCCTTCCCCAGTGCTGGGACCTTTCTTGCCCAGTCTTGGGACCTTCTTTGCTCATCCTTAGGATCTTCCTTGCTCAGCCTTCTAACCTTCCTTGCCCAGGCAGTTCTGAGACCCTCCTTGCCCAACCAGCCTTGAGATCTTCCTTGCACAGCTCTGGGGCCTTCCTCCCCACATGCTAAAAGAGAAAGTGCTTTTGTGTAAGGAGGGAAGCAAACACTGGTGCTGCAGCTCGCCAGACACCAGATTTTCACAAGCAGAGGAAGGTCAGGGGCATTTTTATGGCAACCTCTGGTTAATGTTTGTTGCTGTCTCTGATAAAGACCCTTTTTTCTCTACTGTGCCATCCTGGGCTCCCCCACTGCTGAGTGCTCCGTAACTTAGGAGGGTTTTTAAAGAGACACAAAGGTTTGTATGTGGCAGCAAATGTGCCCCAGGTACAGAGTCTCCTGAGCAGACCAAAGAACCGGCATCTAAATAAATGTTGACATAAAAATCCCACACCTTAAGCTTTATGGGACCTCGTGGCCCTGTCTGCAGTCTGGCCAGGAGGAGCAAGGTGACTGAGGTTGGGGGTGGGAGGTGTATGTGCTCCCTGCACAGTCCTAAGTGCAGCCTATTGTGCTACCAAGGGAGTGCACAGTGAGGGTTGGTCTCTTCTCACTAGTAACAAGGGATAGGACAAGAGGGAAATGGCCTCAGGTAGCACCAGGGGAGGTTTAGGTTGGATGTTAGAAGAAACTTCTCTGCTGAAAGGGTTCTCAAAGACTGGAGCAGGTTCCCTGTTCCTAGAATTGTTGAATCATTAAGGTTGGAAAAGCCCTTTAAGATCATTGAGTCCAACCATAAACCAACTGCCACTGGTGGCTGTATCCTCATTCCTGGAGGTGTTTAAAGGATGCAGAGATGTGATGCTGAGTGACATAGTTTAGCACCAGCCTTGGCAGAGTCAGAAAACAATTGGATGTGATGGTCTTAAAGGACTTTTCCAACCAAAACAATTCCATGGTTCTATAAGCCTGGACAAGGCACCTGGGCAGAGATCCAGGCATTTGCCTTGCTGGCCAGATGGGCTGGGCATGCTTGGAGCCAAGCAGGCTGCTGCCCTTGGCTCCACTGGAAGGTGAAGAGAGGGTTGATGAGACCCCCAGGGCTGGGAATCTCAGCTGGGGCTTGTAGAGGAACCTCAGGGAAATCAATGTGTGCTTTTCACTGGCAACCAGAGAGATTCTGCTCTCGGTCTTATTGCTTTGTTCTCATTAACAAATGCACTTTTCCTCCACAGTGACTCAGCTCAGTGTAAATGAAAAAAGGGACAAAGCTCATTCCTACAGCTGTGCATGGTCCCAGTTCTGAGGGGAAAGAGAGAGTTAGGACTAACAAGCTCTTCTCCATGCCTTGTTAGTCCCTGAGTCTGAAAAGGTTATGGTGCAGTGTGAGAGCAGTTTCCCTTATGGTCTTGCTTATTCTGCCTTACTCTTTCAGCCTGGATTTATCTGCATTGTGGGCAACCAGCACCTGGAAATTCCAGCTCTGCCAACTCATCCACTTGGTGCTTTCCATGCCCTGGACCAAGCTCTCATCACTGTAAATCACTGGAGAGATTGTTCTTCTACATAAACCATTGAACCACTCTTGTTTTTCTTCTCTCTCGTCTCCCACTTGCTCTTTTTGTGGCTAAATCTAACACTGAGCCAATGCCTGAGCTGCTGGGGTTGGGCCACCAGCCACCCAGTTTCCTGTCCCTCTCCCAAGTTCCTCCTCACCATCAATCCATAGAGGATGTAAAATCTGGAACAAGATTTCAGGGCTCATAGCCTCCATTCCTGCTGATGCAGCTCTGTTTATTGCCAGTCCCATGTCCTTTCTTGGAGTGCTTTTGGCAGCCTCTTCCTACATCTGTGCTCAGCCATCATTCAGGCACATTCCACTAATCCTAGGGTTACACAAAGGCATGGAACAATGAGATATGGAGGGAGCAGAACTGGAAACCCAATGGAGGCTTTTGATACCTCTTGTATCCCACCACTGCCACTTCCCTCCTTTGTGCTGCACATCTTAACGCTCCGCAAAGACATCAAACAGTTGAATTAGGAAATGCCCTTAACGAAATCATTGGAGGGTTTGAATTTGACTGTGTCTGTTCTTTATCAAAATGCCTCCCAGAATCAAGCCAGTTCCTCCCCACTCGAGTTTCAGACCAAAAAGGGAATCTTCAGGACTGGGATCTCTCACAGACAAAAATAAACATTGGCTTGTCCCTGTCCTCAGCATGAATTCGGAGCCCAAGTCGGAGTGCTTCAAATAAAAAGCCCAAGATTTGGGTTCCATTTCTTTTACAGCTTCTGCTGTAAAGCAACTAAATGTATTTCAGAAGACTCAAGAGCTCAGCAGCTGAGGTGCTACCCTGGGGCTTTAGAGCTTTGGGTTGTACTTCTGGCTTTATCATCATCTCTGATTTTATCTCCACCTCATAGAGCCATTGTAAAACTCCCTGGAAATCTCTGCTATATAAGGGTCGATGTCGTTTGTGGTCTAAATTGCAATGAAATCCTCTCAAATCTGTCTCTGGATTGTCTGCCAACAGCAGGAAATTTGGCAGACCTGTGGGGTCCTCCATCCTGGCTGACAGCAGGGTTTGGAAAAGAGCTGAAGAGATGCTGGGTGAACAGGAGGCATTTTGGTCGTTGGCTGCACAATGGACCAGGAGCATCCACCTGGGTGTGCTACTTTGAGCCTAGCTGGGATATTTTATAGGCTGTGAAAAGGAAACCATGCTGATGGCTACTGCTCTCATAGGCTTGCTGAGGTGTCTAAAAACAAGAGCACAAACATAGATAACAGAGCTGCTCTTAGGCTCTGGGCTGCATGCACTTCTCTCTCTCACTTGCTGCCTAATCCATCTGCTTCCTAACCCCCTTGGCCGATCCTCTAAACTCACCTTGAACCTAAGGCAAAATCTGGGGTAAGGTAGAGGGGTGGGAGGAAGGTGGAAGGGTGGTTGAGAGCCCCTCCTGGGGACGCTGGTTTCTGGGAGGGCTGCTGTGTTTCTGTATTGCTTTACAACTTGTCTGTTTCTGTCTCTAGCTGTAGATACTGTAAATATCGACTGTGTGTTGTGCTAAGCTGTGAATACAAAGCTCCATTCCCAGATCGGCTGAGTCCAGCCTGGGTGATTTTCCTGGCGGGGGGCGGGGGGGGGGGGCAAGTGCAGGTCACACCCAAACCATCACACTCAGAAAGCTGCTCTCTCCCAAAATGTGAACTTCATTTAACTGTTCCCTCTAACCAGTCTCCAAAGTCCAAAGTTTTTCTCAAACCTTCCTCTCTCAACCTTCAAAAGGAAAAAGCCACTTTGACAATATCTCTTCTTGGCTTACCAGGCTGATGTGGGACAAAGTCACCAATGCCTGAACCATGACCAAAGCAAAACCCCACGAAAGAACAGGACCTGCTGGAGAAGGTCCAGTGGAGGCTATGAGGATGATGAGGAGACTGGAGCAGTGCCTGGTGAGAAGAGGCTGAGGGACCTGGGGCTGCTTAGTCTGGAGAAGAGAAGACTGAGAGGGGATTGAATCAATGTCTATAAATGTCCGGGGCTGGGGGTCAGGAGAGGGGGACAGGCTCTGCTCACTGCTCCCTGGGCTAGGACAAGCAGCAGTGGATGGAAGCTGCAGCACAGGAGGTTCCATCTCAGCACAAGGGGAAAATTCTTTCCTGGAAGGGTCCCAGAGCCTGGCACAGGCTGCCCAGAGAGGTTGTGGAGTCTCCTTCTCTGGAGCCTTTCCAGGCCTGTCTGGATGTGTTCCTGTGTGATCTGAGCTAGACTGGTCCTGCTCTGGCAGGGGAGTTGGACTGGATGATCTCTTTGGGTCCCTCCCAACCCCTGACATCTGTGATCCTGTGAATAAATGGAATTTACAGACACAGATTCCCACTTTATTCCCTCCTCTGCTGCAGGAATTAGGGCAGGAGCATCCCTGGCTTTTCTCCCTGCATCCCTTGCCCTGAGCAGAGCTACATCACTTGCGCTGAGTGCTGCAGAGGTGAGAGGTACAGATCTGTCAGCTCCAACCTCCAGCTCCTTGGGGACTTCAGATCTCCACTCATGTATCTGAGCACCTCCCAGGACAACTCTACATGGAAAGAGAAATTAATTAGGAAATGAAGGATCTTTGCTCAGAGAGATCTGTTGGGTTTTTTCCACTCCTGTCTCCTTGTTTCATGTTAAAAATTAGAACACACCTCAGTGTGGCAATTAGCACTTTTCTGCCTCATTTTGCCTTTTCTTCTCTTTTTCTTTTTCTTTTTTCCTTTTCTCTTTTTTATTTTTCTTGTTTCTTTTATTTTTTTCTTTCTTATTTTCTCTTTTCTTTTTACTTTTTTCTTTTCTTGTTTATATTTTCTTTTTTTCTTTCTTCTTTTTTCTTTTCGTCTTTTTCCTTTTTTTTTTTACTTTTTTCTTTTCTTTCTTTTCTTCTTTTTCTTTTTTGTTTTATTTTTTCTTTTCTTTTTTCTTTTTCTCTTTTCTTTTTTCCTCTCTTTTTTCTTTTTCTTTTTTCTTTTCTTTTTTCTTTTTTTTATATTTTTCTTTTTTAAATCCATTTTCTTTTGTCTGTTTTCTTTTTTCTTTTCCACCACCACCCCACCCCTCCTGCAAATATCGAATGCAAATGGGACAAGAAGTAAGGTACTGAAATCCTTTGAGGGAACTCACGGACACCAATTTCTCTGCTCTCCTGATTGCAAAAGACCTGCGACATTTCTCACCCTTGTTCACTTCACCATCCAACCCTTCGCCGAGACCAGAAGGCTCCAAACTCCCCTGCAAGGGGCAGCCCCAAGTCCACCCCAAAATCTTGTGCCGCCCTCCTGGGCTCTGTCTGGGGATTGTTGTGTGTGTCTGGCCCTTTCCACCTCTCAGGAAGCACAATGCACTCCAATAATCCATTTGATAGAAATCAGGATTCCTTCCCCGTCGGAGAGCCTCTGAATGCAGGAGATGGCTAAACCAGGAGGGGGAGTGGAGGGTGTTGGTGTTTCACAGCACCGCGGCAACCCTATTACCAGGGGAAGGTGATCTTTGTGGGGGGAGCTGTATGTGACCCCCAGGGATAAAGCTGACGAGAATCAAGGGACTGCAGCAGGGAGCCCTTCCCTTGAGCCTCTCCCCTCCTTCCCCCCCGCCGCGGTTCAATTTGCTCCATGCCAGAGGGGAAATTTATCGCTCCCCTAAACAAGAGCGTGGGGGTTTGGGGATTTTTTGGCGACCAACCCTGACTTCAGTGACATTCTCAGACTTTCTAGCCTCGAATCCCCTCCGGGAAAAGCTGCCGCGGAGTTTTACAGTAAATCCCGAGGCTTCGTTTTCCAAAGAGGTGGATCACACAAATTCCGCCCCCTCCCAAACCCCCCACCCGCGGATCCGCAGGGAAAACGCGAAAAAGAAAAATCGTGAGGGACCTTCTCCGTGAGAGGAACCAGGAAGAGGGAAAGGGATTTAGGATAATAGATGAAATAATGGCACCCACCCTGTACCCCAGCGCCGTGGATGCAGCCCGGGTCGACTCTGGGTGCTTCGGAGCACCCAAGGGAGCTCAAGTCAGGCACTGATATTCCTTAATTCCAAAAAATCCCAGCTCCGGGGTTCGTCCTCAAGCGGAGAGAGTCCAACGGCAAAGCCAGATCCCAGCACGAAGGAGCAGGGGCATAGCGGGGGCCCCGTCCAGGCTCAGCACCCAGCGTCTGCGGGTGGAAAGACCTGGAAAAAGTAAACCCAGGAGGGCAGTGAGGAGCTCAGCCGGGCAGAAAGGATGGGAAAAGAGCTCCGGGTGCAACAAATTTTCCTGCCTTAAGAATCGGAGTTTCTGTGGGTTCTGGAGCGGGTGGGGGGCACTCAGCAAACAGGAGGGTACAATTCACTCTGATTGCACCCCAAAACCAGCCGGGGATTGCTGTGATGGACGTTTAGAAGCACGAAAATTATCCTGTTTGATCTTTCCCCCTCCGAAGAAACGAATAAAGGCAGCGCAAAACAAAAATTCCCCACCCTTAATTCATCCTAACAGCGAAACTCACAGCTAAAAAACGACTTTGATTGATTTTGGACAAGGGCAACTCTACAAAACATAATCTTCATCCCAAAAACTGGGGAAATAAAACCCTCACCTGCTGTTTTGATGCCAAACCCTCCAAATCCGTGCTTCAGAGCCGTGGCCAGAGCGGATCCTTCTCTCTGCTAACCCCACCGCAAAGTTGGCAAAAGCTTTGCCAAAGCCTCTCAACTTTGGTTGGTTTCGGGGGGGGGTTGAGTGGCATTTTTTTACACGCAGGCACAGCAAATAACAAGCAGGCATTTAAAACAGCAACACAGGAGACAGGCAAAGTGCAAGTTTCCACCTTAAAAATGGTTCTTCACAGGTATCTGCGCTCTCATTAACCGCTTACACCTTAGAAAATGTTGCGTTAATTCGCACCCACAGCTCCTATTGTCCTTCCAGAAGCAGAATCAAACCTTTCCCTACACCTAGACCCCGAGTTTTCAGGCTGCAAACTGTGATTTCTCCTCTATTCGCAGCTACACCTCGAGTAAAGTCAACTACATCACCGGTCGCGGTTTCTCCGTGGCTTTTCTTTGCTCGCTACAAGGCTGTAGAAGGAGAAAACTTACTGGACGCACACGGCTAAATAATGATAGAAGGTTATAAATGAAGATGAGGACGGTCCTGCAGAGGATTTTCTGCAGGAAAGGCAAGGAGAACATCACTTTCACCGACAACGACTGAAAGGTAAAGAGGAGCTGAATTTTCCTCATCCTCTAGCAGCTCGCGTTGCCACTTTGCGTCGTCCTCAGCCTCTGTTTTGCGGGGAGATCTGATTACAGCTGCAAAACAAAACCCACCCAGACCAAGCCCAACAAAATTCAGCTGAAGTAGAAGTGGCATTTACTCCCCGCACGAACCCGCTGCTTGTTTGAGTTTTGTTCCCCTCGATTTTCCAACAAACCCAATTGCAGTCCTTCGAAACGTGGCTGCAAGAGAACAGGGTTTAAACAGAGGGCAGGGAAATGGAGCTCTGCTTCTGTCGGGTCTTGGCTGGCAGCAGTTCCCTTGTTCTGAGTATTTGAGACGCACTTGCTCAGCTTGTAGAAAGCACAAAGGCTCTGCAGCACTTTGCTGCCCTGATTTTGTCACTCAGCCTCCAAGTTTCACCTCTTCTGCAGTAAGAGGTTGTTCTTTCTGCCTCTGTTAAATATAGCTAAAGCAGGGTGAATTTTTGCTATCCTTGCTCGTTCTTCTTTTTTTCTTCTTCATCTTTTTTTCTTTTTCTATTCTTTATTTTCCTTCTTATTTTCTTCTTATTTTCTAGTTCTTCCTTTTCCATTTTCTTTTCATTTTCTATTTGTTCTTTTTCCTTTTGTATTTTTTCTTGTTCTTTTTCCTTTTACTTTTCCTCTTTCTTTCATATCCTATTTCCTTTCTTCTTTTGTTCTCTTGTTCTTGTTCTCCTCCTTGTTCTTTCCCTTTTGCTTTCCCTTTCCGTTTTCATTTACCTTTTCAGTTTCCTCCCCTTTCCCTTTTCCTTTTCTTTTCCCTTTTCTGTTCCTTTTCTGTTTTCCTTTCTCTTTCCCCTTTCCTTTCCCTTTCCCTTTTCCTTTCTATTTTCTTTTTATCCCCTTTGCTTATTTTAATTTCCCCCCCCTTATATTCTTACTCTTTTTCATTATTCTTATGCCTCTCGATATTATTATCCCTCTTATTATTACTATTATTACAATCTTACTCTTCTAGTTCAAGCTGAAGCTGTTGCTTTGCTCTTGTCATTTAAACTGGTGACATTTCAGCCTGGTACAACCACTTCATGCAGTTGCACACAAATAATACACACAGGGCTGAAAAGCAAAGTAACATCCAATTCACCTGACTTAACATCTGGTTGGCTTCAGGACAGTGTGGCCATACCCAGAGCAGAAAGAACCCTTCTGGACTAGTGAGAACTCATAACCAGTACACCTCTAGCTGCTCATACCCATCATCAGTGCTCACTGCTGGTCACAGAGAGGAAGGTCAGACCTTCACTGTAGATTCCTTCCAGAGGGTTGGTTTGGAAAAGAAGTTCCAAACCTATGAGAAGGGCCAGTCCAAGCTGGGATTGATGGAGCTTTGCCATGAGCCCATACAGCCACATCCAAACTATCTGGAAGATCCGTGGATGTGGATGCCCAGATGGGATGATGCTCCCATGCATAGAACCATAGAGTGATTTAGGTTGGAAGGGGCCTCAGAGATCATCTAGTTCTAACACACCTGTGTCTATACATTGCAGCCCAGGTGTTCCCCAAGCCCCAACCTTCTGTCCACCCCATCAGGGGCTGGGGAGGGCGTCGTGGAGCTCTCCACGGTGCTACAAGCCCCAGGTTGAAGTGAGGCCCCCAGGGGCTGGGAGGAAGTTGAAGTTGAGGCTGAGGCCAGAACTTGGCTAGGGGGATCCTGGGGATGTCAATCCCTGCTGATGCTGGCTACAGGATTTGCTTCGTGCCTGCCTCAGTGTGGTGGTGTTTCTGGTCTACATCTGGGTAAGGAGATGCTGCAGTGGGGAAGAGCAATGCTGACAGCTTCTGCTCAGTGTGTCCATGTCCTGTTTTCAACCTGTGCACTGTCTGAGTGTTTTCTGGGTAATTAAGCAAAAAGTAACATTTATGATCTCTGTTCTATCACTGTGGGTATGGAGTCAGACATGACTTGTTTATCATTTTCACTGTGATCTTTCTGCTCAAAGGAACAAGACCCATCTGTTGAGCAGAGCCAAGCTGCTCCACTTTGCTCCATAAATGTTCCCATTTAAGGGGTGCAGCCTTTGACAGAACATAGTGCAAGTCTTTGAACCAGACAGTTGTGCAACTGGCATTAAATGGCCTGATTGAACCTTTCGCTAACCACACACACTTGCTTTGGGCAAAGGTTTTGCTCTGTGCAAATATGATCTTGTCCATTTGCTGGGAAATTTATTACCTCCCCAATCATGTGAGTTCCATGCTGTCTGCAGACTTAAAAGCTTAAACATCATGGATTCATCTTCTGTGTGTCCACGTGTTTCATTAAGGTGCCTCATAAATTCATCCTGACTTTCATTAGTTTACTTTTGCTTCCATGTTACACTTGTTTCTGTCTTTTCAAAGCATCTCAGTTTGATTGTCCCTGCAAGCTCTGCCCCTCTGAGCTGGAGACACAATATTTGTTCTGGTGTGTGTTAAACTGGAGTCATTTCTTCGGGCTGAGCATCTGCCATTCGAGGGGAGCACCTAAAATCATGTGGGAAATGCTGGCCACCTGCTTCCTTCTTTCTCCTGAAGTGGCTCTGAACAGCAGTGAGCCAGGATGGAAGCAACTCTCAAGTCGAGTCACCACTTTGTGATCTCCCAGAGCCTGCTGCTTCTTTTGTTTTCTCTGATTTGTGTGTATGAGCCAAAGCTGCAGGGCTCATTTCAGCTGGCTTTCATCTCACACATTTTGAAAGCAAAGTCAGGATCCAAAGGCCAGAAGGGGAAGTGAGGACAAGCTGGGGCTGGTCTGTAATCTACTCATCAGCTGCTCCTGCCCTATGGGTTCAGAGGTCAGTAAAGACACTCTGCAAGGAAAGCAGGAGGTGAGAGGTGTAAGAATCAATCTCCTGCCTTCTGAACAAGGCTGGAGTCCAAATCTCTGCCTGCCCCACATGAGCTCAGACAGTTTTACTTTATCATCTCCCTGTGTCAGAGATCCCCCACAACCTCTAGGCTCCAAATCCATCCCTTCTGCTCCTTGCAAGTACAAAATCTGTGACAATGTGTAAATAAATCTTTTGGGCTCCCATCTGAACTCATCATTTCGAATCATGGAATCAGTCAGGGTTGGAAGGGACCACGAGGATCATGCAGTTCCAACCCCCCCTGCCATGCCCAGGGACACCCTACCCTAGAGCAGGCTGCCCACAGCCTCAGCCAGCCTGGCCTGAAACACCTCCAGCCATGGGGCCTCAACCACCTCCCTGGGCAACCCATTCCAGCCTCTCACCACTCTCCTGCTCAACAACTTCCTCCTCACCTCCAGCCTCACTCTCCCCACCTCCAGCTTTGCTCCATCCCCCCCAGTTCTGGCACTCCCTCACAGCCTCAAAAGTCCCTCCCCAGCTTTTTTGTAGCCCCCTTCAGATCCTGGCAGGCCACAAGAAGGTCACCTGGGAGCCTCCTCTGCTCCAGCCTGCACAGCCCCAACTCTTTCAGTCTGTGCTCACAGCAGAGCTGCTGCAGCCCTCTGAGCATCCTCCTGGCCCTGCTCTGGACACTCTCCAGCATCTCCACAGCCCTCTTGTCCCAGGGGCTCCAGAACTGGCTGCAGTACTCCAGGTGGGGTCTCAGCAGAGCAGAGCAGAGCAGAGCAGAACAGAGCAGAGCACAGCAGAGGGTAAGAATCACCTCCCTGGCCCTGCTGGCCACACTTCTGCTGCTGCAGCCCAGGCTCTGCTTGGCTTTCTGGCCTGCAAGTGCACACTGCTGGCTCCTGTTGAGCTTCTGGTTCAGCAGCACCCCCAAGTCCCTCTCCTCAGGGCTGCTCTCCAGCCTGGCACTGCCCAGCCTGGATTGGTGCTTGGCGTTGCCTCAACCCATCTGCAGGACCATTTCTTGTCCTGTCCACCATGAGTGTGAAGA
This sequence comes from Tricholaema leucomelas, assembly GCA_013400475.1. Lineage (NCBI taxonomy): Eukaryota > Metazoa > Chordata > Aves > Piciformes > Lybiidae > Tricholaema lacrymosa > Tricholaema leucomelas. Next base: position 39,848 of record WAAF01008581.1, read on the forward strand.
TGATGATAACACTTCAGTCTTGCCCCCACTTCTGCATGTTATTTAGGCAGTGCTGAGATTTGCCTTTAGTTCTGGGTGTGTTGATGGTGTGCAGCTTCATGAAGTGGCTGTGCAAGAAGGCAGAAATGTCACCAGCTTAAATGACAAAAGATTTCCCTTCACTTCTTCAGACTCATAAACCTTCAAATATCACCTCATAGAAAAGGACACATAAACTGTGTAACTCACACAGCTTCACCACTCAGAGTTTGCAAAGGCTTTGAAACATTAAATTAAAAGCTGTTGAAATGTCTCTTTCCCTCCCCCCTCCCCTTCTGCTTCACAGTTTGCAAGTCCCCAGTAGGGTTTGGCCTCACATTGCTACTGCAGCCTGATGGCTTTTATTAATAGTGATGATAAAATGAGGTGTATCTGGGTGATGTTGTTCAAATATCCCTGGATTCTGTGGCTGTAAGAGTAGAGGATTGTGTTTGTTGCCATTAAAAACTGGGATTTGACTGTGGAGATTCTCCTTTTGCTTTTGAGAGGATCCTCACCAATGGCTCCAAAAGGGAAGGTTAAATTAAGAGAGCTGCTCTGGACATTGGATTTATTGTGTTGCATAAACCACTCATCAACCTGCTTGGTCTGGCTTTTTCCTCTTTATAGCTTTCTGGGTGATGGCTAAGATTGGACTTTGCCCAGACTCTGCACCTCACAGAAAGAAAAGTCACTCCTGATGGTTATCACTCTTCTGTAGACTTTAAGGAGTTAACTCCAGACCTTGCTCTGGCTCCATTTCTGGTGAGTGGATTTTATAGGCTCCTTTCAACTCCCAGCACAGATCTGACACTCTGGCCTTTCGTAATAATCCTCTCACTCATCTTGTTTCTTCTGGAAACTTCTCCTGCTCAGCTGGTGCCAAAAAAGCTCCACATTCCAGCTCTCCCAAGCTTGAGTGGGGCTTTTTTTTTTCTTCTCCTTCTTGCTCTCTCTCTGTTATTAACAGTTAGCAAGAGACAGGATGGTCCAAGGATTATCTTCACAGGGCTTTGTTAATTCGGTTTCCAGATATTCATTCTCTGAGCCACACACTCCCACCTGGCTGAGGTGGGCTGGGAGGATCCCCAGTTCCCTTCCAACACTTGGAGATGTGGTTTCCCAAACCTTCTCCCTGGTATTAATTGGGAAATCAATGGGATGTGGAGCAGCTCTCCTGGTAGTGGGTTGTGTCTTAACTCAGAAGCATTTTGATCCCCTTTCTTCTCCCCACCTGTCCCTCCTGATCCTCTTCAAATGCAAACTTAAGGCCAAGCCCAAAAGCAGCTTGACCAAAATGCCTGGAACACCTCTCAGAATAAAAACACTTCTGAAGCATTGGCTTGGATCTTCACCACCCTCTTAGGAAAGAGGACATCTGAAGGAAATTATCTTTAATTCATGGCTTCTGCAATGTGGCATCTTGCAAAACGTTTGATGATGCTGATTTTGCAGATGGGGGAACTGAGAGAGGAGAGAGGCTGAGCTATTTGATCTGTCACCCACTGATAAAGGAATAAAACCAAGGTCTTGCTCCCCAACCTGTCTCCAGAGGGCAGGTGAAGAGTGGACTTTGCTGCTGTGAGAGTGCATTGCATAAACGAACCAGTTTGGGGGTGGAAATCAGGCATTTGGAGGAAGGTGAGAGAAAGGCTGAGCATGGATCTGCTGCCTCTGCCCAACGTACACCAACATCTTCCCTCTGGGTTTGAAAGGAGAAGGCAAATGAAAGAAGACAAATCCCACAGGAGCCTCATTAAAAGTTAATGCTGAGATATGCTTCAGCCAGCATCAACTTCTGACTGATTCAAAAGAAACTCTGCTTTATTTTTAACTCCATTTCCCTTTTTCTTGAGCCAGTTTGCACTAATGAATGCCACTGTGGGAAGAAACACGACCTACCCCCAGCCCACACTCCCCCCAAAAGTTCCCCCATCTGTGTTTCCCGTTTTACAGCCCTTCCTCCGGCACAGTAATTTGAGCTTTAACTTGGAAGGAGCAGCAAAAGAGGAGAATCCTCCCAAGCATCTCTTTTTAAAACAGCTTTGCTCAGCTCCAGCTCCAGCCAGGGATTGCCCTCTCCTGGAGGACAGGAGAAAATCGCAGCCCACGACCTTGCAATCCTTCCTTTCGAGCTGCAGTTCCTGCACCTGCCAGATTCCAGGGACCGGCTGGATCTCCTGGGGCATGCTGCTCTGTAGTAGATCTTTGCCGTCAAAACTTGGCTTTTTTCCCCTTTGATTCTGGGACCTTTAAGGGTCTTAAGATCGCAGAGTCCAAACTAACAGCTCCACATACACAACTCTTAGGCCATGCCCCTGAGCTACTCATTCAGACTTCTTTTAAAGCCACTTATGGGGTGTCAGACAAATGTGTCACTATGACCATGGCCTGTCACAGAACATGTAGGGTTTCCTTCTGCTCTGCCCTAGGGAAGCCACATCTGGAGTACTGGGTCCAGTTCTGGGCTCCCCAGTAGATGGAACTGATGGAAAGTCCAATGGAAAGTCCAATGAAGATGCTGAGGGGCCTGGAGAAGCTCCATAAGAAGCAAAAGCTGAGAGCCCTGAGGCTGAGAGCATGGAAAAGAGCAGCCTCAGAGGGGATCTGAACAATGCTCTGCAAGAGCTGAAGGGTGAGAGAGGAAGAGGATGGGGCCAGACTCTGCTCAGTGGTGCCCAGTGCCAGGACAAGAGGCAAGAGGCACAACATGGAACCCTGGAGGCTCCATGGCACTAAGTGCCCCAGCCAGGCTTGGCCATGGGCACTCCACCACCTCCCTGGGCAGCCCATTCCAATGCCAATCACTCTCTCTGACAACAACTTCCTCATCACATCCAGCCTGAACTTCTCCTGGCACAGCTTGAGGTTGTGTCCCCTTCTTCTGTCCCTGGGGGCCTGGCAGCAGAGCCCAACCCCAGCTGGCTACAGCCTCCCTGCAGGTAGCTGCAGACAGCAATGAGCTCTGCCCTGAGCCTCCTCTTTTCCCAGCTAAACAACTTCAGCTCTTTCTGTATTTAAACCTCATAAAAATCATGCCCACCTCTCCTTCATCTGCTCTCCAGACCCCCAGAGACTTGGCCTGATATGAATCAGATTATTTTAGACCTTCTTTTTTCCCCCTTCCTTTTGGTGATGTTGCTGTTTGGCTAAGGACACCAGCAGGAGAGAAGGTCCATTTCTCTGCCTAATGGTGCTTCAAACACTCTGGTAGAGGTTGAATTAACACCACTAAAGGGAAAGATTAGAAATCACTTTAAAGTGGCTCTGGGGGAAGTTTTCAACCTGATCTATTTGCCCCCCTGACTCTGTAGGAAGATGGAGCTAATGGGAGTGTGATGAAGTCACAAAGAAGGCAGCCCTGGTTTTAAATTAACAGGAACAGTTACACCTAAGATGTGGGATACAGGAAGGCTTTTCCCATAGTCTCTGATACTTTCTAGTTTTCCACCTCCTACAGACTTAGGCACTGTTAGAGCAGTTAATTAAAATGACAATCTCAAACTTCAGAGTTTTCATTCCCCTTTTTCCTTCACTGATTCATTTTTATTAAGGTTGGTTGCTTTCTGTCAAGATAAATTCACACTATCAGTGTTTTATTCTCCAAAGAGGCTTTGAATGGGATGCTAATAAGATTTAAATGATAATAAATAAGCCCAGCAGCAGCTTTTATGACCTCGTTTCTGCTGAGCTTCCTTTTGGTTCGGTTTTGCTCGCTCTCAAGACTGAGTTCATCCACCACACAGTTCCAGCCCACCTGCCACACCACCAAGGCCTGTTTAGGGGTTGTTTCCCCCTTTTCCCACCCACAGAAGCTCTGCTTAACTCTGCTATGACCCCTGAGAACCCCTCAATGCCTTCAGGAGCCTTTGGACCTGCAGAAGATGCCTGCACCGTGCAGGAAAGGCTGCAAAGGGAGGAAAAGCTGAATGGGTGGGCAGAGGCCAAGGGCATGAGATTGAAGAATGCCAAGGACAGGGTTCTACAATTTGGCCACAACAACCCCAAGCAGCTACAGGCTGGGGACAGAGTGGCTGAGAGCAGGCAGGCAGAGAGGACCCTGGGGGTGCTGGCAGAGAGGAGCTGCAGAGGAGGCAGCAGTGCCCAGGTGGGCAGCAGAGCCAATGGCATCCTGGGCTGGCTCAGGAGCAGTGTGGGCAGCAGGACAAGGGAGGTTCTTCTGCCCCTGTGCTCAGCACTGCTCAGGCCACCCCTGGAGTGCTGTGTCCAGTTCTGGGCTCCTCCATTGCAGAGAGATGTTGAGGTGCTGGAAGGTGCCCAGAGAAGGGCAGCAAGGCTGGGGAGGGGCCTGGAGCACAGCCCTGTGAGGAGAGGCTGAGGGAGCTGGGGGGGTGCAGGGTGGAGAAGAGGAGGCTCAGGGCAGAGCTCATTGCTGTCTGCAGCTCCCTGCAGGGAGGCTGTAGCCAGCTGGGGTTGGGCTCTGCTGCCAGGCCCCCAGGGCCAGAAGAAGGGGCCAGAGGCTGAAGCTGTGTCAGGGCAGGGTCAGGCTGGATGTGAGGAGGAAGTTGTTGGCAGAGAGAGTGATTGGCATTGGAATGGGCTGCCCAGGGGGGTGGTGGAGTCGCTGTGCCTGGGGGTGTTGAAACCAAACCCAGCTGGGGCACTGAGTGCCATGGTCTGTTAGATTGTCTAGGGCTGGGTGCTAGGTTGGAGTGGATGAGTTTGGAGCTCTCTTCCAACCTTCTATGATTCTATGAAAGTGGGGGGGAAACTGAGGCTGGGGCTCAAGGTGGTTCTGCAGATCCTTTTGTATGCAGGCAGCACCCTACAAGCACCCTAAAACTCAGGACATCCTACTGCAGCTGCTTGGATGGTACCCAAGGGTGCCCCAGGCCTCTGTGGCCTCTTAACTGTGGTCCTGCTGCATTTGGCAGACTCTGGATGAGGCTTGGGGACCTCTTCAGAGCAGCTTTGCTGTGGCCTCCCCGAGCACGACCTTATGGCAGGACCAGGCTGGGAAACATCAAACTCCTTAACATTTATTCCTTACATTTCTCCTTTCCTCCAGAGGCACTTCAAAAATCAATACCAGCATTTAAAAAAGGCAGTTTGGTGCCTTCTGCTTTCCCTCAGATGCTTCAAAGTGCAGAATAAATACCTAGGCAGAGGGGAGAACAGATCTGACAGTGGTTTGAATCAATTAGAGCCCAAATTGCCCCAAATCAGACCACCAAAAAAAGAAAAAAGCACAGAAAAAAAACCCAAACATTTTTTTGGCTACATTTAACCATTTCTTTTGCTACATTTTGCTTTGGTGACATCTGGCTGATAGAAAGAGGAAGGCTTTTTGAATCCATAAAATACATCTCTTTGCCATGAACGCGGTTTGAAACGCCACAGATAGCAGACAGTGAATGAATTCTCTCTGCTTCTCTCAGCTCCAAAGGGTTTGGTTTCCCACCCCCCCCGACCACACATACACACACTCGGTTAATTCTCGCTCCCTAATTAATTGAGCCCGGGGCTCCCTCTAGTGTCGCTCAGGGCAGGGGGCTGCTCTCGCCGTAACCTTCTCCCTTCCCGATCACCAAAGTCAAAAACGGGAAGGAGCTTTAAGGGTGGTTTAAGCACCACGGCCTCAGATTCAGTCTGCGGAGCTCTCCTGCAGATCTTCCTTTGCAGTGTGGTTTGTGTGGCTGACAACCCTGAGGCTGGTACCCTGAGGCTGACACCATGAGACTGATACCATGAGACTGACACCGTGAGGCTGGTACCCTGAGGCTGATACTCTGAGGCTGACACCCTGAGGCTGGTACCCTGAGGCTGATACTCTGAGGCTGATACTCTGAGGCTGGTACCCTGAGGCTGGTAACCTGAGGCTGTTACCCTGAGGCTGATGCTGTGAGGCTGTTACCCTGAGGCTGGTACCCTGAGGCTGATACTCTGAGGCTGATACCCTGAGGCTGACACCCTGAGGCTGGTACCCTGAGGCTGATACTCTGAGGCTGGTACCCTGAGGCTGTTACCCTGAGGCTGTTACTCTGAGGCTGATACTCTGAGGCTGTTACCCTGAGGCTGTTACCCTGAGGCTGATACTCTGAGGCTGATACCCTGAGACTGTTACCTTGAGGCTGATATTGTGAGGCTGTTACCCTGAGCTCCTCATTTCTCTCTTTCAAAAATAAAAAGGAAAAAAAAAGTTGATGGTTTGGGTTGGAAGAGACCTCAAAGATCATCCAGTTCTAACCCCCTTGCCATGGACAGGGACACCTCCCACTAGCCCAGTTTGCTCAAGGATTCATCCAACCTGGCCTAGAACACCTCCAAGGAGAGGACATCCACAACCCCTCTGGACAAACTGTTCCTGTCCCTCCCCACCCTCACTGTCCAGAATTTCTTCCTAATCTCCAGTCTCAGAACTTTTTCATCCTCAAAGTCGTTTAGACCACACTGACATCAGCAGAGAATCTGGAGCTGAGTCTATTCAAATGCTGGAGCTTGAGGGAAGTGGGCTGAGGTTGTCCTGAGTCTTCAAGTAGTTTCCTGTGTTCTTTATTCCTCCTGGCCCAAGGAGTTCTCTTGCATATATTTGATCATGGACACTGATGATCAGCCAAAGGAGTCTGCTGCCAGTGACTCACAAGGCCTGCAACTTCTAGTGGGATGTGCAAGGGAAGTCATCAGGATCATGCCATAATCCTGCTCACACTACCCACCCAGCATCATCCTCTGTGCAGAGCAGTGGCACAGCCTGTGCACAGGTACCCAGGAGCCCATAAGCACAAACCTCCATCACTGTGGTCCATGAGCAAGATGCCTCTGGATAATGAAGTATGTTACTGTCCTTATCTGGATGGAGATCCCAGCAGAGAAATAAGGTTTCTATAACCTTTTCTACCCTTGCTGGCCCAAAACAAGGTTTGAAGTGTTCTTTGCTTCTCCAGTTGGTATTCCTGGGGCAGGGGGGAAACTGAGGCTTCCATCTTTGAGCAGCTCCCCAGAGCTCTGCAGGATCTCACCGAGGGAAGGCTTTTGTAGCTGTTGTGCTGGAGACAGATTTGAGACCCAGACTCTTTCTGTGCCTCTCTCTTAACTCCTCTCTCCTCAGGGGAATTTCTTCCTTTCTTCCTTTCCTGCAAAAATACATCTGGACAATGATTCCTGTCCAGATAGAGAGATGTTCTTTCTATTGCTCCCCTCAGCATCTAGCTCCATAAAACCTCCAACATCAGGGCCTCTGGGCCCATCCAGAATGCAAATAGTAATAAATAATGGAGCCTTCTGGCTCCAGCCATCCTGCCCCTCCTTCCTCCCCTCCCTCAGCCACAGCGCATCCTTTGGGGGGTCTGCAGGTATGTGACCATCCAGAAGGAGCCCATAATTCTTGGCCAAGTTGTCCTTTCTCACCCTGACTGAGGCATTCCTCTTTGTTTGGAAGACTTTACCGTGTGATCTCCAGCAGACACACCTCAAGTTTCAATCCCAACCTCATGCTCCTGCTCCTTATTCAAGACCATGACCTGCGCCCTTCAAGGTCAGACATCTCTAATCCCAAGAACAACATCTCTCTAGTCAACAGGGGGATCTCTCCCTCTCTCTCCAAATTCCTTAGATCTGGCTGCACAAATCCCTCCTCCTCCTCCTCCTAGAAAGGCAAGGGGGGGGGGGGGGTTGGAAAAAATCCCACCACATTAGTAGAAATAATATATGAGGGGTAGTGGCTCTGGGGGTGGGGTAGGGAGAAGAGACCTTAAAAGCCTCTCATCTCCTAGGGATGGGAACTAAATAGTTTCAGGATGGTGCCACAACTTGCTGTTGCTCTGTGGGCGGAGAGAGACTCCCAGCCCTGCTGCTGGGATCCACCATCTCGTTTTGTGCCTTGCCTCTTGATTTTTAGGGCCTTTTAATTTCGTTTTATTTCTCTAGCTAAAGAATAAGTGATGGACTAGAGGGCAGAGCCACACCACCTCCCGAGCACTTGGAACAATCACAGGGAAGGCTTTTTTTTCCTTCTTCTTCTTTATTTGGAATTCAAACCTTCAGAGGGACTGGAGAAAGGGAGGCTGTGTCATCAAGGGCGTGAAATGGTGACACTGCACGGAGGAGAACCATAAACCCAAGAGGCGAAGGTCCCCGGACAAGGGCCGGGGGGAGAGGAGGGAGGTAAGGGGGAGAGGAGGGCTCACATCCCTCCACTTTCAAGTGGAGTTAAGCCATGGGTTTGCTCTTGTGCTTTTTCCCTGACTGGATTCCCAGCACCTCTCTCCCTTTCTTCCACTAAGATCCTGCATCCAACTCCAAAGTGCAGAAGCAACTAGAAGGAAAACCATCAAGAAGAGCAAAACAACACATTTGAGGTGCTTCTCCAGATGCTTCAGGCTGCGATTAAATCGGGATTTCAGCAAAGTGGTCCTTAGGATGTCCCCGGGGCCAGAAAACCCTCAGGATAAACCACTTCCAACACCTTCTTGCAGAGATCGGAGCTGCTGCTGATGGAGGGGCTTTCCCCACCATTCCAAGGACTTTTGCAAAGCCGAAAATCCTCCTGGATGGAATCAGAGTTCAACTCCAGAAGATCTGAAAATCCTGCGGTTTAAAGCCAGGTCGTGAATCAGCTCTTGTTGTAAGGTTTGAGTGTTTAAATTCATCCTAAATCCGGAGGGATCTCTTGCGGGAAAAGCAACCAGGAGAGAAAAGGGATGGAGAGTTAAGGAATGAAATAAAACCATGTCGTGGGAGTCAGGTCATAAAAAGCAGTTGTTACCTGGTAGTTTTTTAAGCTCAGGGGATGTAAAGTGACTTTTACAAGATAAATTTCATTATGAACCGGGGACACAAGAGATGCCACCCGGGGAGCCTCGTGCTCGGCTGGACCCGGTCGGCACCGGGATGCTTGGTCCCCTTCAGCATCGTTGCGAAGCAAGTTAGAACTTGGCAGCAGTGAATTTGGGGAGGCAGGGATTTGGAGGTGTTTCTCCTGTGATTTGCGTCACTGTGTCCCCTCTGGCTTTAGGCATCTGCGTAATGGTACCCGCGGGGATTCAGCCTGAAAACCCGAAAATGAAGGGAATTCAGTGATTCCCGTCAGGGTGAGAGGAGAGGACAGAGCTGAAATCACAGCCAGGAGAGATGGTCAGGATTTGTCCTGGAGTAAAAGAGGGCAAACTCCCTCCCCTCCATGAGTTTAGTCCGGGTCCTTCAGCGGCTTCTCCCGGGTGCTGATAACGCCCTGACCCTCTCCAGCTCTCCCTGTTCCATTTGTCATCCTTCGAGTATTTCCCATAGAAAACCTCTCGAGGGGGTCGAGGGTCTCTTCCAAGGGCTGATCACATCCCTTGTCCTCCCTACCCAGATTTCCACTGGGATCCAGATGCCTTTTTCCATCGCGTATGTTTCCCGACAGATCACGGGGNAGACCCTCAAATACTCATTTTAGTCGAGATATCCCAAAAAAAGCCAATATGTGATTTTCCCTATCCAAGTCTTGCTCCCATTTATCCTTCCCGTTCGCCGACGGCAGCCGGTAACCACACCGGAGCAAGTGCATGGAGCGGGGTCGGGGGCTGCAGCAGGGCCCCACAGCTGATTTTGTCCCCACCGGTTGCTGGAAGCATCCATGGGTGACCCTTTGGAGCAGAGGATCAATGTGCAAAGCGGGACTGGACTTTGGTCCCTGGGGGAAGAGGAGGGAATGAAGGCGAAGGGACAAGTTCCACACACAGCCCCCGAACGCTCGCAGTGCAGAATCGGACCCTGGGAGAGAAAAGCTCTTTAATTAAGTCCTTCTAAATTAAGGACTCTGCGCAAAGGCGCATTGCGAGATCAAGTGGGGACCCTTTTGGATCAGGAGATGAGTCGAAAAGAAGATGAAGCGGAGAGAAACCTCCCAATTTCACAGCTCACGGAGGAGTGCGGGGATCCTGCTCGAGGTCAGTCCCGGCCGAGAACGGGAAGCGCTGGGATTGGGAAGGGGACAGATCCCCGTCGGGGCTCCAGGTTCTTTGGCAATGTGCTCCCTCTCTTCCTCCTTCGGTTGTCTTATAGCATAGGTTTGTTTTGAGGTCTTTTTTATCTAAATGAAGCTTTGGTTCATAATTAAGGTTGAAAACATCTGTAAAATCCCCGTCCTATTATTATTATTATTATTATTATTATGATTATTATTATTATTATTATCTTTTTCTCATTATTGTCCATTATTAGCTACTTAAATCCGACGAATTTATACTTGTTGAGAATATGTGCCGAATATACAACCAGATGATGCAAAATACCTCCTAAGCTTTAATAGATTCCCAACAAGACCCCATCTCCCAGGCTCATTGTCTGGAGGGAAATTGGATAATAGCTCCTATCGGGGGAAAAAAAAAAA
>WAAF01008582.1:8241-26398 GCA_013400475.1 Tricholaema leucomelas
GGGGAAGATGCCTGCTGGCTAGGGAGAGAATTGGAGGGAGGGGAGCTTGTCCTGGGCACAACATCGGTTGAGGTCCTTTGTGAAGAAGCCAGGGGCTGGTGGGGATCATGGTCAAAGTGACAAGCGTTGCTAACACGAACGTGCCTCATTTCTTTCTGCTGTCTGTCTCTCCTAGGAGGTGGTGAGAGAGGGAGAAGGCAGCCGCGCAGGGCACTGTTGTTCCCATGGGGGAGATCATCACAACAGACTCCTCTCTGAGCAACTTGACTTATGAATATGTGGACTATGGGGGAAGTAGCGAACACATCTGCTTTATAGTACCTGAACTGAAGGCAATTGCAGCTGTGTGCATAGCAGTTTCTCTCTGTGGACTTGTGGGGAATGGCTTAGTCCTGTGGTTCCTGGGCTGCCCCGTGAAGAGGAATCCTTTCACCCTCTACACTGAATCTCTAGCTGTTGCTGACTTGTGCATGCTCCTCATGTGGTTTCTACTCATGTTGGCCGTTTTGAGCTTCTCTGCTATTTGTTTGAATGATTTAATTTCAGTGTACATTCAGTTTGTGTACGCTGTTCTAGTTATGTCCCAGTACTTGGTCCTCACCAGCCTGTGTTTCCTGGCAGCAGTGAGCATGGAGCAGTGCCTGGCTGTTTTTTTCCCAGCCTGCTATCACGGCCATTGCCGGAAGCTCTGCTCTGGCATTGTGTTTTTGATGATCTTGGTTCTCAATGGACTTTTTTCTTTCCTAACATATCTTAGCTCTACCGGTGCCAGAAGCTTTCAGAGAGCATATCCTAGAGTTGCCATTGCCATTTGCACTATTTTATCATCACTGATGTTGGTTTCCAGCCTGGCCCTCTTCATCAAACTCCGATGTGGCTCAGAGAGAAGACACCCAAGGAAAGCTCACCTTGCTGTCCTGCTCTGTGTGATCCTCTTCTTTGCCCTTGGCATTCCTTTCACTGTGGAGGTTTTTCTCTACCTTCCACATTCATATGCATTATTTCCAGAAATGACATCATTGACACATTTCCTGCTGGGATCACTGAACAGCTCCATCAAGCCTGTCCTTTACTTGCTGCTGGGGAGCTGCCGGCAGCGCTGCTTCCAATGCTCCCTCAAAGTCGCCTTGAGAAGAGTGTTTGCAGAGGAAGTAAGGCATGAGGAGAGGAGGCAGGAGCCTAGGGATGCCGTGGAGGAGAATATTGTCTAAAGCCCTGCAGGTGAGGAGGCCTGGAGATGTGGAGCCTGGCAGACAGGCTGTGTTCCCCACTGTAAAGCCCATCCCTGCCCTGCCCCCAGCCAATAAAATTTGTCTCCTGTGTCTCAGCAGATGACTTGTGTGGTGTTTTGAGGCTCCTTTACCTGGGGCAGGTCTGACAGGTGAGACTTATGGGCAGACTTCCCTCAGTTTGCTGTGCAAGCAAGGCAGGGCTGTGCCTGACGTATTGGAGAAATGGGCAAGTGCAAAGGTGGTGATGGGTGCTGTGGACTGGTGGTGGAAACAGTGAGAGATGGGGTGAGCTTGAGATGTGAGAATGAGAAAGAAGGATGGGACTGGATAAAGAAACTAGAGAGAGAAATGGAAAGACTGGGCAGGGAGAAGAGGACACATGAACAACTCATTTCAAAGTTCAAGAGTGAGCAAAGTGAGCTGTCTCCATGGATCTGATGGATGAGCTCAGCAGAGACAAGAGTCTTGCAGCTAACTCACGTTTTCAGCCCTCTTGAAATGCAGACCCAGGCTCTGAGGTGTCTCCTGAACTGGGCACTTCCACCAGGATCAGCAGGTTGCTGTCCACACACTGGTCATGCCCTGCTGTGGAGGATCTCTCGGCACAGCAGCAGGTACGCACCCTGGAAGGCAGAAGTCGCTCACATGGTGGAAAGAAGCTGCAGGACGGCAGGAGGAGGCAAAGGAGGGCACTTGGCCAACTGCTACTGACAAGGTCATCACCCATGGGACATGTGAGGGGAAGCTGTCTCTGATGTGATGAGACTGTGAGGGGAATACCTTGTCCACAGGACGGGATGTGTGGGCAAAGGTCTGCTCCTGAGGCACGAAGAAGGAGGCTGAAGCGGAGCGGGTGGCCCCAGCAGCCAGCACCAGCCTGCTTTTCCTGCCAAGCCGGGAAGCTCGGCAGAGGCTCTGTGCATGCAGCTCCTGCCGCACAAGCAGCAGGACAAGGGCAGGCACTGCCCTTCAGCGGGAGCCTCTCTCCTACACCATGGGGAGCAGTGCAGTGCACGGCAGGGCTGGGGGCTGCCGGGCTGGGCAGGCTGGCAGCCAGGGCTGCGCTTTGGGGCGTTCCTCGTCCCGGGCTCGGCTGCTCCCTGCCTTTCGCTTTCGCTTTGCTGCGGGGCTCGAAGCGCTCTCCCCGCGGCGCGGGGACCTGCACCACCCCAAACCAGGTATTTCGCTTCTGTTTCTTTCCCTCTTCTCCATGCCCCTGTCTCTTCTGCCTGATCCGAGAGCCCTGCAAGGCAGCAGCAAATGCCCATCCCTCTGCACTCCACCTCCGCCTGCAGCTCTTTTTCCTGCTCTGCCTAGGGGCAGAGACAGGGGAGGAGCGAGGCAGGGGAGATTCTGTTAACCCCTTACAGAGACGGAGAGGGGGAGATGGCTGCTGGCTAGGGAGAGGGCTGGAGGGGTGGGAGCCTGTCCTGGGCACCGCATCGGTTGAGTTCCTTCGTGGGGAAGCCTGGGTCTGGCCTGGGATCATGGTCAAAGGGACAAGCGCTGGTAACACCAACGTGCCTCATTTCCTGCTGCTGTCTGTCTCTCCTAGGAGGTGGTGAGAGAGGAGAAGGCAGCCACACGGGGCAGGGTCATTCCCCATGGAGGGGTCCATCACAACAGATCCCTCCCTGCACAACTTGACTTCTGGATATGAGGACTTTGGGGGAAATACCGATCACACCTGCTTAATACTGCTTGAATTGACGGCGATTGCAGCTGTGTGCATGGCAATTTCTCTCTGTGGACTTGTGGGGAACAGCTTAGTCCTGTGGTTCCTGGACTTCCACGTGAAACACAGCTCCTTCACCAAATACTTTGCAAATCTAGTTGCTGCTGACTTCACCCTGCTCCTCGTGGTTTTCCTGCTCATGTTGGCTGTTTTGAGATTTTCCACCTTCTGCTTGCATGATTTAATTCCATTGTACATACAATTTGTATTTGCAGCTATGATTCTTGTACAGTACCTTCACATTAGGAGCCTGGGTATCCTCACAGCAAAGAGTGTGGATCAGAGCCTGCATGTTTTGTTTCCAAACTCGTATCACCAGCACTGGGTATCAAGGAAATGCTCTGTCAGTAAGTTTTTGGGGCTGGTGATTCTCGCCGGACTGTTTTTCATCCTGAGGTATCTTGGCCCTGCCTTTGCTAGGAGCTATGAGACAGTCTTTGCTAGAGTTGCCATTGCAGGTTGCACCATTTTGTTATCACTGATGTTGGTCTCCAGCCTGGTCCTCTTCATCAAACTCCGATGTGGCTCAGAGAGAAGACACCCAAGGAAAGCTCACCTTGCTGTCCTGCTCTGTGTGATCCTCTTCTTTGCCCTTGGCATTCCTTTCACTGTGGAGGTTTTTCTCTACCTTCCACATTCATATGCATTGTTTCCAGAAATGACATCACTGACACCTTTCCTGCTGGGCTCATTGCACAGCTCCACCAGACCTGTCCTTTTCTTGCTGCTGGGGAGCTGCCGGCAGCGCCGCTTCCAATGCTCCCTCAAAGTTGCCTTGCAAAGAGTGTTTGAAGAGGAAGAGACAAGAGAGGAGAGGAGGCAGGAAACTGGAGATGCTGTGGAGGAGAACACTGTCTGAAGCCCTGCCGATGAGGAGACCTGGAGATGTGGAGCCTGGCAGACAGGCTCTGCCCACGCTATGTTCCCCACTGTAAAGCCCATCCCTGCCCTGCCCCCAGCCAATAAAATTTGTCTCCTGTGTCTCAGCAGATGACTTGTGTGGCGTTTTGGGGCTTTTCTGCCTGAGGCTTGTCTGGCACATGAAGCTCAGGAGTATATTTCTCCAGCTCTGTCATGCAAGCAAGGCAGGGATGTGCCCAAAGGGTTGGAGAAATGGGCAAGTTCAAAGGTAGTGATTGGTGCTGTGGGACTGGTGCGCTAGAGAGTGAGAAATGGAGTGAGCTTGGGGCTTGAGTTTGGAGAATGGGAAAGAAGGAACCTGAGAAAGAGACTTTGAGAGAGGAATGGAGAGATAGAAAATGAGAAAAGAAATGAAAGCACAAAAGAATAAAGAGAGAGAACTGGAAATTTACAAAGAACGAGGGGAAAATCTGAGTTGTCTTCACAGCACTCCAAGCTCTCCCTTGTCTCTCCACGAGGTTCTTAGGGACAAGAACCTCACAGATTAAGTCCCATTTGTAGCCCTCTGGAACCAAGAGGTTACTCCTTGCCTGGGGATCTTCAGCACAAGCAGCAGGTGAAGCTCTTATGCTGTTGATGTCCACATGCTGGAGATGGCTCAGTGTGGAGGGTCTCCTGGTTCAGCACCAGGTGCACACAATCGAAGGGAGAAGCTCTAGGGTAGCAGGGGAGGGAAATGCAGTGATGTGAACCACTGCTACTGACAAGATCTTCATCCGTGGGACATGTGAGGGGAAGCTGTCACTGATGTGATGAGATTGTGAGGGGTCAGTCCTGACCACAGGACTTTGGGCAAACATCTGCTCCTGAGGCAAGAAGGAGGCTGATGCAGAACAGGGTGGGCTCAGCAGCCATCACCACCTGTTCTCTGTGGACAAGCCTGGAAGCTCCCCAGAGGCCCTGTGTGCTGGAGCTCCTGCAGCAGCACTGTTCTCAGAAGCAGCAGGAGGTAGGAGGCTGGGGATGAGCAGGTGGGAGATGCCTCCTGGCAAGGGAGATGCTGAAGGAATGGGAACCTATCCTGGGCACGACATCATTTGGGG
The DNA here is from genome assembly GCA_013400475.1 of Tricholaema leucomelas. Classification (NCBI taxonomy): domain Eukaryota; kingdom Metazoa; phylum Chordata; class Aves; order Piciformes; family Lybiidae; genus Tricholaema lacrymosa; species Tricholaema leucomelas. The sequence goes on from WAAF01008582.1 coordinate 13,173, forward strand.
TCCCTCCTGGGACAGCGTGGGGCTGGCATGGAGATGTGGGGAGAGATGGCAAGTGCTGAGAACACCAAAGCCCCTCATGTCCTTCTCCTTCCTTGTCTCTCCTAGGAGGTGTTGGGAGAGGGAGAAGGCATCCAGGTGGGGCAGGGTCATTCACCATGGAGGAAAGCATCACATCAGACCCCTCTCTGAGCAACCTGACTTCTGAATATGTGTACTATGGGGAAGATATTGAATACAACTGCTCGAGGGTACCTCAGGGTTTGATGGTGCTTGCTGGGGTCTGCATGGGGATTTCTGCCTGTGGCCTTGGAGGGAACAGCTTAGTCCTGTGGTTCCTGGGCTTCCACATGAAGCTGAACCACTTCACCACCTACATCCTACACCTGGCTATTGCTGACTTCTCCCTGACCCTCCTGTTTCTTCTGCTCACGTTGGCTGTGTTGAGCTTCGCTGTGCTTTGCATGTATAATTTTTTTCCTTTCTACAAAGAGTTTGTATCTGTAGTTGAATTTCTGTGCCACTTCTTTGACCTCAGCAACCTGGGTCTCCTGACAGCTGTCAGTGTGGAGAAAGGTCTCTCTGTTTTATTTCCAACCTGGTACCGGTGCCACCGCCCAAAGAACTGCTCAAGCATTGTGTGTGGGCTGCTCTGGGCTCTCTCTGGGCTTTTTGTTTCCTCCATGTGGCTCAGCACTACCTTTGCTGGAAGCTATGAGGTGACATTTGATGGTGTAGACACTGTGATTTCCATCATTTCATTATCGGTGATGTTGGTTTCTGACCTGGCCTTGTTCATCAAGCGCCAATGCGGCTCACAGAGAAGACACCCAGGGGAGCTTTCTGTCACTGTCCTGCTCAATGTGACCTTCTTCTTGTTTGCCCTCCTTGTTTCTTTGGGTGTAGAGCTTCTTCACAGTGTTCCCATTTCACATGAATCATTTCCAGACATCACATACTCTCTGGTGGCTGTGCTGAGCTCCAGCATCTATCCAGTGCTTTACTTCCTGCTGGGGAGCTGCTGGCAGCGCCGCTTCCGATGCTCCCTCAAAGTCGCCTTCCAAAGACTGTTTGAAGAGGAAGCCACAAGTGAGGAGAGGAGCCAGGAGCCTGGGGATGCCATGGTGGAGACCAGTGTGTGAGACCTGCCTGGTGAGGAGGCCTGGAGATGTGCCCCACGCTGTGTTTCCCACTGCAACGTCCATCCCTGCCGTGGCCCCAGCCAATAAACTATCTCCTGTGGCTCAGCAGGTGATCTGTGTGGTGCTCTGAGGCTCTGTTGCCTGGGGAAGGGCCAACACAGAAGGCCCTGGGGGAGCTTTGTCTCTCTCACCTTGCACTGAGGGTGGTGAATCATTTTCTGAGTTAGCCCAGAGAGGTGGATGGGAACACATCCTAAGGATGTTTTGGAACACAGACAGTGGACTGAGATAGGATTTTAAGATGGAGACAACCACAGAATCATAGAATTGTTTTGGTTGGAAAAGCCCTCTAAGATCACTAAGTCCAACCATCAACCTAACACCACCATGGCCACTAAACCATGACCCCAAGTGCCATGTTCATATGTTTCTTAGAATCCTATGATTCAACAAGGTTGGAAGAGACCTCCAAGCTCATCCAGTCCAACCTAGCACCCAGCCTTGTCCAACCAACCAGACCATAGCACTAAGTGCCTCATCCAGGCTTTGTTTGAACACCTCCAGGGACAGTGACTCCACCACCTCCTTGGGCAGCCTGTTCCAATGCCTGGCTGCTCTTGCAGCAAAGACATTTTTCCTAACCCTCCCCTGGCACAATTTCAGGCCATTTCCTTCCATTCTATCACTTGCTACCAGGGAGAAGAGACCAAACCCCACCTCACTGCAACCTCCTTGCAGGGAGCTGTAGAAGAGCAATGAGGTCTCCCCTCAGCCTACTCTTCCCCAGACTAAAACATCTTAGTCTCTTCAGCTAAATATCCATGAGCTGCATCAATTAAGGAGAGAGAACAATAAAAGCAATTAAGTAGGACTTAATATTCATACAGTGACCAGGAGAGGACCAATCTATATGAAACAACATCTGTCAGCAAAACAACATCTGTCAGCAAAATAACATCTGTCAGCAAAAAAAAAAAAGGGGTGGTGGTGTTTTCTGTAGTGCTTATCTCCCAAAGTTTCTTTCTGTTAGTTGTTTCCTCTACTCAGAGAAGATCAGAAGTCACAAGGGTTGCTGAGTGCTCTAAAACTTGGGCCATGTCCAGAAGAAATGAAGACCTCATGAGCTCACCCACCCTTCAACTTAAGGTGCTGGGAAGACAGCTGTTTGTGAGAGGTGCCAAGAGATCCCAGGGGGATAAACTCCATCCATGGAAGTATCAGACTTCCAAGTGACTGGTTGTAAACAGAAAGCACTCATGTTTAGGCATCTTTCACCAGAAGTCCCCTGGGTCTTCATAGAAATGCTTGGGTTGGCAAAGGACCTCCAAAGGTCATCTGGTCCAACCCCTCTGCAGTCAGCAGGGACACCTGCAACTAGAGCAGGCTGCTCAAAGCTTTGTTGAGCCTGACCTTGAATATCTCCAGGGATGGACACTGACCACCTCCTCAGACAACCTGTTCCAGTGTTCCAGCACCCTCATGGTGCAGTGGATGTGGTCTCACTTTCTGTTTCCCACACACACTTTGGGATGTGGCACCTCCAAGATGGGATCTGCAGCAGGACAGAGATCACCACAAGGCCTGGGCATAGGAAAGTTCTGTTTCATTTTGGCTTGTAAAATATGGAAGGGAAAAGGGAGAAAAGGGGAGAGAAAGTCCACCAAAGAAAGCTTTGTACCGAGTCCTTCTCCTGCAAAGACAGGTTTGATGTACAGGGACTGGTGTATGGTGGCAGATCCTCAGCACATGAGAGAGGTTCTTTTTATAGTGGTGGAGAAATGTGCCTCTAGTTCCTCTGTGCACAAGAGATCCCTTACCAGTTATCACCAAGGCTAGACCAGACTTGACCTGGGGAAAATGAAATGATTGGCAGTTAGAATAGATCTGGCTACTGAGAGCAAATTCAGATATGACACTTATCTGTCCACCCCAGCTCAGCTGCACTCCTGCCCTCTGCATTTATCTCCCTGAAGCAACACAGGGCGGTTTGCAGGAGTCCATGCCAAGTGGGCGCTCTCTGCTGGTGCTTCCCTCTCTCACATTCCTCTGCTCCACTGTGGGTCTTTCTCAGGAGACTGTTCCTGCTGGACTGGGTCCAAAGAAGCACAACAAAGCTGGGGATGGGTCTGGAGAACAAGGCTGGTGAGGAGCAGCTGAGAGACCTGGGGTTGTTGAGCCTAGAGAAAAGGAGGCTGAGGGGAGACCTTCTGTCTATCTGCAACTCCCTGCAAGGAGGCTGGAGCAAGGCAGGGGTCAGTCTCCTCTATCAAGGAACAAGCCACAGGACAAGAGGAAATTGACCCAGGGGAGGTTTAGGTTGGACATGAGGAACAATTTTTTGCCCCTGAGGGTTGTCAAGACCTGGCCCAGGCTGCCCAGGGCAGTGGTGGAGTCCCCATCCCTGCAGGAGTTTCAAAGCTGTGGAGCTGTGGTGCTGAGGGCCATGGTTTGGTGGTGCCCTGGCAGTGCTGGGTTAAGAGTTGGGTTCCATGATCTTAAAGTTCTCTTCCAACCCAAACAATTCCATGATTCTATGACAATAATGTGCAACTCCAGCCCTGTATCTCTTTGAAACAGCAGAAAAGGGAACATTCAACCCAGGGTGTAGAGTTGCAAGGCAGGCTGGCAGGGGTTGGAGCCCCTTTCTACTTCACCACAACTCCATGGTCTGGAAACCTCCCTAGTTAAGGGAAGTATTGCACCACTCGAGATGTTCACATTAGGAAGCCAAGAATCCTGTGCTCCTGTGAGCTGCAAAAGACTGCAAGTGTTCCTGAGATCCAGGCATTTGAAAGTGAACACTGATAGATTCTCTTTCCAGGGATTCTGTGGCTGGTTTCAGCAGGAGGGTGTTGCAGCAGCTGCTCTACAAGATAAGAGCTTGTCTACAGCAGGTGGGATTGCAGAATACTCTGCAGCTGACTAATTGCACCTTACAAAGAACATAACAATAATGTCCCAAAGGAAAACATCCTGCAGAACCAACCCTCCTTACACACTGGGAACATCCTTTAGTTTGCACATGTGGTTGGACTTTATTGGTTAAGTGAATGATAAGAAAGAGAATTTAAACAGCTCCTTGGAGCAATAGATGGGACTGGGGGGTGTGAGGGCTGCAGTCACCCAATGGTTCTCTGTTCCACAGGGATTACAGCAGATGGGTTCCTACCTCACCTTCAGAGAGCTGAGATAAAAAGTTATGGAGAGCTTATGACTTGGATATTGTGCTCTGAAAGGCAGAGATCTGTTGAGTACTGTGGCCACTCCTGGGCTTCCTGGCTGAACACAAACAGAGAAGTACTGGAGACTCCAGTGAAGGCTCTGAAGCATCTCTGTGAGGAGCAAAGGCTGAGAGCCCTGGGGCTGCTGAGCCTGCAGAAGAGCAGCCCCAGAGGGCATCTGCTCAATGTTCAGCAATAGCTAAAGGAGCTGTGAGGAGCAATAGGCTGGGGCCAGACTCCTGTCAGTGGTGCCCAGGGACAGGACAAGGGGCAGAGGGCACAAAATGGAATCTAGGAGGTTCCACCTGAAGGTGAAGAGAAGCTTTGCTGTGAGGGTGCTGGAGGCCTGGAGCAGGCTGCCCAGAGAGGTTGTGAAGTCTCCTTGTGTGGAGAGCTTCCACCCCCACCATGCCATTGTGCTGCTGGGCAAGGTGCTGTGGGTGCCCTGCTTGAGCAGGGAGCTTGGACTGGATGATCTTCAGAGCTCCCTTCCAACCTCATCATGCTGGGACTGGGGGCTTCTGTGAGCTGAAAATTCTGAGTGGGATTCCTTTGTTGAAATGCAGACACCAAGAAGTTGACCTTATCAAAGTGAAATCATTTAATGGCCATGGAATAGAAGCAGGCACGGACAAGATGGTCCTAATACAGTCCAAATACACTCTGTGGTCCAGCTGCTGATGTGTTTTCACCGACCTCAGATGGAGCTTAAAATGTGCAGCTAAAGGGTAGGTCTGCAGTGGAGGTTGTGAAGGTCAGGTGAGATAAGCTCCAACACCTCAAGAGTTCTTCAGTTCTGTAAGCTGCTGGTCCTCAGCTCGGGACTGGTGTTACTGTGTTAGGCAGGGTGGGGTCCTGGGAGGACATGGTCATTGTGTCACGGGTTTCCCGCTCGTCTTTGTCATCTGCTGAATCTTCAAAGGCCCTCTGGAATGCCAGCCTGAGCCTGAACTTGATTCTACGGTCCCTATAGCTGCCCACAAGGAAGTAAATGACAGGATTGAGACTGCTGTTGACACAGGAGAGCACAAAGCCGATCTCGGGGGAGTAGAGGAATTTGTAGCCCAAGAAGTCAAAGAGGATCAGGACGCTCAGGGGAACTGCAAAAATGAGGAAGAAGAGGACAGTGAGCATGATGACAGTGAAGAGCCTGCCCGTTTGGAGGCGCTGGGAGCTGCACTTGACCCGAAGGAAGAGGGTCAGGCTGAAGAGCAGCATGAGGGGCGTGCAGAAGAGGAAGTCCAAGGTTCCGATGCTGATGAGCAGACGGTGGCAGGTCCCGGCAGAGGGGCGAACAGTGCACAGAATATACCCGAGTGCGTTCAGCAGCAAGGAGAGGCTCCAGAGCAGGCCAGAGATGATGCCAGACAAGTACTGAGGGCGGTGGCTTCGGCACCAGATGGGACAGAGGACAGAGAGGCACCTCTCGATGCTGATGGCTGTCAGGAGGTACAAGCCCGTCCCGTACATGAAGAGATCCAGGAAGAGGAATATCCCAAACTGCACCCCCACGTTGAACTGCATCAGGTACTGCACCGTCTCGATGGCGATGCAGAGCAGGTAGCCGAAGTCGGCGGCGGCCAGGTTCAGGATGTAGACGGTGAAGTGGTTCCTGCGGATGCGGAAGCCGAGGTACCACAGGACCATGCCGTTCCCTACCATCCCGCAGGTGGCGCTGATGAGGCAGAAGCTCTCCATGAACTTGAGGACAGCGTAGGATGGCTCTGCCTTTCCCGCAGCCCCGCTGTGGTTAGTCCCATGGGCCTGGCTGGTTGCCGTTGGGAGGAAGATCGATGTAGTTGAGTTACTCATCACCAGTGATCTCAGACAGACCTGGAAGAGAGGAGAACCACAGAAACAGCCAGGTTGGCAAAGCCCCTCAGGATCATCAAGTCCAACCTATGACCCTACTCTACAAGATTCACTTTAAACCGTATCCCTAAGCACCACATCCAAACCACCCTGAAACACCTCCAGGGTGGGTGACTCAACCACCTCCCTGGGCAGCTCATTCCAGTCCCTGACCACTCTCTCTGTGCAAAACTTTTTCCTAATATCTAATCTAAACCTCCCCAGTCTCAGCTTGAGGCCATTCCCCCTTGTTCTGTCTCCAATTACCTGTGAGAAGAGACCAGCAGCAGCCACTCTAGAGTGTCCCTTCAGGTAGTTGTAGACAGCAATGAGGTCTCCCCTCAGCCTCCTCTTCTTCAGCTCCCTCAGTCACTCCTCATAAGGTTTATTCTCTAGAGGTGGTAACTCCAAAGTGACTTTCCCTCATGGTGACCCGATGATGTTTCTGCATTTATTCCAGCTCTTTGTGGCCAGAGCTTGATTTAGGGAGGGCTAAAGACACTGAGTTGCTGGAGCAGGTCCAGAGAAGAGCAGCAAAGCTGGTGAAAGGGAATGAATCTTGTGTGGAGCAGCTGGAGTAGCTGGGGCTGTTCAGCCTGGAGAAGAGGAGGCTGAGGAGAGACTGATCCTCAAAGGACACTGGAATGATGACTCAAATGATTATTCCACCCCATTCCCTCAGGCACTTCACCCTGCCTTCTTCCCCTTCAACACTGAGAACTGAATGAGAATTTTGGAGGGGGAGAAAAAAGTTTACAATAAAGGCAGTTTAAAAAAAAAAAAACAAACCACAATTGAAAATAGAGGCAGTTAAAAGAAGAGAGGAACAAGCTGCAATGGGCAGAGCTGGGAAGATGTGAATCACTGCACAGCTCAACCAGCATGAAGAGCTTGTTCTGCCTTCCTGTGAAGCAGAGGGACACACGGAGAGAGACTTCCACAAACACATGAAATGTGTCGTTTTGGATCATTTTTGGCTCATCCCAGCACCCCAGACACTCTGCTCTCTGCTGCAGGCACAGAGGCAAGATAAATGCAGGAGGCTACAGTGGCCAGCAGGAGCTGGGCAGGGATTTCCCTCCTGGACTGGGCACTGTGGAGGACACACCAGGAATCCTGGGGTCGGTTTTGGACCCTTCACTCCAAGAAGGACATTCAGGGGCTGGAGCAGATCCAGAGAAGGGCAACAAAGCTGGGGAAGGGTCTGGAGAACAGGAATGGTGAGGAGCAGCTGAGGGAGCTGGGGGTGTTGAGGCTGGGGAAAAGGAGGCTGAGGGGAGACCTTCTGGCTCTCTGCAGCTCCTTGCAAGGAGGCTGGAGCCAGGTGGGGGTTGGGCTCTGCTGCCAAGGAGCAAGCAACAGGACAAAAGGAAATAGCCTCAAATTGCAACCCTGTCCTCCAGAAGCACATCTCTCCACTGGGCCTTCAGGGAATGGTGATCAGCTCTAACTGCAGCTTCTCAAGCATATTTCCTCATGTCAGATGGCAGTGTCCCTCTGTCACTGATCAGACACACATGAAGATGATCACTTCGCTTTCCAGTGACATTTACAAGGACATCTACTGACAGGGCAGGGGGTAATGGCTTTAAACTGAGAGAAGGGAGATTTAGATTAGATGTAAGGAAAAAGTTCTTCATAGTGAGGGTGGTAGGACACTCACACAGGTTGCCCAGAGAGGTGGTAAGCCTCACCCCTGAAAGCATTCAGTGTCAAGTTGGATGGGCTCTGAGCAATCTGCTCTAGCTGAAGATGCCCCAGCCCATGGCAGGGGATTGGACTAGATGAGCTTTGAATGTTCCTTCCAACCCAAACCCTTCTATAACTCTGATACCACTGTAGTGGGAGTGAAGGAATCCTGCTCCAAGCTCTGCAGACCATTGACAAGAACACTAAAAAGTCACTCTCAGTTCCCATGTATTTATTTTATCACCTTGCAAAGGCTGATTTCTTCTTGTCTCTGGGACACATTCATCCCTCCAAGACACTGTTTCAAGCTGCAAGTCTACTTCTTTAACAAACTAATTAATGAAAGCTTGCATCACACAGCAGCAGACTCAGTCTAGCTGGGCTTTTTCTCCCTGGAGATTAACCATGCCCTGCCTGCTGAGTACCAGACTGGGGACAGAGTGGCTGGAGAGCAGCCAGGAGGAAAGGGACCTGGGGGTACTGGTGGATAGTAGGCTGAAGATGAGCCAGCAGTGTGCCCAGGTGGCCAAGAGGGCCAATGGCATCCTGGCCTGTATCAGGAACAGTGTGGCCAGTAGGACGAGGGAGGTTATTCTTCCCCTGTACTCAACACTGGTCAGGCCACACCTTGAGTANNNCCAGGGAGGTGGTGGAGTCACCATGCCTGGGGGTGTTCAGGAAAAGATTGGATGAGGCACTTAGTGCCATGGTCTGCTTGACTGGATAGGGCTGGGTGCTAGGTTGGACCGGATGAGCTTGGAGGTCTCTTCCAACCTGATTGATTCTATTCTATTCTAAGTGGTCCCTGTGGCACGCAGCAGCCCGAACAAGCTTGGCACCACGTTAGAGGCTATGCAGAGAAAGTTCTGTTGTTGTATTTTCTGAGCTGATCTCCAGTGATCACCTAAGACCAAAACTACTCATGCTAGGTCTCTGAATAGAATCATAGAATCAGTCAGGGTTGGAAGGGACCACAAGGATCAGCCAGTTCCAACCCCCCTGCCATGCCCAGGGACACCCTACCCTAGAGCAGGCTGCCCACAGCCTCATCCAACCTGGCCTTAAACACCTCCAGGGATGGGGCCTCAAACACCTCCCTGGGCAACCCATTCCAGGCTCTCACCACTCTCACTCTCTGCTGAACAACTTCCTCCTCACATCCAGTCTGAATCTCCTCACCTCCAGCTTTCCTCCATTCCCCCCAGTCCTGTCACTCCCTGACAGCCTAAAAAGTCCCTCCCCAGCTTTTTTGTAGCCCCCCTTCAGATCCTGGAATAATGACATCTTATACTAGAGAAGGGCATTTAGAGCAATTCCACTTGTTCATGGAAAAGGGTCCCCAAAATGGAGCTCTCCTTAGCTTAACAATGAGCAAGACAATGTCTTGCCAACAGCCAACTTCTCACCAGCAGCAGAAGAAAGTGTCTGATGTCCCTTCCTCACTTTTTCCCTCCTCCTCTCCCCTAACCACCTCTCCAAAAGCCCAACAGCAAGCATTAGACAGACAGCAAGGGTGAAGACACCTCAGGACCTCTCACCTTTCTGTGGCTTCCTTGGAATTGCAGTGACTGGGTTGCAGCAGCTGCCTGGTAGAGATCTGCTGGGTGAAATGGTCACCCGAATTCTGTGACATGTGGCCCAGACAAAGCCCCTGTGCCATACTGCAGCACTGGGTTAGTCAGACAGCCTTTATAAAGCTCCCCTCAACGTGACATCTGCCAGGCAACCAATCACCCTCCTGGGGAATGCTCTCAGTGTGGTCACTTAGATCTGAACCACTTCCCTCTTCGTACAGAACCTGGCCCTGCCGTGGCTCTCAGTGTGGTTTTCACTGCTTCACCCTCCTTTGGCTGTTCTCATGATGCACAGGAAGCAAGAACTGCACACAACTAGGCCTTGCCTCCTGCACTGGTGCTTCCTTTCCTACCTGTGTCCCAGGGATGCTCTGGTGTCACAGCCCTTGGAGAAGGTGCTTCACACACACTGAGAAACTGTCACTCCTCTTCCACGATGTCTGCTGATGATTTCACAACCTCACTCAGCACAACTTCTCGTTCCTTGAGGACCTACTCACCCTGCAAAGCAGCCTTAGCACACCCTCCACCATGGAGCATCCTCTTCTGACCCACAGACAAGTCACCACTCTGCTTAGTCCATACTGCTTCACACAGCCTTCCAGGGAAATTAAAGACCTTTTCCAACCCAAATGACTCTGTGATTCTGTGAGTCCAGGAGCAGGGTCCAACCAACCTCCATAACCTTCCCACCCCTCAGCAGCTCTGCTCAGGCTGCCTTCAATACACAATGTCTGCTTCTGCTGTCAGGTCAACTTGCCCCTGCAAGCATTACCTGCCACTTGGCGCTGGCTTTCAGCACAGTCCTTCACCACACCTCAGGCACTTCCCATTTCACAAAACCCCTCAAGAAAGCCTTACAATTTCACAACTTCCCCTACCCCCCCATCAGCACCTCACCCCAGAGCTTTTGACCTCCAAACCCACACCTCTTCAGCACCTCACATCTCCAAGTTACAGCCCCTGGTCACCACTCCCTGCCCATTTGCACCCTCTTCCCACCGTGTACAGTTCCTCCACCTGCAGGAGCTACCACCACCACCATAGTGTCCAGGCTCATGCCAGAGGCTCCAGTCCTGGAAATATTGAAACCCAGGTTGGATGGAGCCTTGAGCAATCTGGTCTAATAGGAGGTGGCCCTAGGAGGGTTGGAACTGGATGATCTTCAAGTCCCCTTCCAACCCAAACCGTTCTCTGCTTCTGTGTGCCAAAGTAAGGAGAGAGAAAACAGAGAAAGACTTTTCTCCTTTCTTGGCTGTAACTACCTCCTTAGAGGGAATTATTTTGCAACAGGAGATATCAGTAACTTGATTTGGGCTTCTGCTAGTCTGTGTGGCTAGGGGAGCAGGAGGAGATGAGTTTGACACAAGCCAAATTCTGCCATGTGGGTACAGCAATCAACAGATCTGACCCAAGCAGTTCAGCAGGCGAGAGACTCAATGGTTCATCTTTAGCTTCTTCTGTCATTTGTTGTTCCTCTTCCTTTCCCAAAGACTGTCAAAGTGGTTTTACTTTCTTACCCAACACTCTGTTTCCTATAGTGACTGCAATTAACCCTTAATGACCTGGCCAGGGCTCCAGTCTACACTGCAAACTGAAATTTAAGTTACAGGACTCTTCTCATCCAGAGCAGCATTTAACCTCCTCATTCATTTGGGGATTTTCATCTGGATTGCTGTGTTCTGTGCCAGGAGATGGCTGCATTCCCTGGGTGGTTATTGGGTCATTTTAAATGTCAGATGTCAATCAAATGAAAAAATGGGCAGTGGATGAAACTGCTGACACCCACAGATCAGGAGCTGAAGGTATATAGAGGAGTTCAGAGCAGTGATGAGTGTGAGTTGAAGTGAAGCATGGCTTGGAAGATCCATTTGCTTTGCTGCGATTCAGTTCCTGGCTCCACCTTTGGCTGCAGAAGATTCAAGTTAAGAAAAGTGAGGCTCTTCCTGACAGCAAGACTGTGCAGAGGATGCTTTGGGTTGGAAGGCTGTAAAACTTACCTTGTTCCAACTCCCTTGCCATGGGCAGGGACATTTTCAGGGACATCCAACGTGACCTTGAACGCTTTTGAGCATCCACAGCTTCTCTGGGCAACCTGTGCTAGAGTCTCACCACACTCACCAGAAAAAATGTCTTCCTTATGTGCAATCTAAACCTACTGTTTCAGTTTAAAACCATCACCCCTTGTGCTGTCACAGCAGCCCTTGTTGAACACTGTGATCCTTCCTGTAAACCCTCTTTATACATTGAAAGGCCACAAGAAGGGCTTGAGGAGCCTCCTCCAGGCTGAACTCCCTCAGCCTTTCTTCATAGAAGAGCTGTTTCAGCCCTCCTCTGGATCCACTCTGACAGCTCCATGCCTTTCATGTGCTGAAGATTCCCAGGCAGGCCCCAGCAGAACAGAGCAGGGGGGTGGAATCCTCTCCCTTGCCCTGCTGCTCACAGAGCTGGGGATCAGCCCAAGACACTGCTGGCTCTGGGCTGTGGGTGCACATTGCTGGCTCCTCCCCAGTTTTTCACCCCAAGTCCATCTCCACAGGGCTGCTCTCCAGTCCTTATCTCCCAGATGATATGGGGATTACCTCAGCCCAGGTACAACACCTTGCAGTTAGCCTTGCTGAACCTCATGAAGTCCTCATGAGCCCACTCCTCAAGCTGTCCAGGTCTCTCTGGAAGGGATCCCTTCCTTCAGGTGCATCAACCACTGCACTCAGTGTGGTGTCATCTGCTCACTTGCTGAGGGTGCAGCTGATGCCATTGTCTATAACAGTGATGAAGAAATGAAATAGTATTGGTCCCAGTACGGGCCCTTGAGGGACACCACTCACTGCTGCTTTTCACCTGGACATGAAGCCATTCACTGTAAGTCTTTGGGCATGCCCTTTGCCTGCCCCAAGTAATTTTAACTCAAAATGTAGATGTCTATTTCAGAACCAATCCCATCCTAAAGCCAGGTCTGAGGCAGACCAAGTGAGTCAGTCTCTGCAGAGGGAAACCCATAGGACCAAACTCAACTCAGCTGCCTTCCACTGATGTAAGAGCTGACTTCCTTCCTCAGTTTCCCCATTTCTACACGAAGGATTTTCTTTACTTACCCTGTCAGCTGCTGAGCTCTGCTAAAACATGTAAGTTCTTGCCAGAGACTTCATCCACTGGGTTGCCAGTGATGAAATTTCAGGCAAAACAGGACCTGAAGGGTCACCAAGAGGTAACTTAGGCCACCTTCTGTCTCCCTGGAAGCCTAACTCAAACATAACCACTACTGAGAGAAATGCATCTAACCTAGCCTTGAGAAGACTACCAGGACAGGCAGCTCTTTACCACCCTCAGGGCATGGCACCTCTCTCTCCTTACTGCTGGAAGTCTCTCTGATTTATCTGTAATGAAGATTTGTGTTCTGTGTGCTTTGGGTTTGGGACACACAAAGAGTTAAAAGCACTGGTTTACTGCTTACAAAGCTATAAAGCCAAAGCAGTGGCTCTGGTGAGCTTCTACACATGTGCAAACCAGCGAGGTAGATCACAGTATCACAGTCTCACAGTATCACCAAGGTTGGAAAAGACCTCACAGATCATCAAGTCCAACCTGTTACCACAGAGCTCAAGGCTAGACCATGGCACCAAGTGCCACGTCCAACCTTGCCTTGAACAGCTCCAGGGACGGCGACTCCACCACCTCCCTGGGCAGCCCATTCCAGTAGCCAATGACTCTCTCAGTGAAGAACTTTCTCCTCACCTCGAGCCTAAACTTCC
>WAAF01008582.1:26594-56329 GCA_013400475.1 Tricholaema leucomelas
AGCAAGATGGAGTCCAGCCAGCAGCCTCAGCTTCTCCCCAGCAGGCAAAGCTCCCCAGCAAAGAGAAGCAGCAAGTGCCCTAATCTTTGTTTTGCCTTTCTTCTTTACACATCCCAGCAAGACTGTGAGGGAAGCAGACCTCACCACTGTTTTCATTTTACAGCCTATCATCTAGTTCTTCTCACCAAAACATGCTAGCTAGGCTCAAACTAGCACAGTAGGACTCTGGAAAGGGTTAACCAAACTTTTTCTTGTCATAGAACAGAATTACCTGGTTGGAAAAGACCTGAAGATCATTGAGTCCAACCATAAGCTGACATCTCCTTGTGCACAACCATGTAGACCATGCCCCTAAAGTCCTCAAGCAAACATCTTTTAAACCCCCTCCAGGGATGGTGACTCCACCGCTTCCCTGGGCAGCCTGTTCCAGTGCCTGATGACCCTTTTGGTGAAGAAATGATTCCCAATATTAGAACTAAACCTCCCCTGGTGCTGCTTGTGCTCATCCAGTTTAATATTCAGCTAACCCAGTGCCTCTTATTTCTACTGGAGAAACCCTGAAATGCCTTGATGAGATCATGTGAAGCTGAAGATGAGCTGGCAATGTGCGCTCGCAGCCCAGGAGTCAACTGAGAGAGATTCAGACTGGAGAGAAGGAAGAAATATTTTAACAATGAGGGTGGTGAGACCCTGGCTCAGGTTGCCCAGAGAGGTGGGAGATGCCCCATCCCTGGAACTGTTCCAGCTCAGGTTGTCCAGGGCTCTGAGCAACCTGCTCTAGTCGAAGATGTGACTGGTAACTGTAAAGGGGGTTGGGGACACACGAGATGAGCTTTAAATGTCCCTCCTAAGCCAAACCCTGCTGTGATTCTGAGTCTAGATTGTGATCAGATGATCATCATCACTGACCCACAGCCACTTCTTTAATATGTCTAATTAAACATTTCAATCAGGACAGAACTAATGTCTTCTCCTTTGCCCTTTCTGTTTGTGTCTTCCCTTTACAAAGCCTCCACATCTTCATCCTCCAGCCCCAAGAGCCTTCGAGGTGGGAGCTTTCCTTGGGGAAGGTTGCACACTGCTACTTAAGCAGCTTCCCTCTCAGTTTTCTTTCTTCTGCTGCCTGGTGAATGCCTCACAGAGGTCTGGCCATGTTCTCCAGCCAGCCTGTGAGAGCAGTTCTCACACGGGCAGAAAACACCAAGATAACAAACCCAATACAGTAAAAGGCACCTCCTAAGGAAGTCCTGGAAGCTTTCCAGAAGCTTTTCTATGGTCTTTAAAGACTTTGTGCTCCCTTACCAGGGAAGGAAGGTGCTGGGGAGATAAAATCACTCACCCTTACACAATCCATTAGATCTCCAAGCAGAGAGGTGAGTCTTCCAGGTTCTCTGGATCCTTATTATTCTTCCCTTCCCTTTTTATTTTTCCCCTTCCCTTCCCCTTTTATTTTTCATTTTTACTTCCCTTCCCTTTTTCTTTTACTTTTCTTTTCCCTTCCCTTTCTTCCATTCCCTTTCCTTTCTTCCTTTCCCTAACTCCTTTTCCTTTGGTTGTTCCTTTCTTCTTAAGCAAATGTGAAAACACAAAGAGACCTTTTGACTGCAGTTACCAACTCTCTGTGGCTGGCTGTGGTTAGAGCCATGCACAGGGGCAGCTCTGCAGTCCCAGGTTTGGTTATTTTGTTATTAACCACCTGAGAGTTTAGGGAAGAATGCTTGCCAAAAGGAGATGGAGCCATCTGCCCCATCCCTGCAACCATTCCAGGTCAGGTTGGTTGGGCCTCTGAGCAACCTGCTGTAGTTGCAGATGTCCCTGCTGAGTGCAGCTGGGTTAGACTATATCACCTTGAAAGGTTTCTTCCCACCCAAAGCTTTTATGATCCTATGATCCTCTTAGAGTCAGCAGAAAGAAGCAGGCACCTCCAGCATGTAACTCATCACATCTTTAACCTTAGGCTGGTCAGGAATCACCCTGGGAAGGCAGCAAAAGGAGTGCATGTGACTGGCTCAGCTCTGGGTAAGTCACAAGTCAATGAGATGGGATGAGCTAAATGGCTATATTGTGACATGCCAATTGATGGTGGTGCTGACAGGGGCCATGGCAAGAGGGGCACCCAGCAAAGCTGTCTGCTGTGAATGGGATGGATTTTTCCAACACTTTCCAAACCAGACTCCTTGTTTGAGCTGAGGAGTGTCCCACCTGCCACCTTTTGGGAAGGGAGCTCTCCTGGATCACATAGCTCCTTTCTCAACCACTGACTGCCTAAGCACGACACCAAAGCTGGTGGGGTTTGCCCCCACCTCTTCTCTGGCCAAGGTGGAGCTCAGCTGCCTTGCTTGCTCTGGAACAACCATAAACATGAACCTGGTTTGGCTTCCTGTTTTCTGCAGAAAACTGCAGCAGCACCAAGTGAGAAGAGGGAGAACAGAAAGGACCTCAGCTTGGTAAGACTGGGTAGGAATCACTGCCACAGTGATAGGTGTTGCCTTGGAGAGGAATCATCCATGTAAATTTTACCCCCCTTCTTGAGTGCCTTTTCCCTCCTGTAGCTCAGCTGTAGGCACAAGAAAAGTCCCTGCCTTTCCCAACTTCCTCTCTAGGCTGCACTTTGTGGGTTTGAGAGCAATTTGGGGGTTTCTCCATTTCTATGTTTCCTGTGGATGCCTGCTCAGTTGTTGCTTTGGGTTTTGTTTTTTTGCCAGCACAAGAGGTTCTAATTTTGCTGTAGTGGATCCTGTGAATTAACTGAAGCATTCCACAGACCTGCTGAGATCATCTGCACAGGCAGGAGGAATTGTTTGTGCTTCCACTGGGCAGGACTCACATTGGTGGTTTTTAACAGCAGCTGACTGGGGATGTTTTGTTCCTAGGCTGAATCCCACCCAGTTGACAGTTCGGCTCCAAGAGGTGCCTATTTTTGGTTAAACTCTGTCAAAAGGTTCCATACAGGGATTCTCAGGTTTCTTTTACTAAAGCAGCTCTGATGTCTGGGTGGATAAGGGTGAGTTGGTAAATGTCATAGACTTGCTTTGGTTGGCAAAGAACTTTAGTATCATAGGATCAAGCAGGTTGGAAGAGACCTCCAAGCTCAGCCAGTCCAACCTAGCACCCAGCCCTATCCAATCAACCAGACCATGGCACTAAGTGCCTCATCCAGGCTTTGCCTGAACACCTCTCAGTACCCAACTCTGCCAAGGCTGGTGCTAAACCATCTCTGCACCTTTTAAACCCCTCTAAGGATGGGGACTCTACCACTGCCCTGGGCAGCCTGGCCCAGGCTCTGATGGACTTCAAGGGCAAGAAGTTGTTCCTCATGCCCAACCTAAGCCTCCCCTGGGGCAGCTTGAGACCATTTCCTTTTGTCCTGTCACTTGTTCTTTGGAAGAAGAGCCCAACCCTTACCTGGCTCCAACCTCCTTTCAGGGAATTGGAGCTAGCCAGAAGCTCTCCCTTCAGCCTCCTTTTCCCCATACCCAGGTCCATCAGCTGCTCCTCACCAACCCTGTTCTCCAGACCCTTCCCCACCTTTGTTGTCCTTCTCTGGCCCTGCTCCAGGACTTCAATGTCTCAATACAGTCCCCCAGAGTGTTTTACAAGCCAGCACGAACTAAAATATGTACAACACTGCAACAGAAGCTCTGGAAAGCCTCTTCCCTTCTTCCTTCCTCTCAAAGGAATGTTGCTGAGATTCAGAGCTCAATACTAGAGCAGGTCAGATGTGAGGTTGGTTGCTCTTTGAACCACGGTAGATAATTTCCCCAGCACTCATTGTTCAGCTCACAAAGCTGCAAATTCACCTTTCAAAACCTACACATACAAAAAGATACACTTTTTTTTTTTCTTTCTCTCTGCAGGTGATTTCATTGTCCCCTTCAACAACAATTCAGATCCTTTTTACTCACAGAATAAATCAGCAGTCCAAGGAATACTTTGAGGGTGCTGAAGCTCTGGAGTAAGCTGCCCAGAGAGGTTGTGGAGTTTCCTTCTCTGGAGAGAGTCCAACGCCCTCCGTGGCCCTTGTGATCCTGGGCAAGCTGCTGTGGGTGTCCCTGCTTTAGCAGGGAGGTTGGACTGGATGTTCTCCATAAGTCCCTTCCAACCCCCCACCCTCCCACACCATGCTGGGGCTCTGTGTGATCCTCTGGACACTTTAAAAGGCACTGTTTTCACAAAGGCTGCTGTCATGGGCTTGGCTCACACAGAGGGTGCAAGTGCTTTGAAACGTCTGTAGTGGTGCTTGAGCTGAACACTGCAGCCTTGTCCTTGACACATCAACCATCAATCCAGACACATCAACTTCACAATCCAGGAGGACTAGGAGGTGGTGGCCAAGTGGGGCTTGGTCTCTTCTTCCAGGCAGCTAGGGACAGGATGAAGTGACTCAGCCTCAAGCTGTGCCAGAGGAGGCTGGAAGTTAGGAAGAAGTTCTTGGCAGGAAGAGTGATTGGCATTGGAATGGGCTGCCCTGAGAGGTGGTAGAGTCACCATCCCTGGAAGTGTTTAAAAAGAGATTGGATGTGGCATTTGGTGCCATGGTTTAATTGATTAGATGGTGTTAGGTGAGAAGTTGGATTTGATGATCTTGAAGGTCTTTTCCAACCTGATTGATTCTGTGATTCTTCTGTGACCAGGACAGAGGAACACACCACAGAGTGGATCTGTCCTGGTGTGGTAATAGGCATGGCTGAAGTCCATGCAAGGGGAAATTGAAAGACAGCAAAATCCCCACTTCATAAACTTCATACTAGTCCTAGAATCAGTCAGGGTTGGAAGGGACCACAATGATCATCTAGTTCCAACCCCGTGCCATGGACAGGGATACCTCACACTAGATCAGACTGGCCAGAGCATCATCCAGTCCGGCCTTAAACACCTCCAGGGATGGGGCCTCAAACACCTCCCTGGGCAACCCATTCCAGGCTTTCACCACTCTCATGGTGAATCCTATGAATTTCTTACTTCTGAGAAAGAATTCACTTGAAATGATGCAAAGACCCTGGTGAATCATTTATCCTTACTCTCCCACGTGCCCAGGCTGGACACAGCATCGCCACCCCACCGATGAGCATGGAGAACACAAGCAGCGTGAAGGAATTCATTCTCCTGGGCCTCTCAGTGAATCAAGGGGTGAAGAAAATATGTTTTGTGACCTTTCTGTCCTTCTACCTGATGATTTTGGCAGGAAACCTGCTGATTGTCAGCACTATAATCAGCAGCCAGCGCCTGAACTCCCCCATGTACTTCTTCTTGGGCTACCTCTCCTTTGTAGATGTCTGCTACTCTTCCGTCACAGCTCCCAAGATGATTGCTGACCTCCTCGCTGAGAGGAAAACCATCTCCTTTGGGGGCTGCGTGGCGCAGCTCTTCGGGGCACATTTCTTTGGCTGCACAGAGATCTTCATCCTCACGGTGATGGCTTACGACCGCTACGTTGCCATCTGCAGACCCCTCCACTACGCCACCCTCATGACCAGGCGCCTGTGCGGCCAGATGATGGTCGGCTCCTGGCTAGGAGGCTTCGTGCACTCCTTGGCTCAGACTCTGCTGACTACTCAGCTTCCCTTCTGTGGCCCTAACCAAATTGACCACTACTTCTGTGACGTCCACCCCCTGCTGCAGCTGGCCTGTACTGACACCTATGCCGTGGGCATCATTGTGGTTGCCAACAGCGGGGTGATAAGTCTGAGTTGTTTCCTCATCCTGGTCGTGTCCTACGCGGTCATCCTGCGGTCCTTGAAAAGGCAAACAGCCGAAGGGTGGCACAAGGCCCTCTCCACCTGTGGGTCCCACATCACTGTGGTGATCCTGTTCTTTGGGCCGTGCACATTCGTCTACATCCGTCCCTCCAGCAATCTGCCGGAGGACAAGAGCGTGGCAGTGTTCTACACCATCATCACCCCCATGCTCAACCCACTCATCTACACGCTAAGAAATGAGGAGGTGAAGAGTGCCATGAGAAAACTGTGGAGCAGAAGAGTGGGCAGTGAGAACAGAAAGGTGTAGAGCAGCGGCAGCACTTCCAGAGGATCAGGGTAAACAAAGCATCTCTCGCTGTAGTTCCTTGTGTGAAGGATCCTTAGGAATGGCCTTCAAAGAAAAACCTGCTGTTAGCTCCAGTTGTAATTAGGAAGACTATGAAGGTTCATTTCTTGATGTGAAAGACACCATGAACCCTGTGACATTTCTGCTCTCTTGTCACCTAGCAGAGGCCCAGGCCTGGGGCTTCTGGGTACTTAACCACCAGTGTTTAAATAAAAACTATCAAAAGCACTGAAAATGTTGTCCAGGTAGAGCACCTCACTACTCAGGTGTAAGCCTTCACATGAACTCCATCTGCTCTGCCCTCCATTCCGTGGGGAAAGGACCATAGAGGACTATGGTCAGCTTCTGTTGGACACAAAAGTCCCTTTCTGCTTGCAGTAAATGGCTTTGTATGAGAACCACGCTGAGGAAGCTTGAATCCATAGGTTAGCACTAAAAACAAGTGTGGGTCATTTGCTGATGAAGCTTCTCCCCTTCCCCTGCCAGTGTAACAGATTCCTTCTGCAGTGTTCAAAGCCAGCTGGGATGGGGCATTGACCAACCTGGAAGATGCTAGAGGGGTTTGGATTGGCTGATCTTCAAAGGGTCTTTCCAGCCCAAACTTATAATTAAGTGATCTTTGAAGATTCCTTCCAACCTACATTCTTCTATCCTTCTATCCATTTCCCCTATCAGTGATGCTTCCAACCATCTCCTCTATCCTTCAGCTCTGCCTCAGATCCCTTATTTTCATGTTTAGGCTAATAGAGAAGCACAGGTCTAATGAAAGACACCTTGCTGGTGGTAAAAACCAGAGCAGGCATCTGGAGGTACAATTTCATGTATCAGTGGAAAACCAAGGAATGGATTAGGAACTATTCCAGTAGGCAAGACAATTCATGGCCCAGCAGAGCAGTGATGCTCAGTGACAGGACAATGGGCATGAGCTGCAGCAGAAGAGGTTCCATGTAGACATAAGGAAAACCATTATCGCTGTGAGGGTGCCGGAGCCCTGGAACAGGACATCCAGAGAAGTTGTGGGGTCTCCTTCACTGCAGATATTCAGTGATTGGCATTGGAAGGGGCTGCCCAGGGAGGTGGTGGAGTTGTCGTCCCTGAAGGTGTTCAGGCAAAGCCTGGATGAGGCACTTAGTGCCATGGTCTGGTTGACTGGCCAGGGCTGGGTGCTAGGTTGGACTGGATGAGCTTGGAGGTCTCTTCCAACCTGGTTGATTCTATGAAAACCTGCCTGGATGTGTTCCTGTGTGACCTACTCTAGGTGATCCTGATCTAGAAGTGGGGGTTGGACTGGATGAGCTTTCAAGATCCCTTCCAACCTCTAACGTTCCTTGATTCTGTGATAAAGGGCTTTTTTCACCAAGAAGATCACAGCCAGCAGGGACAGGCTGTAGCCAGGTGGGGTTGGGCTCTTCTGCCAGGCACCCAGCAACAGAACAAGGGGACACAGCCTCAAGTTGTGCCAGGGGAGGTCTAGGCTGGATGCTAGGAGGAAGTTGTTGGCAGAGAGAGTGATTGGCATTGGAATGGGCTGCCCAGGGAGGTGGTGGAGTCGCTGTCCCTGGAGGTGTTCAAGCAAAGCCTGGATGGGGCACTTAGGGGTTGATTGGGTATGGCTGGGTGCTAGGTTGGACTGGATGATCTTGGAGGTCTCTTCCAACCTGTTTGATTCTGTGATTTATCTGGACAGCATGAAAATGCCAACCCAGCAAACAAAGAAGGAAACCCACGTGTGATGAGCAGTCCAGATGACCACCCTCCAACTCTAGTATCTAACAGCTCTCCAGAGTACAGTCTTTAGCTCCCTGTCCACTGATGATTTCTGACAGAACCTCGTGTGCCTCTGGGACCTCATTACTCCTCATGTCCTGTGCTTCTGCTGTGTGCTTTAACTGCTCCTGCCACAGCTGTCCCATCCTCTGAGAGATGATTGTTGTTGTAGATGCTCTTGCAAGATGGTTGATTGCAGAATGAGAAATGCAAATGGAGAGCCAGGCTACCCAGGACAGTGGAGTCCTCATCTCTGGAGGGGTTTGAAAGCCATGGAAATGAGGTGCTGAGGATGATGGTTTGGTGGTGCCCTGGCAGTGCTAGGTTAAGAGTTGGCCTCCATGATCTCAAAGGCCTCTTCTAACCCAAACCATTCTGTGGCCACAATGTGGCTCTCTACTACAACCCTGTACTTTTATTTTTATTACTAGAGATTTGCTTTGTCCTACAAAGGGCTTTGGGGGCTGTGAAGTGCAGGGTGTCTTATCCCCTCTTTATCAGCCTTCAGGCTCCCACACAGAGAAGGTCACAGAGCAAGCTGTTGTGCTGTGGCACACCGAGGGACTCAGCCACCAGAACTGCTTAATGAAGCCCTTGGGTGGTTGCTCAGAGTTGGTTAATGGCACAGGTCTCAGAGGTCCAACTCCGCCAGTGGAAAACTACCTTTTGCCTGTGTTTAGCACCCAGTATGCTAAAGGAGTATTTATATGCTGGGATGGGAGGGAGTGACTTCAGGGAGAAAGAAGATGGGAGCAACACAGAGGTCAGTTCAGGAAGCCTCCAAGATACTGCCTCATTGGATCTTTCTGTCTAAACGTTAGATGGAAAATTGATTCCAGATTTCCTGTAACCTATCAGGATAAGAAACATCACTTGAAAACCTCCTGAAACAAAGCTCTCTACAAGAAGAAACCCAAACAAAACCAAGGGTTTGGCATCTATAAACAGGAGGAAGAAGAGTGGACCACTGCCCTGACCCATCAGATGAGTAACTTGAAACAGACTGGGAATAAATGACTCTGCTGTCCTCAAACAGCATATACCAAGGAGTTCAGACTTGAAAGCTCCTTTGGTACCCTGGGTACAGTAGTAACCATTTGGTTTCCCCTCCTTTGCTCGTGGTCTTCATATAGGTACAGTGTCATAGTTTGAGGGGTTCCAGGTTCCCCTAAGAAAACTACAGAGGCCAAGACCCGTCCCAGGGCACACATGAAAGGTGGTGAGAAATGCTGGGCCATCCATTCACAGAATCAGAGTATTAGAGGATGGATGGGACCTTCAGAGATCATCAAGTCCATTGAAGATACACAGACACAGCTAAATACTCCTGTGGGGCTTTGGTTCCTTCAAGGCAGCTTCATTTAACAATGGTTGTGTTGTAGATATCTAGCGTGGGGCAGGCATCTGCTCTCTGTTTATGCTGAAGGAGAGATGAGCTACCTTCAGTGGAAGGAGTCATCTCACTGCAGTGGATGATCTGCAGATCAAACCTTGAAGGTGTTTATTCCTCCTTGCTAACTCTACATGGAGCCAGAGCTGTTCGCACTCAACCTGTGGCACCCATTCTGCAGGTCTCTGTCTAGCACAACATCAGAGATCACTGCAGATAGTTGACCCTCTCTGCAGCTGTGCTGGCTCTGGAAGATCACCAAGCCCTTGGGAGACAAAGAAGAAAAAGTGGGATCAGTCATGAGCTTGTGCTGTGATTTGCAGATATTCTCTTTGGAATGGTGCATGAAGCAAGCCTGTTTGGTGGGAAAGAGAAACAGACTTTGAGGACCACCAGAGAGGATCTCAGCCCTACAGCTTAGACACAGTGCTTGGGCACAGTAAGAATTCACTTCCATCGTGGCACTTTGAACTCTCTGCAAGCAAAAGGACACTGCAGCAAGTTTCCAGCATCCCTGGCTCTTCTCCTGTGAGTAGGATGTGATTCCTCCCAGACAGAATCAGTGCACACACTTTGGCAAACCACCTACAACGAAGAAAACCAATGGTCAGTGTGAGTCCAGGGGTGAGGGTCAGGAACCTGGGAAGGGAGTGAGAAGGCAGGAGCAGAGAGAGGTGGACAGTGGTGTTTGCAAACACTGCTCACCATGATGCAGGACCTGACATTGTGCTGTCTGGAGCAGGCAGAACAGCAGTAAATGCTTCTTGCTCTCATCGTTCTTGGAGCTGTAGCACCTCCCCTGCTCTCAGCCCTGGTCACCTCCACGCCTGCGTATGGGAGCTCAAAGTGAAATGATGGCACTGGGAAACTTCTCCTGGGTGGCTGAGTTCATCCTCCTGGGGCTTTCTGACAGAAGGGAGCTGCAAGTCTTCTTCTTCATCTTCTTCCTACTGGCCTATGTCATGGTTCTGCTGGGTAACATTCTCATCATCGTGACAGTCAGGACTGACCCCAAGCTGTCCTCACCCATGTACTTTCTCTTTTGCAATCTGTCCTTCTTAGATATCTGCTGCACCTCTGTTGTCTCTCCCAGGATGCTGGTGGACCTGCTCACCCAGAGGAAGAGCATTTTGTTCACAGACTGCATAGCCCAGATGTTCTTCCTGCATTTTATCAGAGCAGCAGAGATGTTCCTGCTGACTGTGATGGCCTACGACCGCTACGCCGCCATCTGCAAGCCCCTGCACTACACAACCATCATGAGTAGGAAGGTGTGTTGGGCCCTGGTGTCTGCTTGCTGGGCAGGAGGCTTCCTCCACTCCCTTGTCCATACGTTGCTCACAGTCCAGCTCCCCTTCTGTGGCCCTAACACAATAGACAACTACTTCTGTGACGTGCCTCTCATCATTCAGCTTGCCTGCACGGACCTCTCCGTCACCGAGTGGCTCATGGCTGCCAACAGCGGCTTAATGTCCCTGCTTTGCTTCCTGGTGCTGCTCGCATCCTACATCTTCATCCTGCTCACAATCAGAGTTCACTTTGCTGAGGGATGCTGGAAAGTGCTCTCCACCTGTGGCTCACACATGGTGGCAGTCAGCCTCTTCTTTGGGCCCTGCATCCTCATCTACCTCCAACCCTTTTCTGCCTTCCCCTCCAACAGGCACATATGTATGACCTACACTGTCTTCTCCCCGCTGATGAACCCCCTCGTCTATACCTTGAGGAATAAGGAGGTGAAGGCATCCATGTGGAAGTTGTGGAAGAGCTGTAGAGCCTCCTGAGGCAAGCTGGGTCTGCAGCAGCCCTGCAGCTACTTTCCTACAGCCTGACAGCAAGACTAAGCTTGGGGATGTGTGGTTGGAAAGCTGCGATTCAAAAGGGCCCTGGGGGTATTGGCTGACAGTCGATTGAACATGAGTCAGCAAAGTGCCCAGCAAAGGTGGCCAAGAAGGCAAAGGGCATCCTGGCCAGCAGGCACAGGGAGGTCATCGTCCTCCTGTGCTCAGCACTGCTGAGGCCACACCTTGAGTACTGTGTCCAGCTCTGGGCCACTCATTACAAGAAGGACATTGAGGGATTGCAGCATGTCCAGAGAAGGGCAGCGAGGCTGAAGAAGGGCCTGGAGCACCTGGGCTGCAAGGAGGAGCTACGGAAGTTGAGGGTGTTCAGTCTGGAGAAGAGGAGGCTGAGGGGAGACCTCATTGCTCTCTACTGCTGCCTGAAGGGAAGCTGGAGGGGGCAGCCCTCTTTTCTGTGGTGTCAAGCAAGAGGTCCAGAGGAAATGGCTTTATAATTCTCCAAGGTTTGGTGTTTGGAGGGTTTCTTTTAACTGCATTTTCTGATGACAATTAGAACATCTCTGTACCTTGGACAGAAGGCAGGAAGACCAAACTCTTGAGCACAGACTGACAGCGTTATGCAGTGAGCTTTGTGACGCAGCAAAGTTTTCTTGGGCAGAGCTCAGATGTTTGAGATGAAATCCTAAGGGAGAAGGACTTTGGGAGCAGAATAAAGCAGAGGGCAAACAGCAGGCACATGAGGTTTGGATCTGCATGAGTAACATCAAGCAGCTTCTGAGCATTGCTTGGGAAGAGTAAACCACCATTGCAACACAGAACTTGCACTAACATTGTGAGCATCCCAGAGGGCTGCAGGTGAGGAAGGGCTCTGAAGCTGCTGTTAGCCAGCCAGGGAGGCTCTGTGTGGTGGGGAGCTTGGGTCTCCCCACAACCTTACCCTTCACCTGGTTTAGTGGAATTTAGATCAGTTGTCAGGAACGTTCCACAGATTCATTCCTGCCATTCTTATAGTTTCACAAGCCAGCAGAAAGAAACAGCTAAACATGGAGGAGCTCAGCCCAAGTGAGGAGGCACAGCCAGCACCCATGGGTGATGTTAGAGCGAGCATCAAACCTACTCCTCCCTGACTGGGGGGCCCCCCGGCCCCCCAGCCTTTAGATCGCCTCCACCATTCACCCAGTGTGCACCATGGGGACTCACCAGTGATGATGGGAGGAGGATCCCTCTGCCCAGTTGGGCAAGCTTAGGACAGCTGCATTAACTGGGGCCCATAATAAAGGGGAGTGGACAGGGAGGGCAACGTGGTCCCAGCCGGGGCGGGCGGAGACTGCAACAGAGCTCAGCTGCTCTGGGTTTGGGGGAGAGAAGGGGCAAGTGAGGGGTGGGGCAGGGGCAGGTGGTGCTGAAAGGATGGAGATGAAAAGAGGAAAATGAGAGAAAAGGAAGGAGATGGAAAGGAAAGGAGGAAGATGGGGGGGAAAGAGGAACATGGAGAGGAAAGAAGGAGACGGAAAGAAAAGGAGGAAGATGGAGGGGGGAAAGGAACATGGAGAGGAAAAGAAGGAGATGGGGGAGAAGGGAGAGAAAATAATAAAAATGGAAACTGGACTCTAAGAGAAAAAAAGGTGATCCTGCTCTGGCAGGGGGTTGGACTGGATGATCTTTTGAAGTCCCTTCCAGCCCCTAACATTCTGTGATTCTGTGAACAAGACTGAGAGGGGAACTTACTAATGTTTATAAATGCCTGAGGGATGGGTGCCAAGAAGAAGGGGGCAGTCCTGTGATGGGACAAGGGGAAATGGGCACAAACTGGAACCCAGGAAGTTCCTCCTCAACATGAGGAAAAAAATTCTTTGCTGTGAGGGTGCTGGAGCCCTGGAGCAGATTGTCCAAAGAGGTTGTGGAGTTTCCTTCTCTGGAGACTTTCAAGACCCGTCTGGATGCATTCCTGGGTGACCTGCCCTGGGTGACTGATTGGGCAGGAGGGTTGGACTGGATGACCTCTCTGGAGGTCTTTTCCAGCTCCTATGTCTAGGAATTCTAGAGTAGTCTCCTTCCAGTTTGGGTCATCCCAGAAACTGTACAAAGCAAAAGTAGCTCCAAAAAGGCTTGTATGAGGTCGAGAGCAGAACTTTGATGTGTCTGTGTAGACATCATGAGATCAAAGGTGCACAGGGAAATCTGCTGAGTGAGCCAGTCCTTACTAGAGGGACTTACAAGCAGTTACACAGCAGCTTCTGCTTGGGACATACAAGGCCTGCTGAAACACAGCCCCAGGCTGTTTCCCAACTCAGGAAGAGAGCAGCTCTGCCGTGGTGCAACCTGCTGGTCTGGCAGAACGAGGCAGCAGCCGGGACAGGACAAGTAGCTGCTGTCAGAAAAGGGAAACGGGAAATGGCTCTTTCACCACTGCTTTCCAGAACCTGAAGAGCACAAATTTCATCCTCACCAGTGAAACTGCTGATTTCCCTGACACAAGAAGCAAGAATAACTCAAGTATGGTTAGGTTTTTGAGATGGGTATGGATTATGTATCTTACCTGAGCCCAGCAGTGCAGCACAGCTGCACCTGACACAATCCATATTTTAGGCTCAGGCTGGTCAGAGCTAGAACAAGACCAGTTCTGGTCAAGTGATCTGACTTTTCAGATCAGTCTCTGCTCACTGAGGCACTTTCTGAAATTGAGGGCAGGTTTGCACAGCCAGTGGCTGCTCCTAGCATTGAGAACATTGATGGGGGGGATTACTGCTAGGAACTGTGCTGCAGAAAGGCTCTGGCTTAGACTTGCTTCTCAGCAGACCAAAGGCAATGCTACATCTTGTGAACCACACTGGGGTACAGTAAGAGATGGCCCCTGTGAGGAGAAGAAGGCAGGACAGGTGACCTTGAACTGACCAACAAAGGATTCCAACCCACGGAGGCCATGGAGATAAAGCTGAGAGATCACTGGGGTCAAGTCTCTTCTTCAATGGCCAGCATCTGACAAAGACATTGCTTTGATCCTGCTCCATGTGCTCCTGAACCCAGTTCCAGAATCCAGCTTCTGAATCCTGCTCTTGCCTGCTGCTGAGTCTGGTCTGGGACTTCCCCAGTGGTTGCCCACAGCATCAGAGGTGATGGTGACATCACTGCCATCAGCAAGTTGGGTTCAGTATTAGTTTGCATCTATTTGTAGATATTTCATTACATGCAATTATTTCCACCAAAGCTGGTTTAATTTCCTTTCCCAGCCCATCAGCCTCTCCCACTTATTCCCTTTCTCTTCCCTTTGGGAAGGGAGAGAAGTTCATAGAGAGCATCTGTCACTTGTGTAGTGGAAAGCCCAGCCTGGACCCCTGACAAGGCTACATGAGAGTAATGGAGTTGTGTTTGCCTTCAGTCACTTTGATCCCCCAATCTGAAGAACAAGGGCACAGGATCACAGGATGTTAGGAGCTGGAAGTGACCTCTATAGATCATCAAGTCCAACCCTCCTGCCAGAGCAGGACCTTAGAATCTAGCACAGGTCACACAGGAACACATCCAGACAGGGCTGGAAACTCTCTAGAGAAGGAGACTCCACAACCTCTCTGGGCAGCCTGCTCCAGTGCTCTGTCACCTCACAGCAACAAGGTTCTTCCTCATGTTGAGGTGGAACTTCTGTGCTGTAGTTTCTACCCACTGCCCCTTGGTGTGAAGGTTTTGCTTTCTACACTTCAGCTGCCTGTGATGGAAGGTCTGTGATGTCAGGAGCCACCAGCTTCAACCAGGTGACAGCATGAGAGGGCTGGAGCTGCTCTGCAATCATAGAATGGTTTAGGTTGGAAGGGACCTCGAAGATCATCCAGTTCCAACCCCCCACCATAGGCAGGGACACTTCACACTAGAACAGGTTGCTCAAGCCCTCATCCAACCTGGTCTTGGACACCTCCAGGGAGGGAGCATCCACAACCTCCCTGGGCAACCTGTGCCAGTGTCTCACCACCCTCACTGTAAAGAACTTCTTCCCAACATTCAGTTTAAATCTCCCCTCTGCCAGTCTAAACATAGGGGTGCTGATCGACAGCCAACTGAATATGAGCCAGAATTGTGCTCAAGTGGCCAAGAAGGTCACCAGGATCCTGCCCTGGATCAGCAAGAGTGTGACATGCAGAACCAGGGAAGCCATTTTCTCCCTCTACTGTGCACTGGTGAGGCCAGACCTTGAGTACAGTGTTCAATTCTGGGACACTCACTATAGAAAAGCCATTGAGGGGCTGGAGCAGGGCCAGAGAAGGGCAATGAAGCTGGTGAAGAGTCTGGAGAACAGGAATGGTGAGGAGCAGCTGAGGGAGCTGGAGGTGTTGAGGCTGGAGAAGAGGAGGCTGAGGGGAAAGCTTCTGGCTCTCTGCAGCTCCCTGCAAGGAGGTGGGAGCCAGGTGGAGGTTGGACTCTTCATTCTCCTAAGAAGTGACAGGATGAAAGGAAATGGCTTCAGGTTGCACCAGAGGAGGTTTAGGGTGGATCTTAGAAGAAACCTCACTGAAAGGGTTCTCCAGCACTGGCACAGGCTGCCCAGAGAGGTGGTTGAATCCCCATCCCCAGAGGTGTTTAAAAGGCAGAGAGATGTGCTGAAGGACATGGCTCAGCACCAGACTTGGTAAAGCTGGAAGAGGTTGGCCTTAAAGGTCTTTTCCAGGCAGGATGGTTCCACAGCCACATTTACCTGTCATCTCCTCTGTTTTTCCATGCAGATCAGTTACAGTATCACAGTCTCACAGTATCACCAAGGTTGGAAGAGACCTCACAGATCATCAAGTCCAACCCTTCACCACAGAGCTCAAGGCTAGACCATGGCACCAAGTGCCACGTCCAATCCTGCCTTGAACAGCTCCAGGGACGGCGACTCCACCACCTCCCTGGGCAGCCCATTCCAGTGTCCAATGACTCTCTCAGTGAAGAACTTTCTCCTCACCTCGAGCCTAAACTTCCCCTGGCGCAGCCTGAGGCTGTGTCCTCTCGTTCTGGCGCTGGCCACCTGAGAGAAGAGAGCAACCTCCCCCTGGCCACAACCACCCCTCAGGTAGTTGTAGACAGCAATAAGGTCTCCCCTGAGCCTCCTCTTCTCCAGGCTAAACAATCCCAGCTCCCTCAGCCTCTCCTCGTAGGGCTGTGCTCGAGGCCTCTCACCAGCCTCGTTGCCCTTCTCTGGACACGCTCAAGCATCTCAATGTCCCTTCTAAACTGGGGGGCCCAGAACTGAACACAGTACTCAAGGTGTGGTCTAACCAGTGCAGAGTACAGGGGCAGAATGACCTCCCTGCTCCTGCTGGCCACACCATTCCTGATGCAGGCCAGGATGCCATTGGCTCTCTTGGCCACCTGGGCACACTGCTGGCTCATGTTCAGGTGGGTATCAATCAGCACCCCCAGATCCCTCTCTGTCTGGCTGCTCTCCAGCCACTCTGACCCCAGCCTGTATCTCTGCATGGGGTTGTTGTGGCCAAAGTGCAGCACCCTGCACTTGGAGCTATTGAATGCCATCCCCTTGGACTCTGCCCATCTGTCCAGGCGGTCAAGGTCCCGCTGCAGAGCCCTTCTGCCCTCCAACTCAGTCACATCTGCCCCCAGCTTAGTGTCATCTGCAAACCTGCTGATGACTGACTCGATGCCCTCATCCAGATCATCTATGAAGATGTTAAAGAGGATGGGGCCCAGCACTGATCCCTGAGGGACACCACTAGTGACTGGCCGCCAGCTGGATGTTCATGTCCTGATCCGAAATGGTGGCTGGGATTTTGGCAAGGGAGCCAAACACTCATTCCTTGTGGTTCTTGGGAGGCTGTGCCTCAAGACAAGCAATTTCCTACAACTGATTTGTCCCTCCAGCAAACAGCTTGGGACAGCTTTAACAAGGCCTCAGTAGGTGCTGCTAAAAAGTTATTGCCTGAGAAGCTACAACAGTGGAGGTTGGCAGGTGAGCTCGTAAAGGGTGTGTAAATTGGCTCCACTGCGCAT
This sequence comes from Tricholaema leucomelas, assembly GCA_013400475.1. Taxonomy (NCBI): domain Eukaryota; kingdom Metazoa; phylum Chordata; class Aves; order Piciformes; family Lybiidae; genus Tricholaema lacrymosa; species Tricholaema leucomelas. The sequence goes on from WAAF01008582.1 coordinate 43,572, forward strand.
CATTAACATCTCACATCCTTTCTCTCCTGCAAATCAGCAGCTCTCTGGGCTTACACTCAGGTGGAATTGTCTGCCCTAGTCTAGAAGATGGTGACATTGCCTCCAAGGGGGAAAAGTCTTTTGAAAACTGGTAGGAGCTCTACAATGTTTTGCTTAAATCTCAAGAAGCCTAAAAATGTTCTGGTCTAATCAATTTTGTTTAAAGCCTATGGATCAAGAAGCAAAGTGTTGAGTGGTACAGCCTTAAAACTCTGGGCTGGTTTCAAATATTGAGTGTGCAGTGATGTGCTGTGGCCTAGTGAATTTGGTCTTCACAGCAAAAACTCAGCTCAGAAATGTTTCTTGGAAAAGATAAGGCAAGTCCAAAGCTGTCCCAGTATGGTTGCCACTGTACTCTGTGTATCAGCCACTCAGGGGTATGGGATAGCAGCATTTGAGGGACTTACAGCATCCAGGTACCTCCAGGCTGCTTTGAGGTATTACAAGAGGAGGAATAGTTGGGAATTTTCCACTTTTATTTCTTCTTTTACCATGAGGCAGAAATTTCTTTCTGCAAGTAATATAGGATCGTAGAATTAGGGAACAATTTGGGTTGGAAGTGGCCCTCAAAGCTCATCCAGTCCAACCCCCTTGTAGCTAGCAGGGACATCCCCAACTAGAGCAGGTTGGTCACAGCCTCAACCAACCTGACCTGCAACAGTGCCAGGGGTGGAGCAGTTCCCACCTTTCTGGGCACCCTGGGACAGGCTCTCACTGCCCTCAGTATCAACAGTTCCTTCCTCCTCTCCAGTCTGAATCTCCCTCTGTTAGCTCCAAACCATCACCCCTTACCCCTTGTCCTGTCACAACAGACCCTGCTCAGAAGTCTGTCCCCACCTTTCTTCTCAGCCCTCTGAAGCACTGGAAGGCCACCAGAAGGTCTCCCTGGAGCCTTCTATTCTCCAGCCTGAACAACCCCAACTCTCTCAGCCTGGCCTCACAGCAGAGGGCTTCCAGCCCCGCCAGCATTGTCGTTGCCTTCCCTGGACTTGCTCCAACAGCTCCATGTCTCTCCTGTGCTGACCATGTCACATCTGCTGGCATTTGGACATAAGGACTATAATTTCTCCTGAGCAATGTTTCCTGAGACCTTTGCATGAATATGGTTAATAAAGAAAGATTAAAACCCCAGCATGAGAGGCAAAGCTAAGGAAGCTTTTGGTAGCTGATGGTTTTCTTGAGAGCTTAAAGGCTGTTTGCATGTGGCACAGTCCACAGGCATCACAAACCTGGAAGTTAGATCTTTGTAGTGCTGGGCCATGAAGGTCACAAACAACCTCATTAAATGCAAAGCCTGATCAGATCAGACTGAAAGCCTACCTTGAATATTCTCCTGTGGTTTTATTTCTAATAACCCAACTAAGAACCACAGAATCACAGAATCAGTCAGGGTTGAAAGGGACCACAAGGATCATCCAGTTCCAACCCCTCTGCCATGGGCAGGGACACCCTACCCAAGATCAGGCTGCACACAGCCTCATCCAGCCTGGCCTTAAACATAGTTCTCAACTGCCTCCCTGGGCAACCCATTCCAGGCTCTCACCAGTCTCATGCTGAAGAACTTCCTCCTCACATCCAGTCTGAACCTACCCATCTCCAGCTTTGCTCCATTTTCCCTAGTCCTGTCACTCCCTGAACATCCCTGCAAGCACACAAGAGGTGAAGTTAAGAGCCAGCAGCCCAAAATGCCTGGTGACTGCCACCTTGATGGGGCCAAGACAGCCCCCTCCCCCCCCAAAAGAAGAACTTAAGGTTGGTGAGGATGTAATTTATAGCTGTGAACATCAGCATTCCTTAGAAGTCTTCCCTTGGGTGAGCTAGCACACGTACATCATGCAGGTGGTTCAGCATTACGATGTACTGAAGTTGGATTATCAGCACTGGGCTTCAGACAGCAGGTTTCAGATGAAACCCACCAGAAAGCAGAGAGCAGAAAGCCCCTTTTCATGACCAGTATTAGCACATCACCTCTGGACTGTTGGCACTGGGCAGCCTTCAAAACATAAGAGGTTTTGCAGGTGGTATTGCCCTCTCGTGGCTGTTGGATGAGAGGATCACAGGATGAGTGGCATGAAGCCAGCTTAGGAAGAGGAAAGGAGGCAGTCCTCGTTCTTCTCACAGCTATGCCTAAGACTGATGGCTTTGTTGTATCTCCTTCTGGCATCCGTGTTAATTGTAAAGTGATTAGGTCTGTTCTTTGTGGTGAAACTTCAGAGGATGCAGGACACAAATAGATTAGGACACAGAGCTATTGGAGTGACTCCAGAGGAGGGCCACAAAGTATGATCCAAGGGCTGGAGAACTTCTGCGGTGAGGATAGGCTGAGGGAGCTGGGGGTGTTCAGCCCAGAGAAGAGAAGACTCTGGAGGGGCCTTAGAGTTTCCTTCCAATACCTGAAGGGATACTACAGGAAGGCTACAGAGGAACTTCTCATGAGGGTGTGTGGAGATAGGACAAGGAGGAATGGTTTGAAGCTGAGGGAGAGCAGGGTTAGACTGGACCTTAGGAAGAAGTTCTTCAGTATGAAGGTGGTGAGACACTGGAACAGGTCGCCCAGGGAGGTTGTGGATGCCTCTTCCCTGCAGATGTTCAAGGCCATCTTGGATGAGGCCTTGAGAAGTCGAGTCTAGTTAAGAAGCATCCCTGCCCATGAGATCCTGAGATCCCCTACAACCTAAGCTTTTCTATGATCCTATATCTGATGTCCCTAGGGGCAACTGTAAAACTCAGAGATCTAGACCACAGGGATTTATTCCAGCCACTAGTCTATGCAGCCATGGAGGGGTAGACCTGTAATTTGTAAGCCTTGAAGCCTTTATCTTGTGGCATATACACAGGAGTCTTAATTTTATAAGAGCCACAAGCTGCAAACAGGCTACAAGGATAACTGACCAGCAGGATCAGTCACTTTAACAGGGCAGGAGTGATGGGCAGGTGAAAAGTGGTAGTCCTATAATGCTTGGATTCCTTCTGGGACCACAAGGCAATTTTTGTTGCCTCTTCAAAGTAGTGCTGCTAATTTATGTTCCTTCTTATGCTTTCTCATCTGCTTCAAACACTGCATGGATTTCCCAAGTGGTTTACCTCCTCTCATTTCTGTAGGAGCTATACAAAACTGCACAAGAATTGGAGATTGCCTATAAAATCCCCAGGGAAGGCACTGACACCAACACATGATGCTGTGCTAGCTGGCACCACTGCCCTCTCTAAGGATGCTCTGCTGCACAGGAGCTGTTACCAAATTTCTTTTGATCCAATATGTGAAGATGCTTTGTGGTCCAGTCATATGAAGTTTAATTTAAAGAAACTGGAAGACTGGACTCCTGTGAGATGTAAGGCTTCAGCAACCTGGAATGGCACTTCAGATGGGCTGCAGGACCTAGAGAACCACAGAATGTTAGGGGTTAGAAGGAACCTCCAGAGATCAACTCCCCCTGCCAAAGCTGGATCACCTAAGGCAGGCTGCAGAGGAACACATCCATGTAGGTTTTGAAAGTCCCCAGACAAGGAGACTCCACAACCCCCCTGGGCAGCCTGCTCCAGTGCTCTGTCACCCTCATGATAAGGAAATGTCTCTTTGTGTCGAGGTGGAACCTATAGCTTGTACCCACTGTTGCCTGTTCTGTCATTGAGCACCACCCAAACGAGCCTGGCAACTTCATCTTGGCCCCCACCCATCAGACATCTATAGGTGTTGATAAGATCCCCTCTTGGCCTTCTCTTCTCATGAATGACACCATGTAGTAATTTTAACTGGGAGTTGACTCCAGTGCCAAACCACAGCCGTTTAAAAAGCTCCTACAACAGGGAAGTCACAGAAATCAAAGGATTCAAGGGGAGGAAACAGTTTCTCACATTTCTAGCCCCCTTTGGCAGCATTCTGAACATCTCATATAGAATAGAATCATCAAATGGTTTAGGTTGGAAGGGACCTCAAGGATCATCCAGCTCCAACTGCCCCACCGTAGGCAGGGACACCTCCCACTAGAGCAGGTTGCTCAGGGCCTCATCCAGCCTGGCTTTAAACACCTCCAGGGAGGAAGCATCCAAAACCTCCCTGGGCAACCTGTGCCAGTGTCTCACCACCCTCACTGTAAAGAAGTTCCTCCTAACATCCAGTCTAAATCTCCCCTCTGCCACTTTAAACCCATTGTCCCTCGTCCTGTCACTGCAATACCATGTAAATAGTCCCTCCCCAGCCTTCCTGTAGGTCCCCTTCAGATACTGGATATATGCAACACAGATGGCATCCAGGGGGAATAAAAAAAGGCTTCAGAGATGTTCCTCCCTAGATACATCTACACATGTTTATAAAACCTCCTTAAACAGATGAGGCCAAGGTGGCACTTCTGCCAGTGCCTGCAGATGTGTGAATATTGCTGTGCTGCTGAATCAGGACTCATCACTTCTCAACAGCTTCTGAGCCTACAGCAAAGTCCTTGTTCTGTCATATGTGGATGTTTTAATCAGATGCAGAAAGAAGAAAAAGAGAGAGTCACCCCTCCTGGAGACGCAGAGGACACCAGAGTCAATGCTCTGTAGCAGTGAGTGTTTCTGTGTGAAGGTTCTGTTATACTTCAGCTCCCTGTTCCCCATCTGGAGATGTGACTGAAAGCACCATGAGCCTTCTGTTTCTGCTGAACAAAATACTGTAGCTTTGCCTTTAGAGCCTCTCAAGCTTCTGTGTCCAATGCAGACTTGCAGGTGATTTCTGAACAGCAAAACAGACCAACAGAAATCCCCCTCTTCAGAAGTCAGATGGCATCAGGACTAAGCTGCAATGTTTCTTTCTTCCAGGTAAGCCTCTGCAATCATTTGCATGAGGAAATAGAAGATGCAGAGGGTCAACTTATCATCAGCATCAGAATTTGTTCTTGTAGGCCTTTCCAATGCTCCCCAAGTCCGTTTTCTTCTCTCTGTGTTGTTCCTGATTATTTATCTGGCCACCATGGCAGGCAACATCACGATCCTTATTGCCATTAGCACAGACACCCGTTTGCACAACCCCATGTACTTCTTTCTGGGCAACTTATCTCTACTGGATATCTTATGTCCCACTATCACCGTGCCAAAGATGCTGGATGCCTTGTTGCTTGAGAACAAGGTGATTTCCTTCCCTGGCTGTGTGCTCCAGCTCTTCTTCCTCATCGATGCTGTAGGCACAGAGATCTTCCTCTTGGCTGTGATGGCCTATGACCGTTACATTGCCATATGTCACCCACTGCAGTACATGCACATTGTCAGCATGAAGCTGTGTGCCCACCTAGCCATTGGCACCTGGCTAGTGGGGTTTGTCAATTCTCTGTTGCACACCTCTTTGATTTTCACACTCTCTTTCTGTGGTTCTAATGAGGTGGACCAGTATTACTGTGACATTCCCCCTCTGCTGGCCCTCTCCTGCTTGCCCACTTACAGCAGGGAGCTGGTCATTCTCCTTGTGGCTGGGGTCCTTGGAAGCAGTGCCTTTGTGATCACTCTGATCTCCTATATCTATATCCTCTTGGCCATCCTGAGCATGAAGTCTTCTGAGAGCAGGCACAAAGCTTTCTCCACTTGTGGTTCTCACCTGACAGCTGTATGCCTTTTCTATGGGACCACCATCTGCACGTACGTGCGACCTTCCTCCACCTACTCACCTCAGCAGGACAGGATCGTTTCCATGCTCTATGAAATCTTCACCCCGCTGTTAAACCCCATAATTTACAGTCTGAGGAACAGAGAAGTCAAATGTGCCCTAAGAAGAGTGGTCAGCCAGGTAAGAACTGCTTTAACAGGACAAGAACAGCTCTCTCAGTCTTTGACATCCTCTGGACCCCCAGTAACTGGGTAGGCACTGTGGTTTGTGACTGATCTTCTCTAAACTTAGACATCTAAAAGATGCTGGAATCAAAACTCCTTCTCTAGGCTCCCTCTCCAGTTGAAATGGAGAGGTGTACATCTACCTCCAGAAGGCCAACTCTGCATTAGGCTCACTAGTGCAGAAGGGGATTACATCAGCTGGCAATGGTCTACTCTATTGAGCACAGAGGAAGCTCAAATGAGAGTCTCAGACATAGACACAGATGGTGGAGGCATATCTCAGAGCATGAATCCTGGAAACTGATACTACAGACACACTTTAGTACAGAAGAATGTATGTTTAAAAAGCTGGCAGGACTGAGGCCTCCTTACTCACCATGTTGCTCCTGTAGAAAATATGAGCACATCTCTTGTGGGAGACTAACTCTAAGGAAGACCTAAAAGGTGTTTACCAAACTAAACAACTCTGGGATTCTCTGAAGGCTCCTTGACCATCATTCAAGTTCTTTGGTCTGGATGGGTACTCTGCCAGCATTCCAAGACTCCAGCAGCAACACCTGCAGTGCCATCAGGCACTATCTCACCTCAGGAATCAGTCTGCCATGGTGCAAATCCACTCCTACAAACTAGAGATGCCAATCACGCTGATATTTATGGATCAGACAGCTTTCTAAGACTATGGCTGGCGAGGGGAATGTGTTTGATGACTGACCATGCACATGCCCTGGCTTTTCTCACTGTTGGCAGGCTGAAGGAAGGTTTACAGCATGTGCTTTTGGACACAGACAGACCTTCTCAAGAAATGGACTTTCATGCCAGGCCAAAAGTGAAGGACTGGCTGACAAAGTGGTGGAGATTGCTGTGAAGACAGGGGGAGTGCTGTCCAGCCTGTAACTCTGGCTGTAAACCTGTGTACATCTCAGCTATGAGGCTCTGTGTTGGGACAATAAACCTGCAGCTTGAGATGAACCTTGGGATGGGTTCATGTGCTGTGGCAAGCCATTGTGGCTGTTGTGCCTGGTGCTAAATACCCAACCTGTCCTTGACCTCTGCACACTACTTACTAACATCAAATGCCAAGCATGTCTGTTGTAGTGGCCTTCTTGGTGGCTGCTGTCTTGGCATGAAGCATTAGCTCGTGACTCTCCTGCAGGAACTTGTCTCTTAGCAGTCACAAGCGCACATCACAGGATCCCAGCATGAGAGCAGTCAGAAGCGACCTCTGGAAAGCATCCGGTCCAACCACCCTGCTAAAGCAGGGGCACCCACAGCAGCTTGCCTGGGAGCACAGTGGCCGGGGGGGTTGGAATCTCTCCAGAGGAGGAGACTCCTCAACTTCCCTGGGCAGCCTGCTCCAGGCCTCCGGCACCATCAAAGCAAGGGAGATTTTTCATACGCTTAGGTGGAACCTCCTAGGCTCCAGTTTGTGCCCATTGCCCCTTGTGCTGTCCCTGGGCACCACTGACAAGAGTCTGGCTCCATCCTCTTGGCCCCTGCCCTTCAGCTGTTGATGAGTACTGATCAGATCCCCTCTCAGGCTGCTCTTCTCCAGGCTAAGCAGTCCCAGGCCTCTTGGCCTCTCGGCCTCTCCATCTAAGAGTGGGGGCTCCTTCCTTCTCATATCTGACAGGTGACAGCATGAGAGGAAACAGCCTGTGGTTGTGCCAAGGGAGGTGCAGGTCAGATATTAGGAAAAGTCGCTTCACACAAAGGGTTCTCAGGATGGTTTGTACTGTTCCTGCTTCACTCATCATAGCTCCACCTGGCCCACAGCCTTCTGTAATGGTTTAGTGCAAGGGCTAACCTGCCCTCTGCCCCAGCAGAATAGTGAGTGGGAAAGAAACACAGAACTGAGGAGTGAGATGAAGAGATAAAAGTTTAATGTAACAAGAGCTATCCTAATCACAACAGGTGATTGCTTAGCTAACATGACCTATCCTAATCACTACAGGTGATTGCTTAGCTAACATGACCTATCCTAATCACTACAGACGATTGCTTAGCTAACATGAGCTATCCTAATCACAACAGGTGATTGCTTAGCTAACGTGAGCTATCCTAATCACTACAGGTGATTGCTTAGCTAACATGAGCTATCCTAATCACAACAGGTGATTGCTTAGCTAACGTGATCTAAGCCTATTTGCAGAACAAGCACAGTGAAATACAGGGTGAAAACCCCAGCAAAAATAGAAAACCAAGCCCAGTGCCACCCCACACCCCCAAGTTGCTCCAGCATCACGCTCAAAGGTGATTGTCATGTTCAGGAGACGATTCCCAAACCAACTTCAGCAGCTCCATCGTTCTACAGAGGCACAAGCAGTGATGACATCAACATGCTTGCACTACACAGTGAAATGCCAAGTGCTGTACGCTTGCTTCTCAGGATCCTGATGCTGTCCTGCTGCCCAGCAGCCTCTCAGTCAGCCATGGCGGTCACCGGTGCTGAGAGCAGTCTTTCAATACTGAGATGAGGGAACTCAAAGTCAGAGGCAGCCGGGCACAAAGAGAGACAGGCCCCTCCTGCCTCAGGTTCCCCCGTGCTTTGGTCTTGGGCTGTCTGTCCAGCTCCAGATGTGCCTGCAGGTAGCTGAACCTGTGGCATTTCCATCAGGCCCCTACTGCCCTTTAACTTCTTTTCATAGAGGTGTAGCTCCAGATGCTCGCAGGTCTCCTCTGGCAGGAACGAGGCCTCTGGCAAGGAGAAATAGATGTAGGGGGATCTGGTCTGCCGTGGCACAAGGGGCACCCAAGGCGACAACATGTAGGATTGGCGCACCAAGGCAGGGAACGTTCCCTGTTGCATCTGCCTGCATTTCCTGCCAATGTGCATTTGAAAGCTGGGCTGGGCTGTAACCAGATCAAGTAGCCCTGGTGTCTCTTGCTCCTTGTCTGGCTGCTGTCCATGCTGGGGAAGGTTCTTCCTCCGTGGTCTGTGCCCTAGCCAGGCCCTGTAGCCATACCTGGAATCCAGGTACCAGATTCGGACTATCTGGTGCCTTCGCCAGGCCTCATAGAGCTGTCGCTGCCTCTGCTGGGTGCCTTTTCTGCACCTCACACAGTTGAAATCACAGCACAGCAGCCCCAGGCTGTGGGCATCAGGGACCTCAGTCCTACTGTCCAGCACTTGGGTCTTCTTGCCTGCAAGGAAACCAGGAGATGCAGCCCCCTGAGCAACAGCCTCACGCCTGAGCCCAGTGCCCGGCAGAGGTGCAGTGTTCTCACTGGCTGTGGACAGCAGTGGGGCACTGGGGACACCCAAAGGTGACTTACGTGACTGTATTGCTCCCAGTGGCTGGCTCCCCCTCTTTTGCATCTGTCTCTGCCTAATGTGCTGCAAACAAGCAGTGTATCACAGTTACCCACCTGGGGCCAGCCCCCACCAGCACTGGTCCCAAATGGTCCCCACCCTAGCCCCCACTTTCCCTGTACCTGTTGATTGCAACAGATCCTGAGCACCACCAGGATGAGCCAAACAACCAGCAGCAGGACGCTGAGGCCTTTGAGGAAACTCTCCTCAACCATCTTGCTGTGCCACCACTACCACAGTGAGTGTCTGCTGTGCTGTGGTGTGGTGTCTCCTCTATCAGTGTTGCCACGACTATGTCACAATCTCGTGAGTGGGCTCTCATCAGTGACATCACAGCCTGACATCACAGCAGCACTCACCCCACCGTGGGTACCAAGGCACCGAGCACAAGGTTCCCAAGGCTTTGGGCATAGTGCTGCTGTGTGCTGGCAGCTTCCCAGCCTCACAAACACCTACAGAATGAGGACCTTAGAAGTCCTTTACCCTCCAGTGGGGACTCTTTACCTCTGCTGAGCAGCAGCTGCTTACAGTTTTCTGTGCTTCCTGAACTATGGCAGTAAAAAAGAAAACAACCCCAAAGTGGTTTATTCCAAAGCAAGTGGCTTTCTGCACCCCACACAGCTAAGATCACTGCACCAAGAATGTGCCCTGGGCATCAAGAGACCTCAGTCCCACGGCCCAACACTTGAGTCTTCCTGCTGCAAGAGAAGCAGGAGGGGGAGCTCTCTGGGCAGAGGCCTCACGGCTGAGCCCAGTGCCCGGCACAGCAGCCACGTTCTCGTCAGGGGTGGGCACAGAATATCAAGAGCCCTAAAGCAGGCAGGGCAGAAGCACAGGCGGGCAGAGGCTCTCCAGCCGGCCTCGCAGAGCGGGAGCAGTGAGCTGCGCGGGCAGCGGCGGCAGCGGCCGCTGGGACCCACTGCGGGCGGTGAGAAGCGCGAGGCGGCCGCTTGGACCCGGCCGCTTGGACCCGGCCGCGACCGCCGCCTGAGGGAAGCCGCCGAGCCCAAGGGCCCAGCTCGGAGGCTCCAGGGCTAGGGCAGCCTTCCTCCAGCAGCAAAAGCGCCAAGGCAAAAGCACGGCGAGGCAGAGGGGACCTGAGGCGGCCTCTGCGCTGCGCTCTGTGTCCCCGGCGGGCCCTGGAGCCGTGCCGGCCGCGCAGGTCCCACCGCCGGGCTCTGCCCTGCTCTTCCTGTCCCACCAGACTGTCCTGCACCACACGCGGCTGAGGTCATAGAACAGCTCCAGGGACGTGCCGTGGCCATCTGGGACCTGAGCCCTGCAGCCCAGCTCCTGAGTCTTCTGGCCGGCAACATGCAGAGGAGGTGCAGCCCCTTGGGCAGAGGCCAGAAAGCAGAGACCGGTGCCATTCAGAGGCACCCCAGGGCTTAGGTCACCTGCTGCTGTGTGCTGGCAGCTTCCCGGCTCCAGGAGCTGGCCAGAAAAGCCAGTCCCAGAACCACACTCCCCACAGAAACCGAAAGACAAGCGATGTACACAGTGAAATGCCAAGTGCTGTACAGTTGCTTCTCAGGACCCTGATGCTGTCCTGCTGCCCAGCAGCCTCTCAGTCAGCCATGGCTTCAAGCAGTGCTGACCAGCAGTCTCTCAAGACTGAGCTGAGGGAACTCAAAGGCCCTCCTGCCTCAGGTTCCCCCGTGCTTTGGTCTTGGGCTGTCTGTCCAGCTCCAGATGTGCCTGCAGGTAGCTGAACCTGTGGCATTTCCATCAGGCCCCTACTGCCCTTTAACTTCTTTTCAAGCAGGTGTAGCTCCAGATGCTCGCGGGTCTCCTCTGGCAGGAATGAGGCCTCTGGCAAGGAGAAATAGACATAGGGAGATCTGGTCTGCCGTGGCACAAGGGGCACCCAGGGCGACAACGTGTAGGACTGGCGCACCAAGGCAGGGAACGTTCCCTGATGGATCTGCCTGCACTTCCTGCCCACGTGCATCTGCAGGCTCGTCCTGCAATCCTGCCTCAGCTGCAGCCTTGAGACAGGATGAGGCTTTGCACTGCTGCTTGGGCACTCATCAGTCCTGCACAGCTGTGTGTGAGCCCAGGCTGCAGGATGATCTGGCATGCTGGCTGGCATCCTCCTTTGGCCCTGAGTGCACTGAGTCTGAGATGCCACAGGACTAGTTTCAGACTGAAGGCTGGGCTGGGCTGTAACCAGATCAAGTAGCCCTGGTGTCTCTTGCTCCTTGTATGGCTGCTGTCCATGCTGGGGAAGGTTCTTCCTCTGTGGTCTGTGCCCCAGATGGGCCGTGCAGCCATACCTGGCATCCAGGTACCAGGATCGGACTCTCTGGTGCCTTCGCCAGGCCTCATAGAGCTGTCGCTGCCTCTGCCGGGTGCCTTTTCTGCACCTCACACAGTTGAGATCACAGCACAGCAGCCCCAGGCTGTGGGCATCAGGGACCTCAGTCCTACTGTCCAGCACTTGGGTCTTCTTGCCTGCAAGGAAACCAGGAGATGCAGCCCCCTGAGCAACAGCCTCACGCCTGAGCCCAGTGCCCAGCACAGCAGCAATGTTCTCACTGGCTATGGGCAGCAGTGGGGCACTGGGAACACCCAAAGGTGACTTACGTGACTGTACTGCTCCCAGTGGCTGGCTCCCTCTCACTGGCTCTTGTCTCTGTCTGGCCCTCTGAAAACACAGCAGTGTATCACAGTTACCATCCTGGGACCGTCCCCGACCAGCACTGGTCCCAAGTGGTCCCCACCCTGGCCCCCACTTGCTCTGTACCTTTTGTTTGTGATAGATCTTGACCATGAGTACGACCTCAATAACTGTCAGCAGGATGCTGAGGTACATAAGAAAGCTCCAGTTATCCATCCTGGTGTGCCACCACTACCACACTGAGTGCCTGATGTGGTTGGGTGGCTCCTGTCTTACGGTGTTGCTACTATGATGTCACAATCCTGCGGCTGGGCACACATTAGTAACACCACCGCCCTACACCACAGCAGCACTCACCCTACTGTGGGTGCCACCCAGCAGTGCATACACCCTGCATATGTGCCCCAGGGACCACAGTCCTCACCAAAATCCAAGTAAGGGAAGCAATGCGCAGTTCAGCTGCTTACCACCCACTAACTGATGGCTGAGGAGAAATCTGACCCTCCCAGCAACTCCTCCCAGTCTGTACACTGGTCATGATGAATAACCCTGCTTTGGCTAGTTCAGGTCAGCTGTGCTGGCCATGCTGCCTTCCCAGCTTCTTGTGCTCTTCCTCACTGGCAGAGCATAGGAAACTGGAAAGTCCTTGACAAGGTTTGATGAGATTATGGAGCATAATCCCATGCCCTAGGATGAGCAGTACTCATCAATAACTAAAAAGCCAAGTCTGTATTTTGATTTACTTTTTCTTTAGGATGCATATGTCTATACCTATATACACACATGCACTTTAAGCAAAAAGTGCAGTACAAACAAAAAACCATTTAACCTCGCTGGCCACTGCAAAGTTAAACACAGATCTCCCTGAGCTGGCCCAGCTTTGGCCAGCTCAGTGGAAGAAAAGGGTACCTCCTTCGTTGTGATGGTAGGGGTATCCTCCTCATCCTCATATGGTAGGGGTATCCTCCTCATCCTCATATAACATTTCGG
>WAAF01008583.1:10147-108584 GCA_013400475.1 Tricholaema leucomelas
TTAGGAGGAAGTTCTTTACAGTGAGGGTGGTAAGACACTGAAACGGGATGCCCAGGGAGGTTGTGGATGCTTCCTCCCTGGAGGCGTTTAAGGGCAGGCTGGATGAGGCCCTGAGCAGCCTGCTCTAGTGGGAGATGTCCCTGCCTATGGCAGGGGGTTGGAGCTGGATGATCCTTGAGGTCCCTTCCAACCTAAACCATTCTATGATTCCATGATTCTAATGAAAAGAAGCAGGAAAAAAAATAACTTTAGAACAGCACTTGAAAATCTTGTTTCAGTGAAGGCTCTGCATGAGGCTGAAAAGCTACAAGAATGGTTTCTGTCTCTGCAGGCACTGCCTGCATTACTGTGGCCAAGTAATTGAGTTTATCTGTCACACAGGTCTCCTGCAAAACTGAAGTAATTTTCCTATTTCTTAGAGTTTTTCTCCTGGAGGAGTGGTGCTCAAGCATTCTGATATAGCAATGATCTTCACTTATTGTGATAAAGGACAGATAATAGGAACCTGATTAATACAGAATAAATACTGTGATTAGATAGATGTAAATTACTGAGTTTAAACATGCAAAAGTTAAAGCTTTCAGCAGAGTTATTAAAAAAGATATTCTCAATTTTATTAACAATACCAATTTTACCTGAAAGTCTGGAACAAAACAAACGCCTTGAGAATCAACAATACTCCATGCCATTTTTTCTGTTTCATCTACACTGGTGAAAAGATCTGCAAGGATACATAAATTATATGCTTTCATTATTTACTTCAACTTCTTCATATAAAGACAAAAATCTAGAATGAGACTATTTCCTTTTGCAATACATATTCTCAGGTGAACAATCACTTCTCCCATATTATATGCCCATCAGCCACACAAAAAAAAACCCCAAAGTAAACAAACCCTATTCAGATGAAAGCTAAACTCAAAAGTATGCTCTCATATCTGTTAGGCTATTTAATCTTCACATTCTGTAAGAGGTCATTAGCCTTCCAAATAGACATAAGTGGGAACTCAAAGTGTTAGTAATGGCACCATAAGATTTGCACAACATAAACCATGTTTTCTTCCCCCTCCCCCAAAAGATACTGTCAGACAAGCAATGAAAGACTACAGAGAATGTCCTTGATACTCATCATATTTCATCAGCATCCTCAGTGTTTTTTACAGAAAATTGATACAAATAGGGTAGGTCCTAACATAACCTCTTTGATAAAGACTTTCATGCTGTCTAGACAGATTCCTTTTACAACTCTGTAGATATCCCTCTTGTTCTTCATTTACATGCAGTTCTTCTACTAACATCAATCTTCTGCAGAGCCTACAGGAAGGCTGGGGAGGGACTATTGACAAGGTCTAGTAATGTCAGGACGAGGGGGAATGGGTTTAAACTGGAAGAGGGGAGATTTAGACTGGATGTTAGGAGGAAGTTCTTTACAGTGAGGGTGGTAAGGCACTGGCACAGGTTGCCCAGGGAGGTTGTGGATGCTTCCTCCCTGGAGGCGTTTAAGGCCAGGCTGGATGAGGCCTTAAGCAACCATCTCCAGTGGGAGGTGTCCCTGCCTATGGCAGGGGGTTGGAGCTGGATGATCCCTGAGGTCCCTTCCAACCTAAACCATTCTATGATTCACTAGCAATGTCCTTATCTGGCCACATAACAAGTTTTTACAGCAGAGTAGAGGTCTCCAGCAAATGAAAGCTGTTTTCTTGTCTAAAAAGCTCTCCGTTCAAAGGTAAATCAGGTTAATCTCACCAAATTTGGTTTTGAAAAACTCATCTTGGCAAGTTACCAAGAGTTTCAATTTACCTTCATAAGCTTCAAAATCTGGATTCTACTGTGCCCATATTAATAAGCCCAAATCACATCTTTATTCTTTTTGTTGTATTTGTATTACTAAACTTTATGTGTTAACTCTATACTAGGCCAGAAAATGCAAACAACTAAGCAATACTCACTTCACCCTGAACTTCCACACACTACTTTTCCAAAATTCTTATAAAAGATCTTCTGCAGAGAAAAAGTTTTACTCTTCTCTTTATTTATGGAACTGATGAAGATTTCTACTTCTTTGCAATAGTATTTCCAGAAAATAAAGGTCTGACCTATTAGAGAATTTAAAGCAGCATGCCTGTTTTTTGTTAATCTCCCTCTAAAACATCCCAACTTTTTGCCTGTCCATTTCACTACTGGCGAGCAAAAAGCTGTTTATACTCTTGCCCTGTATATACCAACAATATCCCTTTTAAGTACAAATAAGTTCCATATGTATAAGTATCCATTTAAAGCATGGAATTTGAAGTAGCAAGCTTTTGTATGTACCACTGATACTTGTATGTGCAGTACTGAACTGAGCTATTCCCTCAAAAGATGAGTGCTGTCTTCCTCTCAACAGTCAAACGTTGAATGATGACCTGAGGACCAGTCATATGTAATCCTTAAAGGCACATCTGTCTTCCTCTCAACAGTCAAACGTTGAATGATGACCTGAGGACCAGTCATATGTAATCCTTAAAGGCACATCTGTCTTCCTCTCAACAGTCAAACGTTGAATGATGACCTGAGGACCAGTCATATGTAATCCTTAAAGGCACATACCTGAGCACAGACACATGCCAGTTAAGGGCAGATACCTGAGAACTGTGACCACCAAGACAAGGGAGGTGATTCTACTCCTTTACACAATTTCTATCCAAGTCTGGATACCAGGTTAAATGAACAAAAGAAGGCACTGGGAAGTGTGCTGTGCTTGAGAGAGCAAGTGAGAAGCAAAATGCTTCAAGAAAATAAAAGCCTCAATAGGTTGGAGAGTCTGAGAAGCAGAGCCTGAAGAGATGTGCAAACCAAGCCAAATAACCTAACTGTAAGCCCCTAAAAAAGTTTAAGTACCAATATATTTTACTCTTTACAAAACTGAAGAACTACTTACTTATATCCTGAGCCCATCTGATGACAGTGCCAACGTCTGACATACAGCCTTCAGTCAAGTAAACAATTTCTTCCCCAATCTTCCAACCAATCAGTGGATACAGACCTTAATTATTTTCCATGAAACAAACAAAAATCCTAGTGAAGTTAAATGTTTCCAGAAAAACATATTCAAGCCCCCCTGTGCTGGTTTGAAGCTAGCTAGAATGTTTTGGTGAAAAGAACTAGATCACAAGCTGCGGAAAGAAAACAATGGTGATGTCTACTTCACTCATAGGCTTGCTGAGATGTATAAGAACAAGAATACAAATATAGACAACAGAGTTACTCTCTGTCTCTCTGGGGCTCAACCTCTCTCTCTAACCTAACCTGCCACCTGTGTGACTGATCCATCTGCTTCCTAACTCCCCTGGCCGACCCTCCAAACTACCTTGAGCATAAGGCAAAGTCTTGGGTAAGGTAGTGGGGTGGGAGGAAGGTGGAAGGGTGGTTGGGAGCCCCTCCTGGGGACTCAGGTTTCTGGAAGGGCTGTTGTGTTTCTGTATTACTTTTTAACTTGTCTATTTCTGTATATACTGTAAATATCTGCTTGTACATTGTGCTAAGCTGTAAATATAAAGCTTCATTCACTGTCCAGAACCTCTGAGTCTAGTCTGGGTGATTTTCCAAAGTGGTGGGGGGTGTGGGGGACACCCAAACCATCACACCCCCCCAGCAATAAATCCAACTGAAAGAAACCCCAAAACCAATTTTATTCAATTCCTTTGCCGAATTCAAGATAGAGGTCACTGGGGGTTAAATGTACTGTTTAAAAATGTAATGATGAGATTAAACCAAAGCTAACCTAAAAAAAGTATATATATATTTAAAAAAACCCACAATTATAATTTACCAAAAAGAAAAAAAAAAATCTTTAAGCTAAAGAGCCACCTGGAGACTTCCAGCCTTTAGCTGGCAAAACATTTCCTTAGCACATTGCTGTCCTCCTGCTCCTATTTTAAATTGTAGGCTTCCCAAAATCATGGAAAATGAGACAGAGAGACTGTGCAGGCAAACATACTTTACTATCAACTGTTGCTCTCTTGACAAGTAGCTATCTATGACAAATTAGCAGCCTTGATAGACCACAAATGTTCAAAATTACAACATTTTAAACACTTGAAACACAGTGGGGAGCCCATTGCTGGTATATTTAGAAGCACACTAATACTAACTACTGTTATTAATCCTGCATTATCTCACTGCAGGGTACCTGAAAGTGTAAGTGCTCAAGATAAGGAACTCGCCACAGTCTATTGGAACATTTTGATGTGGGAAGCTAGAGGTACAATTCCCTTTTTCTCTATTCCTGTACTATGTAACACTGCTATCAAAAACAGATGAGAGAGAAAAAACACACAAAAAAAAAGAGATAAATTTAAAAAAAGGAAGCTGCAAGTAGCAAACATAATCACTGCTGATGCTACTCAAACTCTCCTCTCGAGAAGCATGTTTTAGGAGAACCAAGATTGACATTTATAATAAAGAATGACCAGTCTTTTGTTCTGAAAACACCTTCAAGCTGGTTTTCTACAGCTAAGGACAGAAGGAAAAGGAAAAACACAACTCTGTTTTATCCCTTTCTGTACCCTCACCATTAACAGCAGTCAAATAACATGAAATATCCCAAAGCCCAAAATGTACCTCTACGTGATGCAAAGAGATGCCGGCCAGTATTCACATTCCAGAATCCACCTGTTCCCATGGTCAGTTTAACATCTCCTGGCTGAAAGCAGCATTCTCCAAACATAGCTGACTGCTGATCAGCTACCTGCCATACGAACAAAACCACTATGAGCTAGCTACCAAACACCAACCTACCTGCTAGATCTTAAATCAGCATTGCAAACCCTTCCAAGTTTTAGAGTATGAATAGCCATTCAGAAGGGAACTGAGCATTAAGAAAGAACTCATACAAAGTTTCTTTGTATGAGCTGCAGGCCATTCCAACAAACTTATCACTAGAACTGAATTATGCCAGGTTTGGATACAATGTGAAAACCTGTTGTATTGTTTGTAAGAGTTAAAGATACATTATGGAAAAGAAGAAATATTCTATGGTTTGGTATTTGACAGAGATAAACGAGGCATTTGCAATCTCAGGGAGTGGAACTGAGTAGCTTGGCTTGAATTCCTCTCCCCCCAAATAGAAAGTTGGAACTTTTGAGGTATAAGCTCCCTTTTTTCTTCCTGCTGCATCTCCAAATTATCCCATGCTTAATTTTTCAACAATGATGGTTGTTAGATGTATTTACTTATGTTTGTGCCTCGGTGAAACAGTGAATCTTCAGACACACTGAATCTACAATTCTTTATTAACAGGAAACATTCATGTTACCTAGGTGGCTTTTTTTCCATTTAGCTCAATTCAAGCAGTCAATTTCTACAAGTCATCACTACACAAAAATAGTGGGTTTTTTTTTTTTCCTTATCCAGATCCTAACTACTTGGGCAAGAATGTATTATTTGCCTCTTATTTTTGGTGAAGGAAAAAAAACAAACAACAAAATGTATCACAAGTGGATCTATTAACAAATATTCTTAACATTTGTGTAAAATCTTACTGAGTGTCAAGCCAGAATGGACCCCACTGCACAACTTCATATAGAAGAACTGGCTTCAAGCCAGAGACAGACACATTACCAGAGCTCAGAGCAGAACCCAGCACTCTTGAGTTGAACATTTAGTGCTTAATCAGTTGATCATTGTGCTAGTTTGAGCCTAGCTAGCATGTTTTGGTGAGAAGAACTAGATGATAGGCTGTAAAATGAAAACAATGGTGAGGTCTACTTCCCTCACAGTCTTGCTGAGATGTATACAAAAGAAGAAAGGCAAAACAAAGATTAGGGCACTTGCTTCTTCTCCTCGCTGGGGAACTTTGCCTGCTGGAGAGCTCGTGGCTGCTGGCTGGACTCTATCTTGCTTTCTAACCTCACCCTTCCTTTGCTTGGCTGCTTCACCTTGCTTTTAACCCTTTTGGCCGAACCTCCATTCTTCCTTGGGACTGGGGTAAGGTTGAGAGGGGTAGGGGGAAGGTGAGGGGTGGTTGAGAGCCCCTCCTGGGGACTCAGGTTTCTGGGAGGGGAATTGTGTTGGTATTACCTTTTTTCCCTTATATATTTCTGTATATAACTGTATATACTGTAAATATCTGCTTGTAAATTGTGCCAGCTGTAAATATAAGCTTCATTCAAATTTCCAGAGCCGACTGAGTCTAGTCTGGGTAATTTCTAAAAGTGTGGGGGGGCGGGGGACACCCAAACCATCACAATCATCTAGCTTTAATGGACCTCAACACTTAAAAATCCTGTTCCTCTTCACTCCTTCCCACCCCCTGAGGTTGCAAATTGAGTTTCTGGATTAAAAAAAAAAAAAGGAAAAAATCAATGACAAGTTCTACTGTAGTGAAGTCACAGAAGTGGAATAGAGAATACTTAATAAATAGGCAAGAATTAAATCAAAGCTATATAAAATAATGTAAGTACAAATATACAGATTTAAGTAAGAAAACCTTTCACTCACCACTGCCATTATTGGAATAGGTACCCCAAATATTTCACAATCAGCTGATCCAAAGTTGCAGCTTAAAACAAATGTTATGAAGAAATATCACAACACTAATCTGATCTTTTTGCTAAAATGAAATCTAGTTATGTAAGGCCTGGGCCTGCATCACATAGGAAAGGTAATACTACAGAATTATTTTCACTGAATCACAGAATGCCAGGTTAGAAGGCACCTCAAGGATCATCTGGTCTAGTGAACATTCTAGTTGAAATCAGATGGCACAGCAGCTTATGTTGAGTCTTGAAACTGACCCCTGTAGGGAAATCCACTACTTCCCTTGGGAGGTGATTCCAATGTCTGACTGTTGTCACAGGGAAACATTTTCTTCCGGACTTCACTGGGAATCTCCCTAGCAGTAACTTGTACCCATTACCCCATAATCTTTTCCATGGGCCTCCTTGTGAAAAGGATGCCTCCAGCCTCTAAATACTGGTGCATGACAATAAGCCTTCTCTTCCCAAGGCTGAACAAACACAGTTCCCTCAGCCTTTCCTCATATGGCAGCTCTTCCAGTCCTCTGATCGTTCTCGTGGCCCTATCAGTTCAAGTATTTGAGGCAGACCAATTTCAAAGAATACATTCAAATGGCCACTTCAAGAAATACTGACAGTAAAATTCTGGATGTGGTGTTAAAACCAAAGTACATTTGCATATGATTTTTTTTTTTTGGAGGGAGAGATGTTTTTAACTATTCCTCTCTCTGTGTAGATTATGTAGTATTTTTCTACAGGCAATTAATTTGACAGTTATGGTATTCTTTTGAACATGTCTTCAGAGTTACCTTGTGTCCTTCACTGGTGGATAGATAGACATGGGAATAGAAAGTAAACTACACAAAGTGGGGTTCCAGCATTTCTGAAATGATACAGAAACAGCAGACATGTGAGTAACTCTCTCAGAAGCTAATAAACAGCAACAACGTTTCTTTTTGGAAGTGCACATACCGTAAAGGGTTCAAAAACACCTGTGGCACTGGCATTTGAGTAATCTGTAGCATACACAGAACCTACCACACAAAATAAAGAACAAAGGAGGATTTTAGATATCCAGACATTTAAAGGTCATTTAAAGTATATTGTTGCATTACACATCTCAGTGGCTCCCATGAAATACAAATTGAGTGTCTATAGGTAAGGTCACAATGAGAAATGAGCACAGAAACTTTACTTACCACTCACTATAACGTTTAGATATTAATTACCTAAGTTCACCCCTTTGAAACCAGTTAGAAGAGAGCTGGAATATTTGACACTCACTGAACCACTATGGTAATCTAACAGGCATAAACCCTTGGAACATCAACTTCTTGTGCATTTGTAACAATTCTTTCTTCTGCTTGAGCAGCCTGCTCTAGTGGGAGGTGTCCCTGCCTATGGCAGGGGGTTGGAGCTGGATGATCCATGAGGTCCCTTCCAACCCAAACCATTCTATGATTCTATGATTCTATGATTCACAGGTACTTTTCTTACATCAAGACAAATTAGTTCTGGAAGTACTCTTTAAATCTTAAATGCTTAAAAGTTTGGTTACACTGAATAACTATATCCTTTTGTAAGGGTTTAAAGCAAAACCAACAGGTTAACCTACTTGCTCTGACAACACAGAAGGGAGGGAAAAGTAACACACCAAAACTCAGGGTAGAGATAAAGAGACAAGATAAGTTTACTCAATAAATGTGATAACACAAATGCACAATTACCTTAGCTAATGATCTAGTAATACAGTGCATGTTTACCTTAGCTTAGCCTGTTTGCAGAAAAAGCAGAGCAAAATGCTGAGAGAGGTGGGCACAAGCCAACCTCATGAAGTTCAATAACACCAAGTGCAAGGTCCTGCATCTGGGTTGGGGCAATCCCAAGCACAAATCCAGGCTGGGCAGTGACTGGCTGGAGAGCAGCCCTGAGGAAAGGGACTTGGGACTGCTGGTGGATGAGAAGCTCAACATGAGCCAGCAGTGTGCACTTGCAGCCCAGAGGACAAACCAAATCCTGGGCTGCATGAGGTGATTCTCCCTCTCTATTCCACTCTGCTGAGACCCCACCTGGAGTACTGCATCCAGTTCTGGAGCTCCTATTACAAGAAGGATGTGGAGATGCTGGAGCGTGTCCAGAGAAGGGCCATGAAGATGCTCAGAGGGCTGGAGCAGCTCTGCTATGAGGACAGACTGAAAGAGTTGGGGCTGTGCAGTCTGCAGAAGAGGAGGCTCCCAGGTGACCTTCTTGTGGCCTTTCAGTATCTGAAGGGGGCCTACAAAAAAGCTGGGGAGGGACTTTTTAGGCTCTCAGAGAGTGACAGGACATGGGGGAATGGAGCAAAGCTGGAGATGGGTAGGCTCAGGATGGATGTGAGGAGGAAGTTGTTCAGTGTGAGAGTGGTGAGAGCCTGGAATGGGTTGCCCAGGGAGGTGGTTGAGGCCCCGTCCCTGGAGGTGTTTAAGGCCAGGCCAGATGGGGCTCTGGCCAGCCTGCTCTAGGGTAGGGTGTCCCTGCCCATGGCAGGGGGTTTGGAACTGTCTGATCCTTGTGGTCCCTTCCAACCCTGACTGATTCTCTGATTCTATGAAAATGCAGGAAAAAACCCAGCATAAAAGCAAACCAGCAGCTGCCCCACTCCCACACCTTTCTCCACCATCCCTGTGGAAGAAAAGCCAACATCCAAAAACCCTGGAACTCAAACGGTAGCAACCATGACAGCCATTTTCTGACTACCCTTCCAGGCAGGTCCAAAGAATATTTGATTCAGAAGTTTGTGGGTTTGTGTTGGGTTTTTTTTTTTGTTTGTTTGTTTGTTTTAAACAGTTCACCAATTACCAAAAAGCACAACTTGTCAAAAAAGAATGTATCAATGGCTGACATGAACATTACTTGGATTCCTGTTGGGTTTATTAAGAGGGACTGTAAAATTCACCTTTAGTCAGCCTATACAGTAACCACGTGTCAACTGTTCCAAAGCAGCAATCATTTTTTCTGGCAGCTTCTTCAGCCTGGGAACAAATACAGATACAAAAAATGTTTTTATAACTTGGCACCATAAAGAAGAGATTCCCTTATTCCTTTTCTCATTGTCTTTCTGGTTAGAGATAATGTATCCAGAAATAAAGTCTCTAATTGCCAATTTCTTTTTAGAAAAGGGCAAGCTGGCCACATAAGTAATATTAACCTTCAGTTCATGCACCCAGCAGAGAGCAAGTACAGTTTCTTGCAGTTACTACTAAGGGAAAACACCAAATCTGTAGTGGCAACAGAGATATTATTTGTGCAACTCTAACACTAGAATAATGCAGAATGAAAGACTGCTGGCTGCAAATAAATGCAACTGTCATGCAAAACTAGAGTGCAAACAGCTTTAAAACAACACACAACTACTAACTGTATAGTTTAAGTGAAAATGAGGTGATTTGATTCTGGTTTTTAACACATAAAGAAAACGTTTCCAGGATCAGAGGAAAAATGTGTATCAACATAAGCAGATACTTAGGTAGACAGGCTTTGAACACCAGCACAGATAAAGGTGTTTCATTCTGATGCTTCAAAGAGCAAGAAAGATGAAACTGAAATGAAGTCATTAGCCATTATTATGATTCAAGAAAACTATTAGTTTTTCCTTTTGTGATTCTGCCCCTTTACTCTGCTCTTGTCAGACCCCACCTGGAGTACTGTGTGCAGTTCTGGAGCCCCCAGCACAAGAAGGACATGGAACTGCTGGAGCGGGTCCAGAGGAGAGCCACGAAGATGATCAGAGGGCTGCAGCAGCTCTGCTATGAGGACAGGCTGAGAGAGTTGGGGCTCTCTGTCTGAGAGAAGGCTTCGAGGAGACTTTATAGTGGCTTCCCAGTATCTGAAGGGAGCCTACAGGAAAGCTGGGGAGGGACTCTTTACACGGTCTAGTAATGTTAGGACGAGGGGGAATGGGTTTAAGCTGGAGGAGGGGAGATTCCGACTGGATGTTAGGAGGAAGTTCTTTCCAGTGAGGGTGGTAAGACACTGGCACAGGTTGCCCAGGGAGGTTGTGGATGCTTCCTCCCTGGAGGTGTTTAAGGCCAGGCTGGATGAGGCCTTGAGCAGCCTGCTCTAGTGGGAGGTGTCCCTGCCTATGGCGGGGTGTTGGAGTTGGATGATCCTTGAGGTCCCTTCCAACCTAAACCATTCTATGATTCTATGATTTTCCAGCTTACCTCATAAATGTTTTTAAAGACCCATGACAACTTCATAGAAGCCTGTTGTGTTGAAAAAGTAAAAAAGCTTGGTGCCAAATAGCGATCACTCCCCGTCAAGAAATGAAGCACTGTAAAAATAATATGTATTACCTGTTTCAAAAGAAAACAGTTACTTCATTTTTAGTCTTTCCCTTTAAATGTTTCTCTTTAAAAGATGACAACACAGATGAAAGCTGACAGTATTAGATTCAGAAAGCTAAAATTCTGTTAGAGAATCCTTATGTAGGATTTCAGCACACAGCCTTCCCACCATCTCCTTGGGCAGCCTGTTCCAATGCCTGACAAACCCTTCTGTGAAGAAATCCTTCCTAATACCCAATCTAAACCTCCCCAGCACACCCTGAGGCCATTTCTGCTTTCCTGTTGTTAGTTACTTGGGAGAAGTGGCCAACATTGGCCTCACTACTACCTCATACCTGTATATACGACCTCTTCCTATACCTATATATTATCTACATTACCTGTATTACCTGCTGAGGAACTCTCCACCTCAGGGCACCAAACCTATTACAACCTAGTGAAGTCATTTATGTCAGAGATTTGACAGTATATAAGGGGACTGCAGATGAACAATGCTAGAACTTAACTATTTGTCCAATTTTACATATCAACAGGAGACAAAGCCCTTGTTTACAGTTCTAAAGTGGAAACAGTACAGAAGTACTTGTGGGGATGCAAGGATTTTGGGAAACTGAAGAAGAAACAACCCAACTGACTACACTTACTTGGCAGGCCTGTAATTTAAGATTTGTCTTTCTTTTTTGCTGTGTTTGGATCACTGTACATTTTTATACATCATCATTATTATATATTGTCATTATAAAAAAAAAATCAAGTATCTTACACAAATTATACAGAATACACAAAATAAAACATTGTTATCTTTAATCATTGGATGGTTTGGGTTGGAATGGACCTTGAAGATCATCTAGTTCCAGTCTCCCCTTCCATGGGCAAAGACACTTTCCATTAGACCAGGTTGCTCAAGACCTTGTCCAACCTGGGCTTGAATATCTCCAGGAAAGGGGCATCCACAACCTCCCTGGGCAACCTGTTCCAGTTGTCTCACCACCCTCACTGTAAAGAATTTCTTTCTAATATCCAGTTAAATCTCTCCTCTTCCAGCTCAAAACCGTTGCCCCTCGTCCTGTTGCTACAAGCTCTTGTAAAAAAATTCCCTCCCCAGCTTTCATGTAGGTGCCCTTCAGGTACTGGAGGGCAGTTATAAGGTCTCCCTGGAACCTTCTCTTCTCCAGGCTGAACAGCTCCAACTCTTACAGCCTGTCCCCACAGATGAGGTGCTCCAACCCACTGATGATCTTCATGGACTCCTCTGGACCTGGTCCACTCTGGCTCCATGTCCTTCTTGTGCTGAGGGCACCAGAACTAGATGTAATATCCAGGTGGGGTCTCATGAGACTATAGCAGAGGAGGAGAATTCCCTTCCTCATCCTGCTAGTCACGCTTCTTTTTATGGAGCCCAGGACACGTCTGACCTTCTGGACTGCAAGTGCCCATTGCGAGCTCATGTTGAGTTTTTCATCAACCAACACCCCAAAGTCCTTCTCCTACAGACTGTTCTCAAGCCATTCTCCACCCAGCCTCTATTTGTGCTTGAGAATGCGACAACTCAAATGCAGGACCTTGTTGAACTTTGCTGAACCTCAAGATGTTGACATAGGCCCCAACTCTAAGGCCTGTCCAGGTCCCTCTAGCTGGCATCCCTTCCCTCCAGCATGTCATCTGTAAGTACTTAACTTCTGTATCATAAAATTTTTTGCCATAGAAATTATGACCAATTCCCATTTGTTGATTTTTTTTCTCTGGTTCTGCTGCTTTTTGCAGGACATATATTAGATATTCAGGAACATAGTGTGAAGTTACTGGGTCAGAGAGCCAATGGCATCCTGGCCTGTACTAGGAACAGCGTGGCCAGTAGGACAAGGGAGGTTATTCTGCCCCTGTACTTAGCACTGGTCAGGCCACACCTTGAGTGCTGTGTCCAGTTCTGGGCTCCTCAACTCAAGAGAGATGTTGAGGTGCTGGAACTTGTCCAGAGAAGGGCAACAAAGCTGGTGAGGGGCCTGCAACACAAACCTGATGAGGAGAGGCTGAGGGAGCTGGGGTTGTTTATCCTGGAGAAGAGGAGGCTCAGGAGTGACCTCATTGCTGTCTACAACTACCTGAAGAGAGGTTGTAGCCAGGTGGGGTCGGTCTCTTCTGCCAGACAACCAGCAACAGGATAAGGGGACACAGCCTCAAGTTGTGCCGCAGGAGGTCTAGGCTGGATGTTAGAGAGAGTGATTGGCATTGGAATGGGCTGCCCAGGGAGGTGGTGGAGTCACTGTCCCTGGAGGTGTTCAAGAGGAGACTGGATGAGGCCCTTAGTGCTGTGGTCTGGTTGACTGGCTAGGGCTGGGTGCTAGGTTGGACTGGATGATCTTGGAGGTCTCTTCCAACCTGGTTGATTCTATGATTCTAAAAGATGAAACAAATTCTTCTCTGCTAGTAGGCAGCTATTTTGAACACATGGAGAAGGCAAGAAAATACTTGAGGTTTTTTTTTTGCTGATGACTTTTACTTAAATGCTAAGTGAATTTTTGCTCTAATTCCCTTCATTTAGGTTGAGATCTCTTCTTCCAGCCCTACCATGAATGCCCATTTCCAGACTCTAAACTTCCAGGTTTTTAGAGAACTGTTTAAATTTTACAGAGCACTGGGAAAAGAACTAAACTCACAACACACCCATGACTAGACTTCGACAGAAATGGAAGTGTTCTGTAAACTGCCTGTAGGTTGTGATTGCTATGGAAAGACAAAGTGGAACAAGGGTTTTTTTGCCAAGGGATTTGCTAAGCTGAACTAAGCTTCTTAGTGGATGGAGACCGAAGCTTGCGGATTTAAGAACTGAGAGGAAAAGAGGATGTGCATAATGGAAAGCATGACAACAAAGGCTCCCACACCTTCCCTCTGAGAAGGTGGGATGAATAAATTCTCTGAAGCATCTGTTTTCCCACAGTGCTGGGGAACTGTTGTGACTGAAACTATTGACATGGCAGAAAATGTTGCATGACAGAGGGCTGTATGTATAAACAGAGGCACTCGGCAAGGGCAGGTGGGAAAAATGAAGCCAGGATGCTGAACAAAAGATCAGCTCAAATACATGCAGCTTTGCTATGAAATGAATGATGAGCTGCTTGAATGCTTAAGGAGCCAAGGGGTAGCCACCAAAGGGCATGTTGTAGTCAAGCTTCTCCTGCACAGACTACACAAATAACATGTAGCCAAAACCTTCTCTAAACAAGTAGGAGTCATCTGTATCTAATAATGTTCCTGACATCTGCTGTGTGGAGAACTTACTGTGATTCAAGTAATAAAGAATACTTCTGGAGGACACTGGGGCCATTTTTCATGGTGCATATTAATGGGCCATTAATTGGGTTAACAAATTGGGTTAACAATTTGGGTTAACAAAGGTGCTGCGGTTGACCTCTGACATAGTAGCTAATGACAGGTTTGACTACAGGTGGTAGAGATGCTACAGTCCTGAAAAAAGAGCAGGAGATACCAGACTGAAGATCCTGGGCTCTGGAAATGTGGACTTAGCTTGCTCACAGAATTAGAAAGCAGGATGACATTGCTGGCTGCCTTGAGGGCAAAAAGGGCTCAGGGAAGATGGTTTAAAGACAGTATTCTCAGAGCACAAGGAACTTTCATTGCCAGCCTCTGAGAAAAAAGGGCAGATGTGGCAAGAGACAAGGCCAAGCACAGTTTGAGTTTGGTTAAACACTAAAATCAGGCCTCTCACTACTTTATGGTAGTTGCTTTCTTCAAAGAGGAGCAACAAAGCTGGCAAAAGTTCTAGAGAACAAGTCCTGTGAGGAGTCACTGAGGGAACTGGCATTGTTTAGTCAGGAGAAGAGGAGGCTGAAGAAGACCTTTGTGCCCTATACAACTTCCCAAAAGGTTTTAACAGGGTGTCAGTCTCTTCTCACAAGTAGGAAGAGACAGGAGAAGTGGAAATGGCCTCAAGCTGCATCAGGTGGACATGAGGAAAAATTTCTAGCTGAAAGGCTGGCCAGAGAAGTGGTCAAGTCACCATCCCTGAAGGGATTTAAAAGACATGGTACTTAGGGACAGGATTTAGTGATAGGTTTGGTAGTGTTAGGTTAATGGTTGGGCTTGATCTTAAAGGGTCTTTTCTAACCTAAATGATTCTAATTGGGCACAATGTGCAATGTGGGTAACAGCATTACATACTGACAGTCCAGTGAAACTTCTACAGTGGACAGGCTCAATCACAGTTGAACAGATAAACCAATTTTTTATGAAGTTTTCATTCACAAAAGAATGAAATGAAGAATTTAACTTGTTTTGTGAGTATGTAGATAGTTACTATTGACAGGAAAAATAACTTCAGGCTTTCCACTTAGAGCAAACTTTTGTTTCTAAAGATACGACTCACAACCTATGAGCAGCATAAAACATATCTTCTATAGATGAACTGAGCAAAGAGTACATTAAAAAACCCAACACCACAAAACCCAAAAATTCAAACCACTGCCAGCCAAGAACTACCTACATCCAAAATCTACACTGTAGCAGTGTTAACATTCAACATTTTAATACAACAAAGAGACTTAAAAGGCACCAAAGAGTGTGCTAGACCTACAGATCTTTTCCCATAATCAATTACCTTCAAGCTACCAGTACTGCATTTTTTTCTTAGTACTATCTCCTACACTAATCTTGCTCACTTAAATGAGGCCACAGTGTGTTGTATTAAGCAGTTAACAGAACACCTGCAGTATTACCCTTCACACAACCAGAACTGTTCCGCTATGTCTAAGCAGTACCCAGCTTACCTTCAACAGAAGGGACTTATTCCAGGAATTCACAAGTTCAGCACTTCTTACATCTTGCCAACTTATGAAATTATGAAAAGGCTTCCCTGTCTTCCTGAAAAACAGTATTTGAATGTTTCCATTTAAAACTACAGAATATAGACTGTCCAAAAGGTTCAACATGATTCACCACTTCCCATCAGGACACTTAACATTAGGTCAGTTCCTAAAATAAGTGTGTACCTTCCCGGTGGATTTGAGGAAATTTCAGTAGGTATATGGACATTTTGAGTGTGAGACCTCTCACCAGAGTTAGAAAAAATCTGTAGGTATTCATCTCTTCCAAAATACTAAGAAAAGAAAAAGGACTTTCATTTGTAAACCGCTCTGACCTGCTCTAAGACATGGCTGTGTGCACTGGGTTTGGCTGAGCTGGAGTTAATTCTCCCCAGAGCATCATTCTAGTGCTGTGTTTTGCTCTGAAGTAACTGTGTGTTACACACAGCAGTGTTTCAGCTACTGCTGAACCCACCACCCAGGCTGTGCTTTTCCAACATTTCCCTGCCCCAAGAGCATGCTGAGAGGTAAGCTGATCCAAACTGCCCAAAAGGGTACTCCATGCCATATGATGTCAGCTCAGCTATATAAGCTAAGTGAAAGAAAGAAGTTTGGAGACATTTGTTGATGACATCTGTCCTCTGGAGCAACTGTTAGAGTACTGACGCCTTGCTTCCTGGGAGTGACCCAGCATCATCTGGCTTGATGGGAAGCAGAGAATAACATCTTTGTTTGCTTTTGCTTCCACATGAAGCCTTTGCTTTTGCTTTGCATTATTAAAACTGCCTACATCTTATTATGGGCCTTTTGTTATATTTTCCCCTCTCCCCTGTCCATCTAAGAAGCGATGGAGAAGCTGTGGTGGGCATTTGGCCCCCAGCCAGGGCCAAAGCACCACACTGTGCAAACAAAAGAGAGCAGAAGAGTGACTGACATTTCTTGCTTTCGGGTTGTTACTTGACCAAGTTCAATTTTTCTACGCTCTGCTTCCCTCCCATCTATGAATACAAACTCGATTTAAACAAGATACAATATACATACTTGTGCCATGTAATGAAAGTTGCTCTCTGCGTTGAGATGCCAAGACCAGCAATTTGTCTCATGTGAAGTCCCGCAGCTAAAACCCAAGCCAAAGCACATGCACACACACACAAAAAGTCATTTGAAGAACCAAATACACAACTTTTTTCCAATATAACTTCAAAAGCTATGAAACATTTAGAAAATCAATAATTTAAGAGAATATAAATCTCTACAGGCTGCCCAACTAAGTGGCTAGAACTGTGAAGCATTCAAGAACTCTGAGCTACACAACTGATTCCAAAGTAGGTAAACAATCCTGCGTGTTTTACAAAAGCAGTTATGGCACACTGAGACTTTTCCCCCTTCTGAGAGGCCTGTTGGTCTTTACCTTGAACAATCCCAGAGAGAGGCAGATAGGTTACATGCACCAATAGAATCAATTAAGGAATGGATTTCACAAAGATGAATGTGAATGAAAACATAGACAAAAGCAGGACCTTTAAACATTTATGGAAAGTCATTCCACAGAGAAACAAAACTAGAGTGATTCTGTAGGCAGCAAGGAGATTAAAGCCAACATGCCATGATTTTTGACATGTCTTACCCTAAATAATATTTCAAAATCATGGGAACAAATTTGTTTAAACCATGTGTCACCAAATGCAACAAAATACAGTTCAAATTCAGACGTGTATAAACGTACACTTGGATACACATCAATTTTGCTGTTGACCTTACTTTCACACAGCTGTTACAGAACATTTTTTTCTAACATATGCAACTGTAAACAAGTATGTCCACAGTTGTTTTCAGAGTAGCTCTGATCAGCACCCCAAGTAACCTTCATGTAAATTTCAGAAACAAAACTATGTGAAAAAAAACTCTACATTAAGAAATTCCACTTAGACAGGCAGGCAGTGCTGTAACAGCCCTCAGTCAGCTGAAAACTCAACCAGTGCTTTCGCAAGGCTACCTGCCCCAACTGCCTGCACAAGTACAGCTGGTATGGGAGTGCACGGGAGGAGGACCTAGGAGTGGGTGGCCTGGAAACAGTGGTACTTTTTTGTCAGTAGCAGCTGGGTCTAAACGTAAGGTGAAGCCAACAACCTGCACGCTCACACCACTTTCCCTCAATTATCACGCTTTTTTGACCCCTATGTGAGCAGAACTAACTTCCACTCTAAAGAAAAACAAAGCTGGCTATTTTC
Organism: Tricholaema leucomelas; assembly: GCA_013400475.1. Taxonomy (NCBI): domain Eukaryota; kingdom Metazoa; phylum Chordata; class Aves; order Piciformes; family Lybiidae; genus Tricholaema lacrymosa; species Tricholaema leucomelas. Next base: position 28,021 of record WAAF01008583.1, read on the forward strand.
CAGCTAGGCTGTCTCTTGGAAGGGTAAACCAGTACCAGAACGAGAAAGATGTGTGGGACCATGCAGTTTCCACCCTTAGGCAGTACTGACCAGTCGCAAGTGAGATCACATTTTTTAGCCCCAGAAGCCCTCTAAACTGAAGCGCTCCCACGTCTTCACTCTGCTGCCAGTCAGTCATTCCTGCTCCTGCTACCACTCCCTCTCTTGTGGCAGCACAAACATTGGTGCAGCTCTGCTGGCACAAACAACGACACAGCGATGTGACTCAGGAAACGGTCGTAGACTTGAGACAACCCTGTACAAAGGAGGGTGGGACTGTGTCTTCTGACAGCAGTGTGAGCTTACGTTCACTTGGGTTACACAACCACTTAAAAATTACTTTACCAGTGCACACAGTTTGGCCAGAAGAGAGGCTTCCCTTTTTAAAACCAGCTGAAAAAGATCTCGCTTCCTGATTTGCCCCCAGAGTGGGAGTGGAGGAAGCTAGTAAGGTCTTTAAGGCTTGACAGAGCATTGCTGTTCTTATGACACACTGGTTGTGGCTGCTGAGGAAACAAGACCAAGAGTCTGAATAATGAGCTACAGCCTACACCTAGCAATAGTCACTTTCCCTTTCCTCCCACCTGCCTTCCAAAGGAAGAGAGAAGAGCATCTTTGCCTCAAACCAGGCTTGGAGACAGAGCAAGACTTGCAGACCACACTGCAAGGGGGGCTGAACAGGAGGAACTCTGGCCACTGCAGGAAGGAGTACGATGTGCATACTTGTCACAAGGAGCCTGTGAAAAAGCAAGCTGGTGTGCTGTTGATAGGACTACAGCACCAGCATGGTACAAAAGGTGTTCCATATTATATCACAGAACACTGTAGCTGGTACAATGGGAAGGCTGTGGGAATTGTAGAGAGTAAGGGCACAGTTAGAGCACTATCCAGAAAAGGGAAGGAGAAAGTCAGAAATTTGTCAGAATAGGGAGCTTTGTGTGTTTTGCATATGGACTACCAATAAATTACAGGCTAAAGTACAAATACAACAGTAATAATTGGATGGTAAGAACTGTTTGTAGTTTGAATGGGAAAACCAGGAATACTGGGTAAGGGAACAACTGGAACTATACAGCATTCCTGCTTCCATTCTCTCCCACACTGCCATCTGCACACAGAGTGGCAGTAGAATAGGTGGGTGTTGGAAGGGTAAGCAAGAAGGATATCTACACAAAAAGCTGGAGAAACAAGGTGCTGGAACTGACATGTAAATCAAATATGCACACTGCTTCAGTCTGGCCCCACTGAAAGAAAAAGGTAATGGAAGTTCCCATTTTACATGGCTGCATAGGCCTTAAAGCAGGCTGCAGGACCTGTGCTCAGTAACAATTTTTCAGTACCTAAACAGTAAGATTGTATTTTTCCAAGGTAATTTTGACAAAGAACTCATTAACTTCTCAAAATTTATAAGCCATTACCTTGTACAGCCTCTTTTATTACACCAACAAACTGACTCCACAACACTTCAGGATCCAATTCAACCCAGCCAGGACGAGGATAAAGGGATTCCACCTGTTCACAAAACATACAAATCATTGTTACAGTACCTAGCTCACAGAAACCAGCCTTATTCTAAGTATTTGTGCAAACAGATTTGGATTTAGTTTGTTTGTGTTTTTTTTTTCCCTTAATGTTCTGAACCTACTGCAAGAGGAGAAACAAGAGTGTTTTAAAACATGGTTAAATACAGGTGTGTGATCTCTGGAAGTCCTCCTCTCTTCAGAGAGAATGAATAAAGAAGCCCAAATCTCCAGAAACTGGGGAGTGGGTAAATCCTGTTTGGGGCTCCCAACTGGAAACCAGGTTTCTCAGAGAGCTTTTTGGTTCTGCTATTGATCTTGGACGTCTCGGTCTCAAAGCAAGTCAACAGCAGGCCAGGAATCACCTGCCAGAGGGAGAGTCAGCTCCACTGAGGGCATCTCCTTCCAGCTCTGAAAATCCATCAGATTTCTCACACTTTCCCTTGCTACAATCTTTTTATTGCAACAGATAACAATAAAACCAAATAATTCTGGAGATCATCTGGATTCCAGAATCACAAGCCATGAAACACAAAAGCAGCCTGAAATTCATATTCCAAAGTTAACACGTTTTACTACAGTGCTCTTGCATAATGGGACATTGAATCATAGGATCGCTAAAGTTGAAAAGCCTTCTAAGATCAACAAGTCCAACTGACAACCTCCACTAAAGTGGATGGTGGACTAAAGTCCACCATCACCTCCACTAAACCATGTTCTGAAGTGCTAAGTCTGAATGTTTTTTGAGCACCTACAGGGACGGTGACTCCACCAGATCTCCGAGCAGCCTGCTCCGACGCCTGACCGCTTCAGGAAATAAACGATTCCTAATATCCTAGTACAATTTCAGTCCGTTTTCTCTTGTCCTTGGGAGGAGAGACCAACACAAACCTCGCTACTACCTACTTTCAGATGCGTAAAGGCAATTCCTACGCGGATCTCAGCTATGCCCCACTAACGAAAGCAGTTTGGAGAAGGACCAGTCGACAGGTGCCTAAAGCGAAGGTAAAGGGGAAAGGCGGGCGGCAGCAAACGCTGAGAGGCAACAGGCTGCGCGTAGCGCTGGTACGTCGTTAGAGCCCTCAGCTAGTTCGCGGGTTTCGTTTCACCCAGGTTGGTCTGAGAAATCCTCTAAAAGTCGTCTCCACCCGAGCCGACTCAAGGGACAGCCGCGCACTTCGTAAAACAAGGCTGGCGGAGCGCCAGGGAACGCTTCCCGCCGCCTCCGGGCGCTCGGTGCGGGACGCGGAGTCTCGGATCAGGCTTAGGCTGCCTTCACCCACCGGTTCCCGCCCGGGGCCGGTTAGCCCTCGTCTCTCGGCCTGGCAGCCATAAATGGGCACGGCGGCTTCCGCAGACTCCCCCTAACCCCGCGCCCCTGATTCACCTTCTTGCAGCTGGAGCCTCTGACCGCGGCCGCCCGGTCGTAGACGTGGCACTTGAGCACCGTGCTGCCCACGTCCACCCCCACCACGTACCGCGCGAGGGCAGCGGCGCTTTCCTGCTGCTCGCACGGCATCGCCGGCCGCGGACGTATCGCCCAGTGCGGCGCGACCGCGGCCCGCCCGCCAGGAAACCTCCGCCTCGTCACCCGGCCCCAGCGCGGGGCGGGCACCCGGGCGGCCTATGGGCGCGGACTCGCGGCGGCAAGAGGCGGGGCGCCAAGCGGCGACCGCCGCCGGGTCTTAGCCGTGACGCCGCGGAAGCCCCTGATGCGGAAAAAGTGTTTGGCGGCTTCGCTGCCTGTCGCCGACTCCGGGGCGACGGCAGCACCTGCTCCTGGCGAAGGGCAAGCGGGTGGCGGCGGCGGGCTTCCCGGCGGCAGTGGCGCTGTCGGAGCTTGGCGAGGCCCTCGGCACCGGAACCCACTGGCTGAGCGAAACAAACCCTTGCGTTACAGTCTTGGCAGCTGCCGTGGGCATTTATCACATGCGCTTAAAAGCCTTTTAATGTAACCCCAAATGTTAAGGAGTTTCCAGAACCCAGAATTCAGTGAATCTGAGAACATTTCCTCACAGTGCTAAGCGCGGCTCAGTAACTGTCTGCTAGCCTCAGGGCCCCCTCAGCGGTACTGCACGGAAGAATGTCCGCTGGCAGCAGGTGTTAGGGACACAACCAGGTAGGGTCACTCCTGGTATGCGGCGCTGAAGGTAGCCAGCGTTGCATGAAGAGTTAATCTGCCGCAGTTCTCTCGTGCCACTTCTGCACAGAGGAGCCACGTCTAAAAATCACGTTTAAAAAGCAAAAATTATGTAAATATTTTCCCCTTGTGCTTCTGTCTGGCCCCTCTTACAAAAAGTAGTGCTATGGACAACAGCAGGCGATTACGTGGGATAAGGATCTGATGTTACTGGACCTCTTAACCACAAACACAAAAGGGAAAGGCAGGTGAAAGAGAAAGCCAAGGAGTGGCTGCTTTACCTCTCTTCCCTAAGGAATGACATAATCTGTTTGACTTTCACAGTCTCTTCTTGCCAGAGAACGGTGTCAACTACTTCCTATCTGATTATTTTTCTTCAAACTAATTCAATTTTTCTGCTAGTTTGGGGAAGTAATAATGACTTAGGACTCCTGAAGCTCTTTAAATAAGATCAACGTGTCTAACTGGTGTAAAAAGCTAAAACCTTGCCAAACATTCAAAAATTAAGCAGCCTTAAGTAAAATGAGGAGGAAGTTGTTGAGCATGAGAGTGGTGAGAGCCTGGAATGGGCTGCCCAGAGAGGTGGTTGAGGGCCCATCCCTGGAGGTGTTTAAGGCCAGGCTGGATGGGGCTCTGGCCAGCCTGATGTAGGGTAGGGTGTCCCTGCCCAAGGCAGGGGGGTTGGAGCTGGCTGATCCTTGTGGTCCCTTCCAACCCTGACTGATTCTATGAAAATTGGCACCATTAAGTCATGTTTTTACACTACTAATGCAAAAAGGGCCCAGATCACTCTAAGATGAGGCAAAACTTCAAAAAACAGAGTAACAGAATCATGGAATTGTTTCGGTTGGTAAAGACTTGCAAGATTATCAAGTCCAACCCTCAACATAAGACCACCATGGCCATTAAGCCACATCTTAAAATGCCATGTTCACACATTTCTTGAACACTTCCATGGACAGTGACTTCACCACCTCTCTGGGCAGCCTGTTCCAAAGCTTGACCACTCTTGCAGGAAAGAAATTCTTCCTAATATCCAACCTAAACCTGCTCTGTCACTATTTAAGGTAATTTCTTCTTGTTCTGTCACCTGATACTTGGGAGGTTTTTTTCTCTTACAAACTCTTAATGTAACAAACTGTGCTAGTTTGAAGCTAGCTAAAATGCATTGGTGTGAAGAACTAGATTACAGGCTGTGAAAGGAAAACAATGGTGAGGTCTGCTTTGCTCATAGGCTTGCTGAGATATGTAAGAATAAAAGCAAAACATAGATAAGGGAGTCTTCTCTCACTTGAGCTGCTGGCTGAGCTGCATCTTACGCTCTAACCTCACCCTCCATTTTTTTTCTTTGGCTAATCCACTTTGCTTCCTAACCCCCTGGCCGTACCTCCATTCTTCCTTGGGACTGGGGTAGGGTTGAAACGGGTAGGGGGAAGGTGAAGGGGCGGTTGAGAGCCCCTCCTGGGGACTCAGGTTTCTGGGAGGGGAGTTGTGTTTCTGTATTACCTTTTTACCTTGTGTATTTCTGTATATAACTCTATATACTGTAAATATCTGCTTGTGTATTGTGCTAGCTGTAAATAACAATCTTCATCCATATTTCCAGAGTTGGCTGAGTCTAGTCCAGGTGATTTCTAAAGCGTGTGTGGGGGGGTGGGGAACACCCAAACCATCACACAAACACATACCACTCTGATTCACTGTATTGCATGGGAGTGGCCATAAGCCAATGTCTTCATGCAAAACTTAAATTGCATAACATGATAATTAAGAATTTGGATGTGTCTTGGGAAAGGAATATATCACTGGAAAAAGATAACGTGAAGCAGCTTGCACGGCTGCAGTCCATACATAATCTAATTATACAGCAAGTGTTACAACTGCTTGATTTCAAGAGAAGGTTATGAAATAAAACTGTTCTATTACTGTTCTCTTTGCGGTATGTTAAAACCAATGCAACAAAGAGGGTGACACGTGTTCAGGTGTGCATAGCTTTTCCATACATGACTTATTTAGCATTATCTGACACACTGCCCTGCAATGCTAGTAACAAGCCTGGGTAACCCTTCACTGTAACCCTGGCCTTCCTGCTTGAGTTAAAGCATGCAGGTGCTGTTCCCCTGGTCAGAAGGCAGAAGAGTTCACATATGTGGGTCGCATACCAATTACTGCAACAGCTATGTCCTGTATTTCTGCATCTTCTTGAACATCTCCAGGGATGGTGGAGTCGCTGTCTCTGGAGCTGTTCAAGGCAGGATTGGATGTGGCACTTGGTGCCATGGTCTAGCCTTGAGCTCTGTGGTAACGGCTTGGACTTGATGATCTATGAGGTCTCTTCCAACCTTGGTAATACTGTGATACTGTCCCTACTGAAATCCTCAGTTTCCTTGGTCTCTGTAAAGTGAAATTGATCTGTTACCGGAGTATCAAACCAAATGAAGAAGTGGAGGCATTCCAGGAACCTATCTGATGCTGTAGTAAAGGTAAGAATTATTAAATGAAACCAACCAAATGGCAAATCATCAGGGAGAAGATTACTGGCAGTGGTGGCAAAATCTCCACTGCAAGTAATTCATATTGAGTATTTGTAAGCAGTGCCATCATGCTCAATGTTTCACTAAGTACACTTTAGATGAACAGGCCTTCCTTGAGACACAGGAGTGTTGCAGACCTAACTAATAGAAATAAAACATGATCTTGATGTTTTCTATGCCCAGATGATTAATTAAAACTTCCAAATTACTAAGTAAACTGTATTTGAAATAGATAACATTTTTTCTCTTGAAGAAAAGTACTATAAGGTGCATTTCTGTTGTGTGACTAGATACACAGGAGCCTCTTTGCCGATCCTAGGCTTCCAGTTTCAATCAAACTTGCCACTGGCAGTGCTAACAGGACTCCAACTGCTGAGATATAGGAGAGTGAGATCTGAAACTTGCAATGCATGTTTTTTCCTTTCAACTTCATTTCCTCAGCTGTGTTTGTCAAGATGCACCAACCCTTCTACTGCCTCATCAAGCTCTTATTTACCATGTTACCTACTGCCTTAGCCTTGCCATTTTAGCAAGCTTCTTTAACATTATAAAAGCAGGGTCCTTAGTTTGCATTTAAGAAAAAGCCCACTGTTTTCTGTTGTTCTTTGGTGCAGCCTACATACACCATTCACCAAGCCCAGCCTGGAAACTTAATAGATAGCCCCAAATAAAAGCAATGACCTTTTTTGGCAATGACCTTTTACCATTCTCAGCAGTTCCTCCTGTACTAACACCAGAAATTTCCCACCGTCCTTGAAGCTGACACACCGAATCACATACAACATTAGTTAATCTAGCATATTAGCTTTGTGGGTGATTTGGGTTTTAGGCAATGATGGGATGTTTCTTAAGCAATTCCATTCTTGCTAAATCATCTTGCCCTCACACTGCAAACTGCTCTACACATGTAGTCCACCATGGAGCCAGAAAAGCAGCTATCAGACTTAAAAAGAATTCACAGAATGGCTTAGGTTGGAAGGGACCTTAAGAGATCTTCTACTGCAACCTCCCTACCATGAGCAGGGATGCATCTCAACTAGACTTGGTTGCTCAAAGCATCATCTAGCCTGGCCTTGAACATCCCCAGGGAGGACGCATCCACAACTGATCTGGGCAATCTCTTCCAGAGTCTCACCACCCTTGCGCTGAAAAATGCCTTCCTAAGAGCCAATCTACCCCTGCTCTCCCTCAGCTTCAAACCATTCTCCCTTGTCATGGCACTAGATACTCCTGTGAAAAGTCCCTCCCCATCTTTCCTGTAGGCCCCCTTCAGGTACTGGAAGGCAGCTCTAAGGTCCCTCCAGTCTTCTCCAGGCTGAACAACCCCAGCTCCTTCAGCCCATCCTCAGAGCAGAGATGCTCCAGCCCTTGGATCATCGTTGTGGCCCTCCTCTGGACTTGCTCCAACATGGTGGAAAGTGTTTCAATCAGGTTAATTCCTTGATAAGGTTCATAATGTGTTTATACACTTGGTGGAAACAAGCAGTAAGAGACTGGTTCCCATCATTTTCAGCAGGGAACTCCACAGCAAAACTGTGCCCACATACAGGAAGTTTTGCATTGCACTTGAGGACTGCCAAGCAGTCCTTCCCTTCTGCCAGCTCTGCAATAAAAGCAACCTTTGACAAGACAAAAAGCTGGACTTGAGGACAATCAGGTTTTAAACCAAGTAAAAATTAGCATACTTATGTTTTTAAGCCATGCTAAGCAACATATGCATTTGGAGATGTGTAATGTGTATATATGAGAATGTTCATCATCATCTAGATGTCTCTTGAAGGATTACTATGTGGACTAGAACTGACAGAACTATGAACAGATTTGAGAAAACTAGAGGTTGAACCCCATATCTGCATATATGTATGTGTGTGTGTATACATGTGATGAATCATTGTTTGTGCCTAGAAAATCCAGGGCTGAACAGCTCTGTAAAAGAACATTAGTTTCAAAGTCTGATAATTCACAGGAAAAAAATAGCTAAAAATAAAGCAAGACAAGTGAGCATCAAGCTTAAGGAGAACAAAAGAACGGATATACTAGAAGCTAAAGGGATGAAAAAGCACCTAACTATTGTTCCAGTAAGATCCAGACACTTTAAAAAGAAAGCAAGCAAGGGGAAGAAAAAGGAAAAAAAACTAAACACAGGAAAATCTAGAAGAGAAATGAACTCTTTCAATACAGTCTCAGGAAATGGAGCATTCAGAAGCCTACAACTCTCTCCATTGCAACGAGGCTGGTGAGAGGCCTCAAGCACAAGCCCTACGAGGAGAGGCTGAGGGAGCTGGGATTGGAGAAGAGGAGGCTCAGGGGAGACCTTATTGCTGTCTACAACTACCTGAGGGGTGGTTGTGGCCAGGAGGAGGTTGCTCTCTTCTCTCAGGTGGCCAGCACCAGAACAAGAGGACACAGCCTCAGGCTGTGCCAGGGGAAATTTAGACTTGAGGTGAGGAGAAAGTTCTTCAGTGAGAGAGTCATTGGACACTGGAATGGGCTGCCCAGGGAGGTGGTGGAGTCGCCGTCCCTGGAGCTGTTCAAGGCAGGATTGGACGTGGCACTTGGTGCCATGGTCTAGCCTTGAGCTCTGTGGTAAAGGGTTGGACTTGATCTGTGAGGTCTCTTCCAATCTTGTTGACACTGTGGTACTGTGATTGACCCTGCTGAGTTACATTTCAGTGACTGACAAAGCATTTCAATTATCTCAAATACATTGTGGAAGAAACATCAGGAGCACACAGCTGCATCCCAAACCCTAAGTCCAAAACATGCATAGGTTACTCTTGAAACAGATCTCTTACCTGCAGTGGTAAGCACACTCTGTGCTTCACCCTCTACATGCTCCAAGTAGCCAACTTAGAATTTCACTGCTCGTTAATTGCACAGAAATGAGTTTGGCTTCTGATTGCCATTCTTTGTCTTCCTTGCATTTACACAAAATACAGGGCCCCAGGCTGATTATCAATTTTAATGAATCAGTGCTTCTTAAAAGAAGAAATACCTTAAGTTTTAATGAAAAATGTTTTAAAACAAAAAAAAAACCTCAACCAGAAATCACATTCACTGTTTGCACATGATGGCATTGTGGCTGCTCTTTTCTTTTGTTGTTTTCTTTCACAGCAGAAATGAAACAAGAAATTTGTACGTCACAGAAAAATAAGTAAAGACCTTGTCAAAAATTGACAGCACTAAGGAACTGTTGTTGGAACTGTGGACTCTTTGGTTAATAAACAGCTACTTACCTCATGGTACCCGATCCTTCCAAATATATATCAGTTACATTCTCAATATTTATGGATCCTCAGGCACCTGAATTTGGATTCTTTTGGCCAAGAGTGTGTATTCGCTGTGCTCTTATGCCCTTGGTGTCACTGTGTCCCTTTTCCAGAGACAGAAAGAGAAGAACATAACTATCTCTCAGTAGTAAGGAAGACTGATTATGGAATACATAGAATATGGAGATAACATCTCAAATACAAAGAATAAAATATATCCCTTCCTGTAAGTAACCATTCCTTCCTTGAGTATCCTCACACCAGGAGATCCTCCATAGAGCAGTTTAGGTGAACTAAACTAAGTGGAACAAATGTCACTTGATTTTTGAACGGGAGTGTTCATGGAAGAATTATTAGACACAGACAGAGATATTTTTAAAAGCTTACTTGATTTAACTTTGCTTTAGTGCTCTAGATTGAGATGGGGAGAGTTAATGAGGCAGAACTTGCCATGCAGGATAACTGCAGTATTTCAAAGTCTATTGACTAATAATTGGAAGGAAGCTTAAGAAACGCAAGATTGGTATCTTCATGTTGAGTAATATGACCTATATGCACTCCCCAACAAACTCACAGCAGGTGATCATGTTAAGAGTGTTCCCCATTCTTTATGCTCATTGCTTTAAACAAGCTAATCTACACAATGATCCACGAGAGGGAAAATACCTCTTTAGATGAAAAGCTGGTGCTCCAGTTGGCAAAAGGTAAATCCTAACACACTTCTTCACTCACAACCAAAGACTTTACATTTTAATTTGCTACAGCGTTCATGAGACATTAAAAGGGAATAATAAGTAAAGTTTGATTATAACCTTAGAAATAACTGGTCAAAGAGAACAAAACTGAGCACATGGTACTTACAATAGGAAGGTGAAGATTTACCCTCCGTAAAATACGGGGGAAATTCAGTTTTTAAATTAAAGAGACCCCTGCTGTTACTGAAGATGAGGAACTCCTACTTATGAAATGTAACTTGCTGTTCACCTCTTAAAGAAATGCCAACTCATTAGACTGGGTTTAGTGCAGTTTGCCATCAGGCTTCATCCAAAACACTGTTACAAATGAGCTAACTATTCTTACTCTGTTCAACGGGGAAAATCTCCAGGCACAGAAAAACAGTATCATATATTTCTGGGTACTCAGGGCTGCTCCTGTTTTTCAGCTGTCAACTGGTTTTGCATCTTAAGAGCCAGTAGGACCGCATTTGTTGGAAAATAATTCTACTGCCTTTTCCTAGAGCTTTTGTTTTTTAAACATCTAATGGTTATCCGAGGCCAAAGAAATTCTGAAAGATCAGTATCTAGTTAAACACTTGTAGCTACAAAGTGGCCAACAGCCTTTTCAACAATCTGTCTTTAGCTGAGTAGTAGCTGAAAGCCATCAACTCAGGTGAGCAGCTGCTGCTTCCAGGGGTAACAGAAATTATGCTTCAGGAGATTTAATTTCTATCTTAAAAGTTTGGTTTGGAGCATACAGAACTTCCCAGGTAGTATTTCCAAATAAAACAGTGAAAAATAAGTAATGTTTCAATATTTAATCCAAGCAGACACAGACAACTTAGAAAATTATTCTATTGCATTAAAGTTTTATATAGCATTTTATGAACATTTTTTCCTTCAGTGTATCATATCTTCATATTTTAAAATAACTTTGCACAGTCTTTTGTGAAACTACATGCTAAAAATCTGAAAATGCACACTTAACACTAAAACAGCACAAAAAATACATTCTGTATCCATTCATATGCAAATTCAAAACATTTTACTTGGCAGATAAAACAATGAAAAGTTATTAAAAAAAAAAAAATCAGAAACTACAAAAATGAGCACATAAAAGTCTTCCCTTTTGGATTTTTAGTAAAATACTGCTCTGTATAAGATCTAATTAAAAACTCCAGTGCTTACAAAATACTTTGTATCTATGAGAAAAAAAACAATGTTGAAATTTATCTCTGTATGAATTAAACAATCAACCTGTTAAAATAGAAAACTGAAATCACGGGGGAGATGGCCTAGGTCAATGCAGATGTCACACCCTACCAGGACATGTAACACTGTAATTAACTGGGCACCAGGCAGTCAGCATCATAGCACAGATCAACCCAAAAAACCAGGGACTAATACAATCAGCAACTACAGAAGGAAGCCAAATATACTAAATATAGCAATTCTACTCGAGGAGGGAGTGGAAGTGATGGAATGAAGTAACTAATAAGAAAAATGGCCATGTTACCAGTGTGAAGGGTGTAGCACTCTCCTTCTAAAAACCCTGCACACATCTGCTAGCCAGCTATGCCAGCCTTCTGCCAGGCAAGAACCCAAAGGAGGCTCCTCTTTCTAAAGAGATCTTTTCTTTGACAGTCAGATAACTCATGTAGGCTATGGGGGACTGACATCTGTGTCTTGGTTACATTTTACATGGACGCCTCTTGTGCCATGTCAGCATCCTTTCAGGCACATGATTCCAACGACAGAACATGCAACCTTCCCTGCGTGGATCATGGCTTCAAACCCTCTCGGGACTGGCTATAAAGACAACAACAAAACATTTAAAGACCATATACTGAATATTCTACAAGGTTTGTGATAGTAAGGAAAATGAAATAAAATTTTAAAATGTTGTTAATCTGTTTTTCTGTCTGTGATCCTTTTTGTAGGGCTTGCTGCTATTCCACAAATACTGTGAAGGCAACAACTGCTTAAGAGACATCAGTATAAAATAAAATTCTCTAGCACAGTAAGAATGTGAAACTTGGTTCCACACCAACAAAGGGAGATAAAGAACAAGTAGTGGAACTGAAAGAAAGTCTACAGACTTCCAGATCCAACATGAAACCTGTTTGGAGGCAACAAAATGAATGACTTAAGTATGCTTTATTTCTAAGCTTCCTGGGCCTTAGAGGGGGAAAACAAAACAAAACAAAATACTGAAACTGTCTTCTGGAATTGATTTGAATAAAGCAGCAAAATAAATTTTAATCAACATCGGTAAGCAGCACAAACTGAGGTTTAAAATCTTCTCTTAAACTGAAGTTTCATTATTAATGTCAGAAAGAATGGTACCTGTAGGTTAGATGTAGCACAGGGACCTCTAATCTTCCTTTCTTTCCTCTACGGACTGACGGAAGTCCTTTTACAACACAGTTCCCTCCAAAAAATACCAATCAGCTGTTTGTCTGAAGATTCTTATGGGACTAGGAGTAACAGTTTCTGATCATTTGATTTTGTCATGTAAACGTCCTTCATAGAGTTTAAAAAAGTATTAGAAGTCACTAGCAACAACAACAGAAAATAACCTACCATAGAGAAGGTTTCAGAGTGCAGACTATCAGAGGGAGAAATGGATTCTAAGTAAACATAACTTTGACAGGCATAACACACAAATAGACATCTTTAAAGTCTGGCCAGTTTTATAGTCAGGTTATCACTAGCATTTTAGGAGGCTATGCAGATCTGCAGTTGTTATCCACGTTATTTCATCATCTGAAAACAATGCAACTTGAGAATGCTGCTAGATGAAGAATATTAACCATACCTTAACAAAGAGCTCTCTACTTGGCACATTCTTTTTTTTCATTCGATACACCCTATAAATTTGTCTCCTGGAACAGAGTCTGCATCAGCAACCACTCTTTGCCACTGTAATACCAGAGACACAATAACATCTACAGTTCACAGGTTGTAGAGTTGCTGCCCTCTGGTATAAAACCTAGCGGTTCATGGATCAACCGAATTTGGCAGTTCATCGTAGTTAGGTTTTAGTCGCACCCATTTGACTCAGAACGACCTGGAGAGCCAATACAAAAGCTGTATTTAAGCAATTTTTCCTTTCTGTCTTATTAAGCTATTTAAAAATAAGATAGCATACAAAGTGTCATACTAAGCAGTGCTAGATGCCCAACTTATTACTGCTCCATATCCCTCCCAAAAAGCACAGCAATTCTGAATTAAGGTTGCCACTGTTATTGCTGCTTACTCTGTATAGTAATGCAAGCCACTGTCGAGAAAGCTAGGCACAATGGATGGCATGGTAACCTTAACTCAGCATTCCCTGGCTTCTGCTCATTTATGTCAAACTCATTAAGTTTTAACTTTCATAGTTTTTGCAACAACCTGGAAATAACAGCAAATAAAATGTACTTCATTCTGTATTTTATAAAAGTGGCTGGTCTGTTTTTCAGTAGAGTTTTCTGACTTTCAAAATGCTAGAACATAACAGGGGAGGGGGAAGAGTTGATGATAAAATACCCCTAGCTACCATATTTATTCTGAAGGTTTTGGTGCTCCAAAATTGACAGCCAGCTTTCTTGGCTTTCGCTTGCTGGAAGTGTTTGGTGTTGATTTGTTATGAGGAACGCTTGGAGTAGCCACATTGTCTTGAAATGAAACAGTGGATTGAGCAGCTGGAGGAGATTTTAAAGGAGCTGAAGAACTATCTTGCTGAATGTGGTCAGAAGACATTGGCTGTTCATTCTTTAGTGGTGCAGCTTGAGGGGAACTCTGAAAATCCTTCAGCTCACAGTTTTTCTTGCTAGCAGCCCTTTTTTTTGTTACCTTTAAATTAAATAAATAGGATTTAACAATGCATTCTCAAACAACTGCAAATCAAAGAATCAGAGAATCAGTCAAGGTTGGAAGGGAGCACAAGGATCATCTAGTTCCAACCCCCCTGCCAGTTTTAGAAAACATGCACACAAGATTTTACAATGACTTTCTAAGACTAAATAGTGCTTCATGGTGTGGGGTGTGGGGATGTTAGAATAGAATACAATCAATCAGGTTGGAAGAGACCTCCAAGATCATCCAGTCCAACCTAGCACCCAGCCCTATCCAGTCAACTAAACCATGGCACTAAGTGCCTCATCCAGTCTTTTCCTGAACACCCCCAGGGATGGTGACTCCACCACCTCCCTGGGCAGCCCATTCCAAGGGCAAATCACCCTCTCTGTGAAGAACTTCCTCCTAACATCCAGCCTATACTTCCCTCGGCACAACTTGAGGCTGTGTCCCCTTGTCCTGTTGCTGGTTGCCTGGGAGAAGAGACCAACCCCCACCTGGCTACAACCTCCCTTCAGGTAGTTGTAGACAGCAATGAGGTCTGCCCTGAGCCTCCTCTTCTCCAGGCTAAACAACCCCAGCTCCCTCAGCCTCTCCTCATAGGGTTTGTGTTCCAGGCCCCTCACCAGCTTTGTTGCCCTTCTCTGGACACGTTCCAGCACCTCAACATCTCTCTTGAGTTGAGGAGCCCAGAACTGGACACAGTACTCAAGGTGTGGCCTGACCAGTGTTGAGTACAGGGGAAGAATAACCTCCCTCGTCCTACTGGCCACACTGTTCCTGATACAGGCCAGGATGCCATTGGCCCTCTTGGCCACCTGGGCACACTGCTGGCTCATCTTCAGCCTACTATCCACCAGTACCCCCAGGTCCCTTTCCTCCTGGCTGCTCTCCAGCCACTCTGTCCCCAGCCTGTAGCGTTGCTTGGGGTTGTTGTGGCCAAAGTGCAGAACCCTGCACTTGGCCTTGTTAAATTTCATCCCATTGGCCTCTGCCCACCCATCCAGCCTGTCCAGGTCCCTCTGCAGGGCTCTCCTACCTTCCAACAGATCAACACCTGCTCCTAGCTTGGTGTCATCTGCAAACTTACTGATGCTGGACTCAATCCCCTCATCCAGATCATCAATAAAGATATTGAACAGGACTGGGCCCAGCACTGATCCCTGGGGAACACCACTAGTGACTGGCTGCCAACTGGATGTGGCACCATTCACCACAACTCTCTGGGCTCGGCCTTCCAGCCAGTTCCTGACCCAGCACAGAGTGAGTCTGTCCAAGCCATGAGCTGCCAGTTTAGCCAGGAGCTTGTTGTGGCAGACAGTGTCAAAGGCTTTGCTGAAGTCCAGGTAGACTACATCCACAGCCTTCCCCACATTCACCTGGCAGGTAACCTGATCATAATAGGAGATCAGGTTGGTCAGGCAGGACCTGCTCTTCCTAAACCCATGCTGGCTGGGCCTGATCCCTTGGCCATCCTGTAGGTGCTGTGTGATGGCACTCAAGATGACCTTTTTCATGACCTTGCCTGGCACTGAGGTCAGGCTGACAGCTCTGTAGTTTTCTGGCTCCTCCTTTCGACCCTTCTTGTGGATTGGTATCACATTGGCCAGCTTCCAGTCTTCAAGGAACCCACAATCCCCAATGTTGTTCAATTCATCATGTTGGGACATCTTTTACAACAGCAGACTATTCAGACAATCTTACCTGCAGAGGTATAAACTGGTTGTGAGAACCAACTGGTATAGTTCCTGCAAGAGACATGTTTCCTGGATAAGAGCTCGAATAATAATGCTTAGGCACTGGAGTTCCCCAGGACACTGGACCGAACATGCAGGACGATGGAGGCATTATATTAGCTGTGAAAATAAGTGACTGTTAATTCTTTCCTGGAAAAAACAAAGAGGTTACCAACTCCCCAGAAGTAGCCCAACTACGTTTGTCTGTGTAGCAGTCTGCAGGAGAACACGGGCAAGGCCCACACAGACCAGCATGATCAGAGCGATGCCACATGGACTCCACACCGTTCAACGTGAATTCGACTGGAGACCTTTATTGATCGCTCTGGCTCTCATGATATAGTCTTGAGCACAGAGCACACACCTACATATCAGCACAACTAGGCAAGAACAACCCAGTCTTTTACATACACCACACCTTGTTTTTCTCATTAACGAGATGTCCACTTATCACTCCTTCCCCAGATAAGGTAGCCTCCAGCTGTGGGAACCAAGGTCGGTGTGTGCTTGTTATTATTCCTTCTCACGTTGCATTCCTACATGTCTGCATGTTTTTTCTCTTTCTAATAAAGCCTCATGTTCTTCAGATTTACTTGAAACTAGGCATTTATGTACTTATCACCAAAATAACTAGCTACAACTAGTAGAGGCACCAGGATCTTTTGGAATTTTGGAGGGGTTACTTGCTATGCTCATGTTTGGCAGTGTACAAACAGGATTGTGATGCAGTATTTCAGTGCAAGTTGGTTATAAGCAAATAAAACCATTAATGCACGAACAACCATTAATGGTATGGGGGTGTGTGGGGGAAATCTGTGTAGAAAATCAAGGAAGAGATTCCTAACAAATTCTGGACTGAGACTAGCAGGCTTTGTAAATACTGTTGTTTTAATTTTAAAACACCCCACAAACCCAACAAAAACCTACTTAAGACTGAAAGGACAAATACATTCTTGAGGGAAAGAAATAATTGGGAGAGACATTACTCTGTGTTGGTTTCATCTGCATACTAACAAGAAAAGGTTTATGGATGGTTTTCAAGGCAGTTCAAGACATACAACTCCACACATGAGGACCAAAAATGGAGCTTTCTGGAAGACATTAATTTTCATATAGAGAATCACTTCAATTTCAGGATGTCACAGAATCACCAAATGCAATGGGTTGAAAAGGACTCTCAAAGGTCCTCTTGTCCAGGGAGCAGGGACATCTCCAACTAGATCAGATTGCTCACAGCTCCATCAATACTGTGAATGCCTCCAGAGATGGAGCCTCCACTACATGTCTGGGCAACCTGTTCCAGTATTTCACCATTCTCATTGGAAACAACTTCCTCCTGAAGTCCAACCTAAATCTATTCTGCTCCAGTTTCAAACTTGTCCTGTTGCTACAAGCCATTGCAAAAAGTTTCTCCCCAACCTTCCTGTAGGTCTGCTTCAGATACTGAAATGCAGCGTTAAGGTTTCCCCAGAGCCTTCTCTTCTCCAGGCTGAACAGCCCCAACTCTCTCCATCTGGCCTCCTAAGAGAGGTGCCCCCAGCCCTCTGATCATCTTTATGGCCCTGTGACAGCATCATGACAACATCTGAAATGTGTACTAGCCAAATACTTACCAGGGGGCTGTGCAAATACTGGAGGAATAGATCCAGGTGGTACAGGAACTCCCAGTGCTTGATAATTTGGTAACATAGGTGGAGGTGGAGGCAAAGGGAAATTTATTCCTACAGAACTCTGCAAAGAAGGAAAGAGATGATTACAAACAGGCACAGTGCAAGAGAGATTAAGGTATCAAAACATTCTTTTAATCCTCACCAAACGTTGTAAAGCAAAAAGTGCAGCTTTCTCCTTCGCTTCTGCTTCAGAGTGACATTGTGGTCCATGAACCAACAAACCATTTGACAGTTTTATGTGACAAACTGTCATGGTCTAGAAAAAGGAAAGAAGTTTTTTGAGGGAACTGTCATTGCTGACAAACAAACAGTGAGATAGAAACACAGGATTTGTTTGTTTTGAAAACAGGCAAACAAAAGGAGCCAGTCTACTTTTAGATGGATTTTGGTGCTCAGTCCCAATGTCTAATATAGGACAGTAGAAACAAAGTTGAGAGCCTTAACTTTTGCAGAAAAAAGATTTTACCTGTGGTGTTTTCACAAAAGAAAAATCTGGCTGTGACATTCCAGCAAGAGAACAAATATGACAAAGCTCAGAAACAGTAGACAGTGCAGGCTGTGGACAAGCGAAAGGGTGACCTCCAGTTTCCAGTGCCGGTGTCTTCTGAGGGCCACCACTGCTATAAGCCTTGTTCATATAAGCAGCTGGCAAAAAGGAGAAAAAAAAAAATCATAAAAGAAGTAATAAATTATATCCTGACTGAAAGGTAGCAACTTTGTTATTAGCAGGGAAGGGGAAAAAAAAGGCCTATTTTATTTATTTATGGTATTTTCCTATCTGATTAACAAAAACTTTTCAGATTTGAAGTAAAACAAAGGATTTACTACACTATCACTGTGTTTTGGAAATTAGTACTATACTGTGATGGTTTGGGTGTTACCCCCCCAACTTTTATGAAATCACCCAGACTAGACTCAGCCAAGCTGGAAATTAGAATGGAGCTTTATATTCACAGCTTAGCACAATATACAAGCAGGTATTTACAATATATACAGAAATAGACAAGATAAAAAGTAATACAGAAACACAACAGCCCTCCCAGAAATCAGAGTCCCCAGGAGGGGCTCCAAACCACCCTTCCACCTCCTTTCTGCCCCTCTACCATATCCCAGATTTGGCCTTACATTCAAAGTGAGTTTGGAGAACTGGCCAGGGGGGTTAGGAAGCAGATGGATTAGTTAAGACAGCAGGTTAGGGAGGGAAGGGCAAGCAGCCAGAGAGCAACTCTGTTATCTATGTTCTTGTTTTTATACATCTCAGCAAGCCTATGAGTGCAGTAGACATCACCACTGTTTCCTTTTCACAGCCTATAATCTAATTCTTCTCACCAAAATATTCCTGCTAGCTTCAAACAAGCACATATACTGTTGGCTATCTTCTAAAATGTCGCTACAGGGTGAAGCTTAGAACTCTAAGATGATGTCTAAACATACCCATTTTTTTAGTTTGTCTATACTGCAAGGCAGCTCCATGGCAATCCTGTCTACTAGAGGGAGCAGGAACATCATTAATTTGGGGTTTCACCTCATTCCTTGTTTCTAGGTCAGAGCCATCTATCTTCAAAATCTCTTTGAGCATCTGTGTTCCTTTCTTTAAAAAAGAAAAGAAAACGAAACATTCAGGGCCATTATGGCATTCACATACCACCACCTTCTTACTTAATTCTCAATACCAGAGTAACAAAAGCTGATCTTTTGTTTTTAGAATAGAATAGAATCAATCAGGTTGGAAGAGACCTCCAAGATCATCCAGTCCAACCTATCACCCAGCCCTATCCAGTCAACCAGACCATGGCACTAAGTGCCTCATCCAGGCTTTTCCTGAACACCCCCAGGGACGGTGACTCCACCACCTCCCTGGGCAGCCCATTCCAATGGCAAAGCAGAGATGACAACATCGTAGCATGACCAAATGTGTTTGTTAATTGTCTTTGGGAATGGCTAATTAGAAGCTCATCAATACGTTTTAAAAGGCAGTAAGAGGTTTCATGGAGTTTCTATAAATAGGAGCATTGATGCTAAGGCAGCAGATGGTAAATTGCAATGTAATGATTCCTGCGGTATACAGACCATAACAAACGATTGTGGTGACAGATGTTCTTCGTCTTTAGCTCCTGTTTCCTTGGAGTAAGTCTGCACTTCATTTTCTTTGGAAATTTTCAAAGAAGCCAGAAGGCTTTCAAGTTCATTGTCCTTCTTAAAACACATAAAAAAAAGGTACATCAATTTAGTATACTACCAGCAGATGCAAGAGGAAAGGCATAGTAGTTTGAGATTAATTTTATGCTCATTCAGGACTTTGTATTTCTTAGCCTGGGCAGAACCTGAGTACCCTCTGCTCAGATTGAACAGTTACCCAGAGACTACTTCAAGTTCTGCATACTGAAACAATGCAAATATTGACCAATACATAATTAATTTAAAGACCAATCAAGGTTATACATATTTGTCTTCTGTTATGAACACAAATTTGTACATGAGTAACCACGAATAACTGGACCAAAGTGCAATGGAAACAGAAGTTACTCAAAGAGTACAAGAACATCAACTATCTAGATCCTACCTTTCCACCCGTGGAGGGACTATCAACTGCAGCCTTCTGAACTACAGGCATGTTGGGACTTTCATTCCTCCTTAACAGTTTGATATTGTACTTATTCACATCTGTGAAATTCTGAAATACATGGCAGCAATTTATCACTGAATAGTAGTAATATTCCATGACTTGTCAAAAATGCATCTGCAAACAGCCTTTACAAGCTCACATTCTCAAAGGATTCTAGCTTACTGAAAACATACTATTTGTATTTCTCATTACAATATAGTTTTCAGAGTCTGCAAGCAGTAACAAAATAATTTGGTAACATCTTCTGCAGTCTTGGTTTTGGTCTATAAAATCTCTCTTGAAAAAAAAAAATACCTAGGAAAAGAATCAGCTACAATGCCAGTTAAAGAGAAATCTGTAAAATCATCAATCAGGTCAGAGTAAAACAAAGCCAAAGCAGTAAAAAAATTAGTTAC
This sequence comes from Tricholaema leucomelas, assembly GCA_013400475.1. Taxonomy (NCBI): domain Eukaryota; kingdom Metazoa; phylum Chordata; class Aves; order Piciformes; family Lybiidae; genus Tricholaema lacrymosa; species Tricholaema leucomelas. The sequence goes on from WAAF01008583.1 coordinate 48,506, forward strand.
ATAATACAGAAGAAATTACCTGTTTGTTTGGTATTTTATTACGTGGCTGATTTTCACCTCTTGTAACTCTGTAATCTTCTTTAACTACAAAAGAATGCACTCTTTTGAAATGCTCTTAAAAATCATCACAGTAATCACAGAATCCACCAGGGTTGGAAGGGACCACAAGGATCAGTCAGTTCCAATCTCCCTGCCATGGGCAGGGACACCTTACCCTACATCAGGCTGGGCACAGCCTCATCCAGCCTGGCCTTAAACACCTCCAGACATGGGGCCTCAACCACCTCCCTGGGCAACCCATTCCAGGCTCTCACCACTCTCATGCTCAACAACTTCCTCCTCATGTCCAGTCTCAATCTCCCCACCTCCAGCTTTGCTCCATTCCCCCTTGTCCTGTCACTCCCTGAGAGCCTAAAAAGTCCCTCCCTAGGTTTTTTGTAGGCCCCCTTCAGATACCAGAATGCCACAAGAAAGTCACCTGGGAGCCTCCTCTTCTCCAGACTGAACAGCCCCAACTCTTTCAGTCTGTCCTCACAGCAGAGCTGCTGCAGCCCTCTGAGCATCCCAGTGGCCCTTCTCTGGACACGCTCCAGCACATCCACACCCTTTATGTAATGGGGGCTCCAGAACTGGATGCAGTACTCCAGGTGGGGTCTCACCAGAGTGGAGTAGAGGGGGAGAATCACCCCTCATGAATAATCAAGACTCAAAATAAAAACTGATCACTCTAAACAAGTACCCAGAGTTGCAATAATTGCAAAGCTTCCAATAGTTGCATCAAATGTTTTATTCATGCCCTGTCGGTCACTTGGTGCATACTCTTCTTGTAGGGTAAAATAAAATGAAGTATATGGAACAATAGAACTGATTTTATATTCTGTAGGTATGATCACAAGCAACTTTTCCAAGTTAACTTGGGGTTTTTTTGCTTTGTTTTTGTTATGATGGGTGGAAAGTCATAGAATCACAGAACTGTTTCAGTTGGGAAAGATCTCTAAGATCGTCAAGTCCAACCATCCACCCAAGCCCATCATGGCCTTTTTAAAGCATGTCCCAGAGTGCCTTGTCCACACATTTGTTATACACCTGCAGGGACAGTGACTCCACCATGTCCCTGGGCAGCCTGTTCCAATGCCTGAATGTTCCTGCAGAAAAGACATTTTTGCTAAATCACCAACCTAAGCCTCACCTGGCACAATATTTCAGGCCATTTCCTCTCATTCTACCACCTGATATTAGGGAGAAGAGACCAATTCCCACCTCGCTCTAGCCTCTTTTCAGAAAGTTGTAGAGAGCAAGAAAATCTCCCCTCAGCCTCCTCTTCTGCAGACTAAAGAAACTCTGTTTCCTCAGCTGCTCCTCATAAGACTTGTTCTCTACACTCTTCACCAGCTTTGTTGCCCTTTAGGATTAAGTGGATATAACCTAATATGCACACCAGGGACATTATTAGACTTGCTCCCTGTGACAGGACAAGGAGCAATGGGTGTAAGCTGCAGCAAAAGAGGTTCCACCTCAACACAAGGGGGAACTTCTTTACTGTAAGGGTCACAGAGCACTGGCACAGGCTCCCCAGAGAGGTTGTGGGGTCTCCTTCTCTCGAGCCTTTCAAGGCCTGTCTGGATGTGTTCCTCTGTGATCTGTGTTAGATAGCATTGTCCCGCTCTGGCAGGGGGGTTGGACTCGATGATCTCCTTGGGTCCCTTCCAACCCCTAACATCTTATGATCCTATGAGTACATCCCAGAGCTTATATAACAACTGTTTTCTGTCAATAACTGCAAAAAATAAAAATCAAGAGGTATTCAATGAAAATCAGATAAATGAGTAGTTCTCAGCAAAGCCTTTAATTACAGTACTTACATTTTTTATACGGCTCCTGTTTTCTTTGCTGACCTTTAAAGCTGCTGTCATTGAACCCTGGCTTATAGAACTGATTACCAGTTGCCAGTTTGATTTCCTGAGGTAGAACTGCACCCTAGGATTTAAAATAGCAAACCTTAGCCAGAAGACTATGCATCTACTACTTACATAGTAGTCCCAAGTGAGGATCTCTTTCCAGAGCTATGCATAAAGTGTAACAATACTTTCATGCAGAAGATTTGTTTGTAACACTAGCTAGGAAGTTTTCTGATGTAATGAACTGGCATACAAGTAAGGACCTTTTAATTTTGAACCTAGGGATCTGTTCAAAGTTTTTATGCTTACCTTCTCATGCATATTTTGCTGGGTGTGGTGAGACTTCCCAGAACTCTGCAATGATTGCCATATGCTGCAGAATTCATCGTCCTGATTACTCTGTGCCTGACAAAAGAATAAACAACGCCCCCAACAATCTCAGCAGCTATAAACTCAAGTTTTAATCAGCTAATCACACACACAGAGGTTCTGAAAAATCCTAAGGTCCAAGTTTAACAGCGCTCAGGTGACAGAAGCTTTCATACTGACACTAGAAGGTGCAGGTATGATGAAATAGGCTGCTGTGGTGGTGGCCTGCACTGAGGTAACAACTCTTCCTAATAATCACTATTAAACTGGAATGGGCATAGTTTGTTTTGAGACAGTTTTTGGTTTGTTATTAACTGGAAGTATGAACATAGGAAAAGTCATCAAGTGTAATTAAACTCAGCTGATAGCTGGAAATGATTTCAAAGGCATGTCTTGTTTTGTAAGGACTTAGAGAAATCAGGCTCAATTGCTTGGGAGCATTACAGCTACGTCACCACAGAACTGAACTGCTGCTATATAAAAAATTCTTTGGAAAACCCAGAATCTAAACATGGATAGCACAGGATTCATTCAAGAATTGGGACTAGGTTCTGCTTCAGTAATCTGGACTATGTGATGTACAAAGCTGTACATTGATCATGGGAAAAGAATGCTCGCTCTAAATAGGGAGATCATAGGAAAGCAGCCCTGTGGAGAGGGACCTGGGGGTCCTGGTGGATAACAAGTTAACCATGGCACAGCAACGTGCCCAAGAAGGCCAATGGGATCCTGGGGTGTATTAGGAAGAGTGTGAGGTTCTCTTTCCCCACTACTCTGCCCTGGTGAGACCTCATCTTGAATACTGTGTTCAGTTTTGGGCTCCCCAGTTTAAGAGGGACAGGGATCTGCTGGAGAGGGTCCAGCGGAGGGCTATGAGGATGATGAGGGGACAGGAGGGCATGGTTTATGGGGAGAGGCTGAGAGACTTGGGACATTTTAGTCTGGAAAAGAGAAGACTTAGAAGGGATTTGATAAATGTTTATAAATATCTGAGGGCTGACCAGGAAGGGGAGGACAGGTTCTGCTCACTTGCTCCCTGGCACAGGACAAGGAGCAATGGGTGTAAGTTGCAGCAAAAGAGGTTCCACCTCAACACAAGGGGGAACTTCTTTACTGTAAGGGTCACAGAGCACTGGCACAGGCTCCCCAGAGAGGTTGTGAGGTCTCCTTCAACGGAGGCTTACAAGGCCTGTCTGGATGTGTTCCTCTGTGATCTGTGTTAGATAGGATTGTCCTGCTCTGGCAGGGGGGGTTGGACTCAATGATCTCCTTGGGTCCCTTCCAACCCCTAACATCCTGTGAGCCTGTGAGACACAACAAACATTGAGACAAGGGGTCTAAGACTCACTGACTCAGAACACTCACTTTGTTTTTCTGGTTGCCACTCAGAAATGATCCTTTCTGGATTGAGTTGGAGTTGCCTTGATTTTCAGCCCTGAGATTGTTTTGCTGCCTTCCGTTCAGCTGCTAAATGATTGAGTGAAAAAAACATAAGTGTATTATTACCTTAAATTTTCTTTCTACTGGAAAGTATTTCTTGTAGCACAGACTTTGAAAACACAAGACAGTCATTCTCATACACATCTACAGCAACATGAAGTTACTCATTAAGCTAATTTTATTTGAAAAAGTCACTTGTTAAAAAATTAAATGTAATTAAGTCAATGGGAATCCTAATTCACTTGTATTTTTTTGTCCTTTACTCTATTTTCAAAGCAAATCATCACCAAGAAGCAAATGATGTCTTCTCCTTTTGAGCACAGACAAACTCAGCCTATAGGAAGCATTATTTGGAAGAGAGCCTTCACGAAATAACTGAATCTCTGCCCCAAAAAACTACTGTTTGACAGTAAATGTAGTGTCACTGCTCTTAACTATTTGTCTCTTGAAAATGCAACTGGAACTACTCAAAGCAAACCAAATGTCAATAACAAACTTTGGATGTTTCTCATTAACTGGATGAACTCATTTCTCCAAGACAAGGACTATCCTACTTCTAATACACTAACATAAATACTACATTTTATTTGTACCAGTGAAGATAACCACGGTTGCAATTAGGCTTCTAGGGAAAAACTTTTGGTCATAAATAAAAGTCTTACTTGAGTAGGAACAAAAAGGGACCGAGGAGAATGGTTGAGGCCTCCCAGATGCACTTTTTGTGAGCATACAGATGACAGATCAGATGCATGAGAATTGCAGTTACTCACAGCTGGCTGAGGTTTAACTATGGCCATCAGTTTTTGACTTCCCATTTCTGACCGACTACCATGAGACAGGTTAATTAAGGCACTTGATGGCAGACGATAACCTCTGGCAGGTGAGCACCTTAAGAGAAGTGAATTACATCACTGCTTCAGGTAGTTTCATCATTGTCATTTCAATGTATCTGATTCAACAACATTGCTGCCTCTATGTCAAAAGATAACACCACAATCTGGAACGACAGAGGCTTAAAACCACATCCAACACTGAAATCTAGCAGCATTACACAACATTTACCTCACTGTGCTCCCCTTAAGTCTCTGGCTGTCAAAACCTGAAAACAACAGAAACTACTACTGCTCTGAATTTATATTGTACCTTTCAATGCTGAAGTCAAACAAATGTTAAAGCTGTGTGAATTGTTGTAGCACAGTTCTGCAATAAATTCATCCACCAAAATATTATCAACCAGGAAACTTTTTTTTCCTGAGGTGAAGCCAGCAGCAGAATTATAAATTGAAGTTAAGCAGCACTAAGTTTTCTATCTTCATTTGTAATTCTGAATCCTGAAGATCACGTGTTACAGGACATCCTATTCCAAGCGACTGAGTTGAGTTTTGCTTGCTGAACACAGGGGATAGGTTAAGAATTTCCTCTAATTTCTGTCATAAAATCCCCTAATTTATCTAAGAAAAGCAGTAAAACAGAGTCTTCTGGGTACAACAATGCACTCGAAGGTTTACCTGATGTGCTAGTTTGAGCCTAGCTAGAATGTTTTGGTGAGAAGAATTAGATTACAGGCTGTGAAAAGGAAACAATGGTGATATCTACTGCACTCACAAGCTTGCTGAGATGGATAAGAACATGAACATAAATATAGACATCAGAGTCACTCTCTGTCTCTCTGGGGCTGCATGAACTTCTCTCTAACCTAACCTGCTGCCTGTGTGACTAATCCACCTGCTTCCTAACCCCCCTTGGCTGACCCTCCAAACTCTCCTGAAGCGTAAGGCAAGATCTGGGGTAAGGTAGAGGGGTGGGAGGAAGGTGGAAGGGTGGTTGGGAGCCCCTCCTGGGGACTCAGGTTTCTGGGAGGGCTGCTGTGTTTCTGTATTACTTTTTAACTTGTGTCTTCCTGTCTATAGCTGTAGATATTGTACTGCTTGTATATTGTGCTAAGCTGTAAATACAAAGCTTCATTCACTTTCCAGAGCCACTGAGTCTAGTCTGGGTGATTTTCCAAAGTGTGAGGGGGCAGGGAACACCCAAACCATCACACCTGATTAGATAGGGAAGAGTTATCACACTTTAAAACAAATGCAGTAACCATAGATTCACAGAATGGTTTAGGTTGGAAGTTACAGTTCTCTTAGAAAAGTTTTGGTTAGAATTCAGTGCCTGATACTGATAAACTATTGATAGTTTAGAGTCCCTTCTTCCCAGGAATGGATGACTAATCTCTTTTTTATTAATCTATAGGTTAAAGACATACTGACAATAACCTGCTTTCTCCATCTTTGTTTGAAAAAGACATTTAGATCTTGTGCTTTATTCTCATGCTTCACACTTGCTTTCTGCAAATCAGAACCTAAATATGCAACAAAGCCTAAAAAGCATTTCCAAAGTACAATATGCTGCTGAAAAATTAAAAGGATACTCAACCAAAGCAAAGGTAATCTATACCAACAGCATGAAATGACAATGAAACCCTCTGCACAAACCTTATAGTCAGGCCTCCCAGGAATTCTTCATCAAACAAAACTTCGAAGAGCACATCTGTTTCTCTACTGGCTACAGAAAAGAAAGTAAAAAGTCATCCTATAGATGGAACAGTAGGTGTTTTAATGTAATATCTATATTAGTAAAAAATCACTTGGCAACAACAAAAGAGATCTCTCTATTCCTTCAATAAACTACTTCACTAATGACAATTTGGAAATGCTTCTCCAAGTCACATACGGCTGCCCTTTAAGATGTACTTTGAGCAGGAACAGACCATACTTAACAACCCAGCAACCTGCATTCACAGAAACAGAATTTATAGCAGTGCTGAAGTTGTCAGAAATTGCCAGAAAAGAGATCCAAGCCACCTTTATCTTCAGGCAGCTGGAAACCAATGACTTCAATGACATTCTCATAGAACCATAGAATTGTTTTGGTTGGAAAAGACCTCCACGATCACCAAGCTCAACCTTCAACCTAAGACCACCATGGCCATTAAACCATGTCCCAAAGTGCTGTGTCCATATGTTTTTTGAAAACCTTCAGAGATGTTCACTTCACTACCTACCCAGGCAGCCTGGTCCAATCCCTGACCACTCATGCAGCAAAGAAATTATCCCTCATATGCAAACTAAACCTCCCCTGGCACAAATTCAGGCCATCTCCTCTCATCCTATCACCTGATACGAGGGAGAAGAGACCAACCCTCGCCTTACTCCAGCCTCCTTTCAGAGACTTGTAGAGAGCAAGGAGGTCTCTCCTCAGCCTCCTCTTCTCAGACTAAACAATCCCAGTTCCCTCAGATGCTCCTCACAGTATCTGTTCTAGACCCTTCAGCAGCTTTGCTGCCTTTCTCTGGACCTTAGTCTTTCTTGTAGTGAGTGCTTCAACCCTGAACCCAGTGCTGGAGGTGTGGCCTCTCTGGTACCAAGTACATGGGCTCAGTCACTGCCCTGGTCCTGCTGGCTGCACTATTCCTGATCTGTCCAGGAGAATAAAACTCTGTTAAAATTAGACAAGTGTATAATTATTATGGAGAAAAGAATACCTCTGGAAAAAAGCTACCTGCACATCTAATCACTGTTCTGTGCATGCAAACTCAATGATGCTGGTGTCGCCTCGATCGTGCAGGGACCGGAACGATGCTGAGACACCAATATGATGCCTAAGTTGAACCTTTACTGCAGCTAAAAGCAATGCTTAGAGAGCTAATACAATGTGTATAATCCTGACAGGCTGCACAAGGGAGTATGGGCTGTCCACGTGCCCTAGGAGCAAATTTGACCGGCTGGCCCCCCTTAGTCTCCTCGCACAGCCAACTTTGTAGCTACTCTGCCAACTTTTTCAAGGTTGTTTTCCCTGAAGCTGCACTCCTTGTCTCACATCCTTCTCTGGGTCCTAATGTTACCCCTCCTGCTCTCTTATTTCAAATCACTCAGCGCTGCCCAAACCCCGACAGAATGAGAAAGTAACTACTTAAACATCAGTTAAGAAAATAATTTCTATACTAGATCTCAAACTGCTACACCCAAGGCAATCTAGTGAGTCTTTGTCTACCTGGAAGAGATTTATTTATGGATATCCATGCAATATAACAGAAACTGTATGTCACACAGTACATCCCAAATCTCAGATAAAAGCACATCAGAGAAATCATATTTAGTAAAGTGCTATGTTTAGTGTAAGTATTAAGGCTAATACTCATTTTTAATTCTATTTCTCTTCACTTTTCTGTATTTTCCCATTTTGCTACCTTTTCTTTGCATCCTCTTTTCTCCCTCACTGATTGCCTTCTTGCTTAAGAAGAGCATAGCCAGCAGGTCAAGGGAGGTTCTCCTCTCCATCTACTCTACCCTGGTGAGACTACATCTGGAGTACAGTGTTCAGTTCTAGGTGTCTCAGTTCAAGAGGGACAGGAATATACTAGAGAGTGTCCAAGGGAGGGATACAAGAATGATTAAGGCACTGGAACATCTGTCTGATGAGGAAAGGCTGGGAGACCTGTGGCTGTTTAGTCTGGAGAAGAACAAAATGTCAGAGATCTTATTAAATATCTGAAGGGTGGCTGTGAGGAAGAGGAGGCTAGTCTCTTTCCAAAGGTGTCCTGTGATAGGACAATGGAACACAGAAGTTCCACCTCAACATGAGGAAAAACTTCTTTACTGTAAGGGTCCTGGAGCAGGATGCCCAGAGAGGTTATGGAATCTCCTCCTCTGGAGACTTCCAAGACCCATGTGGATGTGTTCCAGCGTGACCTACCCTACACAACCCTGCTTTGGCAGGAGAATTGGCCTTGATTTCAGAAGTTCCTTCCAATCTCTACCATTCTATGATTCTATGATTAAGAATGAACAAAAGGTAAGTATTTTTTTATTCAAAGTACAGCAATGTAATATTTGAAATTAAAATCCAGTACTTGTAGGTTGAATTCAAAACTGTATACAAGCCACTAGTGGCTTCAAGTTGCACTACAGGCAAGAAATTTTGCTCCATTCACAACTATTACACTAAATGCTGTTCTGAAGCCTGCTTTCACATCGTGAGCTGTTATACAGCTATAATGCTACAATTACAATGTTGGACCCAGAGAGTGGTGGTGAATGGTGCCACAGCCAGTTGGCAGCCAGTCACTAGTGGTGTTCCCCAAGGATCAGTCCTGGGCCCAGTCCTGTTCAATATCTTTACTGATGATCTGGACCAGGGGATTGAGTCCAGCATCAGTAAATTTGCAGATGACACCAAGCTAGGAGCAGGTTTGGAGCTGTTGGAGGGTAGGAAAGCCCTGCAGAGGGACCTTGCCAGGCTGGATGGGTGGGCAGAGACCAATGGGATGAGATTTAACATGGTCGAGTGCAGGGTTCTACACTTTGGCCACAACCCCAAGCAGCACTACTGGCTGGGGACAGAGTGGCTGAAGAAGAAGTCAGGCAGGGACAGACTTGTGGGTACTGGTAGATAGTAGCTGAAGATGAGCCAGCAGTGTACCCAGGTGGGCAGGAGAGCCAATGGCATCCTGGCCTGGATCAGGAGCAGTGTGGCCAGCAGGACAAGGGAGGTTATTCTGCCTCTGTACCCAACACTGGTCAGGCCACACCTTGAGTGCTGTGTCCAGTTCTGGGCTCCTCAATTCAAGAGAGATTTTGAGATGCTGGAATGAGTCCAGAGAAGGATGACAAAGCTGGTGAAAGGCCTGGAATACAAACCCTATGAGGAGAGGCTGAGGGAGCTGGGGGTGTGCAGCCTGGAGAAGAGGAGGCTCAGGGGTGACCNCTGAATTATAAAGAAAATATTACCTCCTTTAATTCCTATAATGGTGCCTCGAAGACCAACTGGAACGGAAAAGTTCTCTCTGACATTGACAACGCGGTCAAACAGCCTGTACTCTGCATCTCGGTCTGGAATAACCCCATTCTGTTGTTCTAATGGCTGACAATAACCAAAAGACTGTTAATGCTTGCAAAAAAAAAAGCAGGAATTACCATCAAAATTAACATATAACAATATCTGAAACATCCTGTAAATGGAAAATTCATTAGTTGTTTAAGAATCTTCCCTCCCCAGACAGAAGGCATTTTCCCTTCTCTCCTCAGACAGGAAGGAATTTTCCCTTGTAACTCTGACTGCTTCTGCCTAACAGCAGTGCTGTACAATCCAAGGCAGAGCAAAGGGATTGATTTAGACAGAGTAAAACCACTCAGTGTAACCTCAGTAACATGAGTATCTGTGAAACACCGGGCAAGATCAGCAGTGGGCCCTATGTCAAGAACTGAGGAAAAAGCAAAACAGGGAAGAAGAGATAAATGAGATGTTTTATTTTGCCTTGATTATACAGCCAGTAACTGTAGAAGAGTTACAATCAAAAGGCAAAGAAAAAAAGAACTGAAAGTCAGTATAATACATGATGGAGTAAGGGCATTGATTTAGACACAGTAATCCACCCAGTGTAACCTGCCTGTCTTAGTAACATGAGTATCTGTCAAAATACTGGGTAAGATCAGCAGTGGGCCCTATGTCAAGAACTAAAGAAAAAGCAAAGCAGGGAAGAGGAGGTCAATGGGATGTTTTACTTTGCCTTCATTATACAGCCAGTAACTGCAGAAGAGTTACAATCAGAAAGCAAAAAAAAAGGAACTGAAAGTCTGTTCATGATGGAGTTTGTAGTGACTACAACTTCTCTCCTTTCACAGACAGATAACTCTTCCCAACAAACATCATAAACCACTCTCTTCCATCAATACCTTCATAAAATTCCACTCCCTGAAAGCTGCTAAGCTTAGGTAAAATAAGTGTGATCTGGACAACTTAATTTAAAAACAAGAAGAAAGGGGAACAAAGCCACTTTTCCACATCACTTACTCTGTACAGCAGATGGGGTTTCACAGTTACTCGCACCTTCTTGTTGCTCTTTCTCTGCTGAAGGAAGGGAACAGAGAGTCATTACAAACTCATGTAGGGAACCAGCACTGGATTTCACATACAACAAAATGCCTGAAAAGATAAAAGCATGGAGAATCCTTTTGCTTCTTTTAGATAAAAACACAGATCTTTCATGAAGTCTTTTGGACAAGTGCTGTTTTTGAAACAGGGCTGATTTCTTACTGAAGGCTCTGCGCTATTTAGCTAATTCCAGAATTCACAATTTCATTAACATGTCCTGGCAAGTAATTTCAAAGAAATCAGCTCATTATTTCATGTGGGTGTGCCTTTAGCTTTTGCTTTACTAACTTACTTGATCCCTCACAAGGGCTTGCAGTGATAGGATGAGGAGCAACGACTTAAAGCTGGAAGAGGATATTAGGAATATTGGATATTAGGAAGAAATTCTTTACAGGGAAGGAGGAACAGGTAGCTAAGGAAGTTGTGGATGGCCCCTTCCTCGAGGTGTTCAAGGCCAGGCTGGACAGGACCTTGAGCAACTCGGTCTGGTGGAATGTGCCACCCACGGTGGCAGCACTGAACTAGCTGATCTTTAAGGTTCCTTCCAACCCAAACCATTCTTTACTACTTTACCATCTTTACTGGTAAGACCAGACCTCAGGGATCTCTGACACTACAGATAAGGAAGCAAATCTGGAAGGAGGAAGACTTTCTGCTGGTCAGCACAGACTAGGTTAGCAATCACTTGGATGGAAGAAAAATGCACAAAACCATGGGCCCTTATGGGGTGCATTCATGAGTGCTGAGAGAGCTGGCTGATGATGTTGCTGTACCACTCTCCATCATTTCTGAAAGATCATGGAGAACAGGGGAGGTCCCTGAGGACTGGAAGAGGGCCAGTCTCACTCCAGTCTTGAAAAAGGGCAAGACAGAAGACTCAGGCAACTACAGACCTGTCAACCTCCCCTCCATCCCTGGGAAGGCGATAGAGCAGCTCATTCTGAAGGCCATCTCTAACCACATGGAAGAAAAGGAGGTTATCAAGAGTAGCCAGCATGGATTCACTAAGGGGAAATCTTGTTTGTCTAATCTGACAGCCTTTTACGAAGGCATGACCAAACGGATAGATGAAGGGACAGCAGAGGGTACTGCCTATCTTGACTTCAGCAATACTTTGGAAACCATCTTCCACAACACTCTCCTAGGTAAACTCAAGAAAAGTGGGTTAGATGAGTGGAATGTGGGGTGGCTTGGTGACTGGCTCAACAACAGACTTCAGAGAGTTGTGGCACATATAATTCATACCTTGCATTTCTCTATTTCTTCTTCAATTTTCTCAACGATGGCTGCATCCAAAATTTGCAAGTCACAAGATGAGCGAGACAAAGCAGACACAGGATGTGCCTTTAACCAGGCAACAATTTCTTGAACCTTCTCAGCTCTAAATAAGAAACAACATGACTTAAAACTTCTAACTACATATACCAAGCATTTTACCAACTTCCTTGACTTAAATCAGCCAAGTATTATGATATACATACAACTCCTGTACATGCTCAAAGCAACAGCACTTAAGAGTTGTGTAGTGGTTTACAACAGGGGTTAAACCAAATAATCTAAGTGAAACCATGCAATTTCAAAGCTTTAACCCAAAATTTTATCTCAGAAGAAGCATGTAAAAATTCAATTACTTAAAAATATTCAGTAAATTCTGTTTGCATCTACCCATCTAACTGTGCCCAGCTGTAGGCACCTGTTCTTCACAACACACCAAGAAAGAACTTCGGGGCATGCCTCCAGTAAAATGGAGCACAAACCTGAGATTCTCTTAAAACAAGGCTCCCACAGAGCTATATCCATCTAGTAAGAGTCTTGTGGAGTACAGCACCGTGCAGACTTAACAACTCAGATCCTTCAGTGGAGTTTATTAGCTTATAATAAAAGCTTTTAAAATATTTCTATACTGTATCAGGCACCAAGGTTGCTCCTTGCCTCTAAAACTAACTGAATGTACACTACAAATGTGCAAAGGACTTTCAGTTTTCTATGTGATTTATTGTTGTTGTTTATTTTTAACTCCAAATGATCTTGAACTATTAACCATTGCCCCTCCACCACTGACTACACCATTGCCCCTCAACCACTGACTACACCATTGCCCCTCCACCACTGACTACACCATTGCCCCTCAACCACTGACTACACCATTGCCCCTCAACCACTGACTACACCATTGCCCCTCAACCACTGACTACACCATTGCCCCTCAACCACTGACTAAACCATTTCTTTTCAACTACTGACTAAACCATTTCTTTTCAATCACTGACTAAACCATTTCTTTTCAACCACTGACTAAACCATTTCTTTTCAACCACTGACTAAACCATTTCTTTTCAACCACTGACTAAACCATTTCTTTTCAACCACTGACTAAACCATTGCCTTTCAACCACTGTCTAAACCATTGCTTTTCAACCACTGACTTAACTATTGCTTTTTCAACCATTGACCAAACTATTGTTTTTTCAACCTTTGTTTTTCAAACCATTAACTTCACTATTGTTTTTCAACCATTAACTTTTGTTTATTTCCACAGAATGATGTTTTGGTGACTTTTTGACTATTCATACCTGAAGTTTTCTTCAAAAGGCAAAAATTATGAGCTAGCCACCAAATAAATTAATTCTCTCATTTATTGAACCCAAGATAAGAGTCTGAAAGACTTAAACTCCACAACTGGAATGTTCAGTATTCTGATCATTTTTTTGCAGAGTCACCCCTGAACAATCATGCTGCTCAAGGAACAGCAAGGTTTCAGTTACACAGCAACCATTATATGATCACTACCAATTTCACAGAGTCAGCCTTTATTCTACTTACTCTAGAAATGAAAACCTAAAGAAAATAAATGGGAAGAAAGATGGCTTACCCATTCTCATCCTCTCCAGGCCAAATGTCATCTTCATAGAATATATCTTCCTGGCTATTCTTTGCTATATAATTAAATAGTTCAGGGACCCTAAGTAAAAAATAAAGAAGTAAGACAAATTTAGTTTTACCTGAGCACAGATCACCAAAAAGCGTCATCAAAACAAACTTTGCACTTCAAAACTTTGAGATGCATTTATTGTTTTTAAATTTCAGTCCACACTGTTCAGTTGTCAAAGGTAAGATGCTGACAAAACTACTCTATGCCAAAGCGTGCTTCTTCTTGGAACTAGAGACTATTGGAAAGAGAATGCTGGAATAGAAGAACTTCCTAAAGCAATCTCCAAGAGCACACTCATCAGTTCTTAGAAGACCTGTGTGCATAGGGCAAAATCTGAAGATTGATATGAAGGTGTGGAACTTGGATGAAATTCATATCCAATATTTACCTTTCTAAATACTCAGCAAGTAATTGTTCTACTGCAGAAGAATACATCCATTCATTTCCAACTTTCTTAGTATAGCCAGGAACTTCTTCATTTTTCTTATTGAACTTCAGGTTTAGCCCCACATTTGCTTTGTGATCTCCATGAGGACTGGAAACCAAAAAAGAAGTTTTATTAACTTGCAAGAATATATGCATGCACACAGTAAAAAACACAGAACATTTTATTCTCAGCCTTAAACTACAAAAAAATATGAAGTCATTGTATCCTTTGCTTGTTAGCACTCTGATGGCTGTAAATGTTATAGGAGAAAAAGCTGTGCTATGGTAGATGTCATAGTATCATAGTATCATCAGGGTTGGAAGAGACCTCACAGATCATCAAGTCCAACCCTTCACCACAGAGCTCAAGGCTAGACCATGGCACCAAGTGCCATGTCCTCACTGCAAAGGAGATCAGGGAATATTTTACCTCACTTCCTTAAATCACAGAATGGTAGGCATTGGAAGGGACCTCTGGAGATCATTGAGTCCAATTCCCCTCACAATGCAGGTTCACCTAAAGAAGGTTGCACAAGAACACATCCAGGTGGGTTTTGAACGTCTCTAGAGATGGGAGACTCCACCACCCTTCCGGGCAGCCTGGCCCAGTGCTCCACCACCCTTAAAAGAAGTTCCTTCTCATGTTCAGATGGAACTTCTTATGTCCAAGTTTGTGCCCATGTGCTAGTTTGAGCCTAGCTAGAATGTTTTGGTGAGAAGAACTAGATCATAGGCTGAGAAATGAAAACAATGGTGTCTACTTCCCTTACAGTCTTGCTGAGATGTGTAAGGAAGAAAGGCAAAACAAAAGATAAGGTCACTTTTGCTCTGCACTTCGCTTGGGCACTTCATGCTGGGCGGTTCTCTTCTGCCTTTGCCTGCTGGGGAGTTCGTGGCTGCTGGCTGAACTCCATCTTGCTTTCTGACCTCACCCTCCATTTGCTTGGCTGCTTCACCTTTGCTTCTTAATCCTCTTGGCCGAACCTCCATTCTTCCTTGGGACTGGGGTAAGGTTGAGAGGGGTAAGCAGAAGGTGAGGGGGCTTGAGAGCCCCTCCTGGGGACTCAGGTTTCTGGGAGGGGAGTTGTGTCTGTATTACCTTTTTATCTTGTATATTTCTGTCTATATCTGTATATACTGTAAATATCTGCTTGTACATTGTGCTAGCTGTAAATATAAGCTTCATTCAAATTTCCAGAGCAGGCTGAGTCTACTCTGGGTGATTTCTAAAGTGTGGGGGGGTGGGGGACACCCAAACCATCACAGCCCATTACTCCTTGTGATGTCAATGAGCACCAATGGAAAATACAAAGCCCTATCCTCCTGACACCCACCTTTGAAGCATTTATAAGCATCTATGAGATCCCCGCTCAGTCTTCCCTCTTCCAGACTAAGAAGCCAAATTCTCTCAGTCTTTCTTCATGAGAGAGATGTTCCAGTTCCCTCATCATCTTTGTAGCCCTTTTCTGTACCCTCTCCAGCACATCCCTCTCCTCCTTGAACCAGGGAGCCCAGAACTGGACACCACATTCCAGATTTGGCCTCACCAGGGCAGAGTAGACAGGGAGGAGAACCTCTCTCGTCTGGCTTGCCACAGCCTTTTTGATGCACCCCAGGATGCCTTTGGCCTTCTTGGCCACAAGAGCACATTGCTGGCTGACAGTTATCCTGAAATGAGATCTAAGCAAGCACAACAGGGAATATTTTATCTTTCTCCCTTAAATGAGACCTGATCAGCCACAGTCTACCTGGAATTCACCAAGCTGTCCTAGGTGTGCCAGTCTGCACCTAACTGGAATATTCTACTGAGAGAAATTAAATCCTTAGCTGTGAAAAGAAAGAAAACACCAACAGCACCCTCTATGACCCATTCTTCTCCTGAGAAACACAACTAGTCAAAATATGGATAAGACACTCACTTCTCACACACTGCTCAGCTCTCACTTTGGGCTGTGCCTGCTTTTATGGTGGCCTGGTTTCTGCGGCTGCCTCTGCTTTAACTCTAATCCGATCTAACTTTTTCCTCTAATCTCCTTGTTGTCTTTCTGACATCTCACCTCAGATCTCCAGATTTATCACGTGAGATATACATGGGTTGATCTGGTTACTTCTGACAGGGGCAGGGGGAAAAGAGGGAAGGGGAAGGGGGGATGGGATTGGGTCTGGAGCCCTCCTGGGGACTCTGTTTCTGGGAGGGGTATTGTGTTTCTGTACTACTTTTAACTTGCATATAACTGTATATATTTGTGTATATCTGCTTGTACATTGTGCTAAGCTTCATTCCTTAACTTTCAGCCATCTAAGTCTAGTCTGGCTGATTTTCTTAAGTGGGGGGAAGGTGGGTAACTCCCAAACCATCACACTAGGAAACTCAGAGAACTATAGTGACTGCCTCCCTTTTACACTTTTAGCCATTAGTCTTTAAAAAAAAATATGTAAATCACAGGTAGGATGGTTTAATGCCCTTGATGCTCTTAGATTGATGGCTGGACTCAATGCTCTCTGAGGTCTTTGCCAATTGAAACCATTCTGTGATTACAGTCTGTTTATACTAGCAGTTATGAGAAGCACAACGAAATCAAAACCCAACACCACTTTTTACTCTCAGCGTGGCAAAGTCAGCTCAAACTCTGCTTCGATTATGGAAACAGCTAGCAAGGAAGTCAATTTCTGTCTTTTCTACTATACTAAACCTAAGAGAAGGACTCTCCAATAAACAAAAAATTAAAAAGAAGTTTATGATAGGAGAGAAAAGCACTGCACATGAATTTCATTTATGGCAAATGAGCTTTCAAGAAAGCTTCACATCACAAACCAGCATTTTACTGCGTAAGAACAACACTCAAACACAGAAGTCCTGACGAGCTGTGCCAGATTTGGGAGTTTCTCTACAGTCAGACCTCACAGAGAACTTACTTTTTCTTTGATCCTCTTCCAATGAAAATACTCCCTGTAAATCTGGAGACAAGATAGCCACTTATTCCAAGACGGCTGGCCAAAATATATGCAGGGTTGTATTTCACAGAGTATTTCTTCAAAACAAACAAACAAACAAACAAACATTGGCAGTTCCCAAAGGATGGGAATTTATATACACAACCATTAACATGGATATATTTAGATCACAAAGCGTATTTGACAGCTATTACATGCTTTTACTAGAAATCCAGAAGCACTTACATGCTGATTCTGTATTAAAGGATCAAGCTGGGGTTCACAGGGAATATTGAAAACGACACGAATTCTGCCTTCTGTGATCACATCACGTGAATCTTGAACCTTGGAGAGGTATACAACACGTGAAAAATGTTACTTAAAACCAGCAGGCTTTGGACACTAGACTTCATAGTCTACTTCATCAACAGTGTGCTAGTTTGAGCCTAGCTAGAATGTTTTGGTGAGAAGAATTAGATCATAGGCTGAGAAATGAAAACAATGGTGAGGTCTACTTCGCTCACAGTCTTGCTGAGATGTGTAAAGAAGAAAAAGCAAAACAAAAGATAAAGTCACTTCTGCTCTGCACTTTGCTTGGGCACTTCGTGCTGGGCTGTTCTCTCAGCTCTTTGCCTGCTGGGGAGAGCTGAGGCTGCTGGCTGAACTCCATCTTGCTTTCTAACCTCACCCTCCATTTGCTTTGGCTGATTCACCTTTGCTTCTTAATCCTCTTGGCCGAACCTCCATTCTTCCTTGGGACTGGGGTAAGGTTGAGAGGGGTAGGGGGAAGGTGAAGGGGTGGTTGAGAGCCCCTCCTGGGGACTCAGGTTTCTGGGAGGGGAGTTGTGTTTCTGTATTACTTTTACCTTGTATATTTCTGTATATATCTGTATATACTGTAAATATCTGCTTGTAAATTGTGCCAGCTGTAAATATAAGCTTCATTCAAATTTCCAGAGCAGGCTGAGTCTACTCTGGGTGATTTCTAAAGTGTGGGGGGCAGGGAACACCCAAACCATCACACCCTTTATTTTAAATAATTGGACCAATCTATGACTCACCTACTGACAATCACCAGTGTGAATAATTCAGTTAAGAACCAACCCTTCCATGGGCAGACTCTATTACCACTTAAGGCACATTTCCCATTTGACTGGTGAGAAAAATTAGATTATAGGCTGAGAAATGTAAACAATGGTGATGTCTACTTCCCTCACAGTCTTGTTGAGATGTGTAGAAAGGAAAAGCAAAACATTAGATAAAGTCACTTGCTTTGCTCTCTTCGCTCTGGGCTTTGCTCTCGGCTCTGAGGCTGCTGGCTGAACTCCATCTTGCTTTCTAACCTCACCCTCCATTTGCTTTGGCTGATTCACCTTTGCTTCTTAATCCTCTTGGCCGAACCTCCATTCTTCCTTGGGACTGGGGTAAGGTTGAGAGGGGTAGGCGGAAGGTGAGGGGGGTTGAGAGCCCCTCCTGGGGACTCAGGTTTCTGGGAGGGGAGCTGTGTCTGTATTACCTTTTTACCTTGTGTATTTCTGTATATAACTGTATATACTGTAACTATCTGCTTGTAAATTGTGCTAGCTGTAAATACAAGCTTCATTCATATTTCCAGAGCAGGCAGAGTCTAGTCTGGGTGATTTCTAAAGTGTGGGGGGCAGGGGACACCCAAACCACCACAAACAGTTTTCCTCCATTAGGCACACAGGTGTTTTGAGATTCATTGTATAGCTTTGACCTGCACACTGCTGCCTCATAGATACAAGTCAAAAAGCAGTAAAGCAAAGGAACCCACAACTGAAAGTGGTACAAAACAGGGGTTTTGCTGCATAAATTGAGTGCAAGATGATTATGCTCCCTTTTTTCATGTTACAGTAGCAATAGTGATAACAAAACCAGCAAAAGACCCTCTTCCTCTAACTAAACCACCAGGGAATCTTTGGTTTAGAATTTTAGCTAGCAAATAACTGCTACTGCCAAATAACATCTTAGATTTTTAGGCTTGCAAATCAAGTAATCCAGGGGGAAAAAAAGATGGAATTATTTGAACTAACTTCACCCATGCAGCCATAGTAAGGAGATCCCAGCATAAAGGTTGTGCTTCCAGGAGGGAACAAGTCATCCAAAGTTTTGATGTTTGAAAAACGCGAGTCAAAGGCTTTGATATCCTACATGAGAAAGACAAAATCGATAATGCTAATTATCATTTGGTTTCAGTAGAGCAAGTTCATATAAATAGATGCTTACTCTAAGGCACAATCCAACTCTGGATTATGCTTATGTTCATCCAAGGCAAAGAATTTAATGCTAATACTGTTACACAAGCAACTATGCTAACTTATAGAGCACCACTACCATGAATTATTCAAAATATCAGTGATGAAAGGATGACAAAAGCTTTTTTTTTCAGCAAGACCTAAAAACTATGCAAGAGGGTCCCAAATTTGTGATAAAATGCTTGCCTAAGCACATTATTTTTTTTTATACAGTAAGTTGTTTTCTTTTGATCTTCCTATTTTTTTTCTTCTGTGCAACCTCCCCTACCCCAACTGAGTAAGAAGCTGTGTGCAAAAAGATACTGAACTTCTGTATTTACCTTGACAACAGTTTGGTAAACAAAAGGAAGAGCTTGTTTTGACCACTGCTTCTCCAAATAAACTTCTCCATTTTGGTTTAGCTGATATCTATTACCAGTGAGTAACTGAGCATATACAACTACTGATGTTTCATGAATAATTATTCCTTTTCTTCTCTGGTAGCTGAATACAAAGTGAAATAATTAGTTTTGATTACAATAAACAGCACTGAATCATAGAATCAACCAGGTTGGAAGAGACCTCCAAGATCATCCAGGCCAACCTAGCACCCAGCCTTATCCAGTCATCTAGACCATGGCACTAAATGCCTCATCCAGGCTTTGCTTCAACACCTCCAGGGACAGCAACCCCACCACCTCTCTGGGCAGTCCATTCCACTGGCATGGTGGAATTAAGTTGTTATTAGGGACAAAATAAAAGCTCTTAATAAAAGTATTCTAATAGTTTGCTTTCTGTTTTATAAAATGTACCCAGAATAACCAACCTGATCAATTCCTTCTCCACTGCTGCACAGCCGTCACTGTGGTAACTTAAACACGTATTACTTTCACAGTGGGGTTGGGGTAATTAAGGCAGTTAAATCAAAAGACAAATAAAACAGGAAGCTACTGTAACTCAGTTAAGTCCTGACAGACAACCAGACTCCAGAAGAGAAGAGCTGTATATAAGTTTAATAATGCAAAGCTATAAAAGTTGTAACTTCATTTTGTATGACTCAGTTCTATATACCTCCTACAGCCTAGAACAGAAAATTGAGTGGGAGCGTAAATACTGGAACTCATTCTTCTGTAGCAGCATCTAACTTTAAATACCTTGGGGCTAACTCCATGTATTCTGAAATTTCAGCAGAAGCTCTTTTATGTTGTTTTTAAAATCCCAGCAAACTCTTTTTAACATCAGCAGCTCTTCCGAGCTACTTAGGTCTGTAATACAGCAACAAAACCCAGCTAAGCTTGTGAAATGCAAAAGTTACACTTCAGTTTTCCATGTTACTTACTGCTCTGAAATGCCTTGAACTTCTTTTAACCACACACTTCGTTCCTTATCTCCAACATATGCCACTTTAGTTGGGGGCACTGCATTTCCCATGTAGAGCTTCTGTGTGCCATGTGGTTCTTCCAAATAAAACCTTGAGAACATCATCAGAGAATCACTAAATCACAGAATGCACTGGGTCGGAAGGGACCTTTAAAGGTCATCTAGTCCAGCTACTAATTTAACCATATAAAATTGATCCAGGCATAACCAATTATGAGAAAAACTTAAGACAGTTAGAAATTACTTGTTCAAGACATGAAAAACTTGCAGCATCATCTTCTCTACCCTTTCTACAACAGGCCACACAGTGTAGTTCATCATAGAATCACAGAATGGTTTAGGTTGGAATGGACCTGAAAAATCTTGTAGCTCCACCTCACACTAGACCAGGTTGCTCAAGGCTCTGTCCAATCTGACCTTGACCACCTCCAAGAAGGAGGCATCCGAAGCCTACCAGGGCAACCTGTTCCAATGTCTCACCACCCTCACTGTAAAGAATTTCTTCCTAATATCCAGTCTAAATCTAAGCTCTTGCAGCTTAAAGCCGTTCTCTCTAGTTCTATCGCTACAAGCACATGTAAAATTCCTTCCCTAGTTCCCTGGAGCCTTCTCTTCTCCAGGCTGAATAGCCCCAAATCCATCAGCCTGTGACCACAGAGAAGGTGCTCCAGCTCTCTGATCAATTCTGTGGCCACCTCTGGATCTGCTCCAGCACTTCAATGTCCTTGTGCTGGGTGCTCCAGAACCAGACATAATACTCCAGACAGGGTCTCATAAGAGCAGAGCATAGTATGACAATCATCTCTGTCACCCTGCTGGTCACACTTCTTGTAATACCAGCCCAGAGCCCAGCTGCCTTTCTGGGCTGCAAACCCACACTGAGAGCTTGTGCTGAGTTTTTAATCATTTCATTTTTAATTAAAAGTATCAGTGCAAGTGGTGAAAGGAAGACTGTAAAGAAACATTCTCTTCTACATTCCCTGTGGGGATTTCTACACATGCATTTTCCCCTCAAAGTTAAGAATGAGCTCTTGCAAACTTCCACATCAATAGCAGAATATCGAGGGGCTGGACTTTTACAGAGCTAACCAACCCTCAGGTCTGTGTTAAAGATTCCTCCACCAAGCAGCCTTCAGTACATGTGAACTGATTTGCTGTTTATTAGTATTGGAAGAACACCCAAAGTTCTGTACAGCCTGAAGGAGCTTATTTTGAACAAATCAAGATGACAACTATCTATGAAATGCTTCTTACTTGGTTTCTCCATCTGACACAGCAACAACTCTGGCTTCTTCAAGGTGTGGCCAGTTAACAAAAACACGCTTTCCAAGTACCAAACTGGCAACATTTTCTACCAGCTGAAAAAAAAAACCCAAAACATCAAACACAAAGTTAATACAAATCTTTTACTATGCTAAACAATTAGTAAAGTATTTTCAAACTGGTTTTGCACTAAAAGCTACTCTACTTAAGGCAAGTTTGGCTTCTAAAAGAAAAAGAAGTCTCATTTCAGCTTATTACATTATATACTGATACACATTACAGAGCCTACAAGTGGAAGTGGAGAATCCTGCTTCATTTTGCAGCACAAAGGACCATATACCGAGTGCGTTTCTTTAGATGTAGCATATGTCAGTTGTAAGACCTGGGTTGATTTACATTTCTGGTACAGGCTTTCTGTATATTTTTTTCATTAAATCACTAGGAATTCTGGGATACAATAATCCAACTGACAACCTGAGATTAGTGAAATGTTTGCAGCATGCATTTTATATCTCAGTGAAATAAAGAAACTGCACTTATCACCAGGACTTTACCAACAGCTGCAATTTTAAGTCTCACATTTTGTTCTGTTTTTCCTATGAGTTTCTGTTGGTGGTTTTTGTTTTGCTGTTGTTTTGTTAGGAGCTGAATGCTTACCTGTTCTTTTGAGTTATTATCAGCTATGATTTCTAACATCATGTTCTCTCCATGGCTGCTTTGCTGAAATACTTGCACACCACTTTTTCTAAGATAGAACTGGATAAGAAGAAAACAGCACAAAAATCTTACTCAAAGTCTTACACAGTTATCTGTTAAATACCACTAAAAATATTGAAAGAGTGAAATCTTTTACCTTATGTTTAATGTGCTTTAAAGTAGGGAATCCACAAAAATATAACACACTTTTGTTCATTTTAGTTATCTTATTGTGGGTTATGTCCACATGCCAAGCATCCAACGGTATCGTTTTGTACCTAAAAAAGAAGTTGCATGACATTTGCTCACGTAGATCAACTTTCAGATGTGGGAACTCTCATTACTCATTTAAACACTAACTGGCAAACCCTTTGGTTTTTTTTTAAGGTGGCAACTAATTTAAGTCCCTTGCAATCTATAAAAAGGACTGCAAAGCCCCTTTCTAGTGCTGAAAATACTCATTCAGAAAGACATAAATGCTAGCCACAGTATGTCCCAGTCTCCCTATTTTAAGTCATTGTTATTGTCAAATTCTAATCTTGCAATGCTACATTCAGATATATCTATATAGATAGAATCGTTCACAGCTTCACAGTATCACCAAGGTTGGAAGAGACCTCACAGATCATCAAGTCCAACCCTTTACCACAGACCTCAAGGCTAGACCATGGCATCAAGTGCCACATCCAACCTTGCCTTGTTCATCCTCACTCTTCATCAAGTGTAATCCTGCAACAGCCATTCCTACTCTATTTTGCTGAAGTATGACTACTTCTAAGGTTATGTTTCCATCCAATCTTCAACCTTCAGTCTGTATTAAATAAAGCCAGCTACTTGCAGTAAGAGGAAAGTGAGAAACATACTTGTGTTCCACTCTGCTCTGGATCCAAATGCCTAGATTTTTGTTTTTAACAAACGGTCTGGAATCAGTGTGCTGATAAATCACCACAAGGAGTTTAGTAATCCTTTAAAGGGTTCTTTGCAAACTTAACAGTGTTTTGCACGGTAACATTTGAAGAGAAAGGACAAATAATTTTACCATGTTTCTCCACAACAATTAACACCTAATTCAACCTTTCACATCTTTCAGTGTATATGCTGCTGTGCTAGTTTGAAGCTAGCTGGAATATTTTGGTGAGAAGAATTAGATTATAGGCTGTGAAAAGGAAACAGCGGTGAGGTCTACTTCGCTCATAGGCTTGCTGAGATGTATAAAAACAAGAACATAAATATAGATAACAGAGTTTCATATTTCATAGAATCACAAAATTCTATGATTCTATGAAATACAGATAACAGAGTTGCTCTCTGGCTCTGGCTGCCTGCACTTCTCTCTGTAGCCTGCGTCCAACTAATCTGCCTGCTTCCTAACACCCCAGGCTGATCCTCCAAACTCACCTTGAACATAAGGCAAAGTCTGGGATAAGGTAGAGGGGTGGGAGAAAGGTGGAAGGGTGGTTGGGAGCCCTTCCTGGGGACTCTGGTTTCTGGGAGGGCTGCTGTGTATCCGTATTGCTTTTTACCTTGTATATTTCTGTCTATANGGCCACAACCACCCCTCAGGTAGTTGTAGACAGCAATAAGGTCACCCCTGAGCCTCCTCTTCTCCAGGCTAAACAATCCCAGCTCCCTCAGCCTTTCCTTGAGTCTCGTCTGGGTGATTTCATAAGAGTGGCAGGGTGGGTAACACCCAAAGTGTCACAATTGGCATACACAAGGTCTGTTTAAAATGCTAATACAAGTTTTCTATCTTTGTTGGTGTTACCTTGTACGACATCTTTCTATAGCAGGGAATTTCTCTGGCCATGGGGACATGTACTGGAACTCTGCATCTCTGTCATACCAGTACATTAAGCAAGCACTGTGAGTATTTCTCCGTTTCTCCTCTTCTTTTAGGCACTTATTGCAGGATTCCATGGCCTGCAGCAGTCGTTTCTAGGTTTTAGAGAAATTGGCACATGTGAGACCGGTTACAAAAATGAGCACAGAAAGCTCTACACTGGGAAAGGAGACAGCCACGCTTTTCTGGTTAATATGCTGTACAGGGTTAACCCTTCTGGGGGAGTGGATCTTGAACCTGACCCCAGGTGGTCTTGACCCCTTCCCAGGGGTGGGTCTGAACAGTACCAGGTGATGGTGGTTAGCCCACTCCCCCTTCCTGTCTAAGATCCATAAAAGCAGGGGGACTTCCTGTCCCCCTCTCTCCCTGCATCCCTGCTCAACAGCAACCACCATCCTGTTCCTGGTTCTCTTTGTTGCACCACGTGGCCATCACCCACAAGGTGGACAAAACCCACTGCCATCAAATTTGGTTTGCCTATTTTGTATCTTGTTTTTCCCCTTCCCTATATCTTTGTAACTTCCCTACCTCATATACCTTTTATTTATTGTTAAACTTTTCTTCTTTTAACTTCCAAATCACAGTGAGATTATTTATTTGGGTCTGCTTACCTTTCCTCTCTCTCCATCTAGCTCCTTTTCTTTGGGGAAGAAGGGGGAAGAGCATCCTATAAATTGTTATTGGTTCTATCAACTACATTTGAGTCTCTGGGAAATTTAAATTAG
This sequence comes from Tricholaema leucomelas, assembly GCA_013400475.1. NCBI lineage: Eukaryota > Metazoa > Chordata > Aves > Piciformes > Lybiidae > Tricholaema lacrymosa > Tricholaema leucomelas. Next base: position 73,588 of record WAAF01008583.1, read on the forward strand.
AACCTAGACCTATGCTCAGCTTCCAATTGCAGCCTCAGCCTTCCTCACGTCCCAGCTCTCTGATAGAAGTAAGATAATTACAATGGAATGGCTTTGGAGAATAAAGGTGACCTTTTGGCAAGTATGGTTCCAAAGGCTAGCTGTATTTTTGCCTTGTACATTTAACATACAAAGAAATATTAAAAATACTTTAGATGTTATAATAAAAATCTTTCAAAATAACTTGAAAAAGCTTCAAAGCCTTATGGGTCACTCAAATAGCAACTGCTGTCTTTTGGGGCAAGACTAAATACTATCAGCATTTCATTCCAAATGATGTGAACAGGTGATAGGCATCTACTCTTTGATGTACTCACATTTAATCTGCTAAAAGGTAATGTTTTACAGTTTTATATGTAGTTAGAAGTCTCCCAACAGTTACTAGTGTTCATATGAAGAGATGTTCTGTGTAGTCAGAAGTCTCCCAACAGTTACTAGTGTTCATATGAAGAGATGTTCTGTGTAGTTAGAAGTCTCCCAACAGTTACTAGTGTTCATATAAAGAGATGTTCTATAAAAATCACAGAATGATTTGGGTTGGAAAAGACTTTAAGGATTGCCTAGTTCTAAACCCTCACCATGGACAGGGACACCTTCCAATAGACCAGATTGCTCGAGCTCCTCTCCATCCAGCCCTTGCTGAACACCCCCAGGGAGGGGGCATCCACAACATCCCTGGGCAACCCATTCCTCACCACCCTCACTGTAAAGAATGTCTTCTAAAATCCATGTTAAATCTACCCTATTCCAGATTAAAGCCATTTCTCTTTGTCCTAAAACAAACCCTTCTAAAAAGTCTGTCCTCAGCTTTCTTGTATCCTTTCAGGTACTGAAAGGTCACCATAAAGTCTCCTCCCAGCCTTCTCTTCTCAGCGATGGACAGCCCCAACTCTCCCAGACTGTTGCCTCAGGGGAGGCACTCCAACCTTCTGATCACCTTCGTGGCCTCCTCTGGACCTGGTTGGGTTTTTTTGGTGAAATGTTTCTTGAACATTCCATATTTTTTTATATATATGCAGTAATAACCTTCCTTCATAAAGAATCTACAACTAAGTATTTGAATAGCTGCATGAACAAATCACAAAAAGTCCACATCCCTTACTTAAGACTTCTGCTGCTTGAGGCTAACTTTGCTGATGGCAGCTTAATCTAGCCTTATACTCCAGGCAGCAAACATTTACATTTTTCTGTGGGCTTATCAAGTGTTATTTTAAACTCCCATTTAATTGCATGTTTAAATGTTGATAAGTTAAGAAGTTTAGCAGTTTTGTTGGGAAGCTTTTATAGACATCACATGTTGAAAGAACTTACCTCATCGATAAACGGAATTAGCACTACGGCTTCCCATTCTTGCTGTTTTCCATTTAGGTCAGTTTTAAAATCCAGTGGATAATATTCTATAATAGGAGAATCTTGACTAATCATCAAATGCTATGAAAATACAATAGAAGAATTAAGCAATATCAGAGATAATTTAGAAGTAATTCTAGGAAAAGACAAAGGTTGGCATTAAAATCAGTACACAGAATAGATCATAGAATCAACCAGGTTGGAAGAGACCTCCAAGATCATCCAGTCCAACCTAGCACCCAGCCCCATACAATCAACTAGACCATGGCACTAAGTGCCTCGTCCAGGCTTTTCTTCAACACCTCCAGGGACGGCAACTCCACCTCCCTGGGCAGCCCAATCCAATGCCAATCACACTCTGGCAACAACTTCCTCTTAATATCCAGCCTAGACCTCCCCCAGCACAACTTGAGACTCTTGTTCTGTTGCTGGTTGCCTGGTAGAAGAGACCAACCCCACCTGGCTACAGCCTCCCTTTAGGTACTTGTAGATAGCAATGAGGTCACCCCTGAGCCTCCTATTCTCCAGGCTAAACAACCCCAGCTCCCTCAGCCTCTCCTCATAGGGCTCTGCTCCAGGCCCCTCACCACCTTCACTGCCCTTCTCTGGACACGTTCCAGTATCTCAACATCTCTCTTGAATTGAGGAGCCCAGAACTGGATACAGGACTCAAGGTGTGGCCTGACCAGTGCTGAGTACAGGGGAAGAATAACCTCCCTTGTCCTGCTGGCCACACTGTTCCTGATTCAGGCCAGGATGCCATTTGCTCTCTTGGCCACCTGGGCACACTGCTGGCTCATCTTCAGCTACTATCTACCAGCACTCCCAGGTCACTTTCTTCCTGGCTTCTCTCAGCCACTCTGTCCCCAGCCTGCAGCATGCTTGAGGTTGTTGTGGCCAAAGTGCAGAACTTTGCACTTGGCCTTATTAAATCTCATCCCATTGGTCTCTGCCCACCCATCCAGCTTGGCAAGGTCCCTCTGCAGGGCTCTCCAGTTCGAGGCTGAACAGGAATTCAACATTTATTGTGTAACTGCCGTAGTTTTAGATTGTGAACTTAGTAATAAATACAAGATTTTACACTGTCCTATGACAGTAGAAATATTTAACCATACACCTAAAATGTAGAGATAGAATATAACTAGCAGGACATGCAAAAAATACCAAAAAGAGAGTTACTTCAAAGTAAAGCAGACAACCAGTAAGCAACAGCTAAATGTAATTTAATTCTAAACCCTACCTGGTAGCATTTCGGTAGCAGATCTTTGCTAGCGGCTGGAAGTACAGCAAGAAGCTGTTCAAATGGCATGAAAGGTTTTCCCAGTTCAAATTTGATTTTGAGTTCACTGATGTTGCGAATATCTGACAGATAAGGTGCATAATGATAAGGATAATACCTGCAGGGAAGAAAGCCTCTTCTTTAGATGCTGAATTATAGCACAGCAGTGTTCACAAATCAGAAACAAGCAGAACTACGTTAAATGTTCCCAGCATACAAGGTGGAAATATTGACTGATCTACAGCAATCTGTCATTTCTTACCAGCTCCATGATTGAACTCCATGGTAGTAATAATGCAAAATCCACTGTATTGCTTGGACATAACATTCAGCTTGATCAGCCAAGAAGTCACTTAAAAGGAAAAGGAAAATTATACACTGATTTTTACTGGTATGTAGAAACTACTGAGACCTTCTACATAGGAATGAAGATGAAGCATTTTGGGAACCCAGTAAGGCCAGGGGTTTTTAGATTCATTTAATACTAAATGATTTTTGTTCTCTTGTCCTCAAAATACTTGTTACAGAAACCTTACAGCTCCCCACTTGGAGTACTGTGTGCAGTTCTGGAGCCCCCAACACAAGAAGGACATGGAACTGCTGGAGCGGGTCCAGAGGACAGCCACGAAGATGATCAGAGGGCTGCAGCAGCTCTGCTATGAGGACAGGCTGAGAGAGTTGGGGCTCTGCAGCCCGGAGAAGAGAAGGCTTTGAGGAGACCTTATAGTGGCTTTCCAGTATCTGAAGGGAGCCTACAGGAAAGCTGGAGAGGGACTATTTACACGGTCTAGTAATGTTAGGACGAGGGGGAATGGGTTTAAGCTGGAAGAGGGGAGATTTAGACTGGATATTAGGAGGAAGTTCTTTACAGTGAGGGTGGTAAGACACTGGAACAGGTTGCCCAGGGAGGTTGTGAATGCTTCCTCCCTGGAGGCGTTTAAAGCCAGGCTGGATGAGGCCTTGAGCAGCCTGCTCTAGTGGGAGGTGTCCCTGCCTATGGCAGGGGGTTGGAGCTGGATGATCCTTGAGGTCCCTTCCAACCTAAACCATTCTATGATTCTTGCATTAGCCAAAAGCATCACTGCTGTGGTACACTGCCATGCGTCCTCGGCTGTTGACATGGATGAGTATTCTGTCTTGTATTAGACATGTGCAAAACTTGTCTTTGGTATTTAAAGAAAGCAGACACTTACTCAGAAACTACTTCTACACCCATTTTGGTCATGTAGTAAGTTCTTTTGTATTGCCTAAATTCAGTTTCAAACATGTCATCATCTTCTGGCTCATCTTCCAATACAGCTGAAAAAGCATTCACATAAAAACAAAGAATGAAAATGAACATTTTGACTTAATGCCTTAATTTTATTCCTCAAGTCACACTTTCAAGTGCTCACACCTTCTTTGCACTGAAAGTAACACAAAACAATCCAACAAAATCTCTATGCAGAGAAATCCTGAACTTTGATTTATTTTCCTTTAAAGACAGGCAATCTGTCTTCCTGTTTATCAGGCCCAGTTACAAGTAGAGAGGAGAAAATATAAGGTACCAGAAAATATTAAAACAAATGTCATAGCCTAATCTTTTATCAGCAATATCATCTCATGTCATGGAGTATTACTTATTTTTTACACTACATTTCAGAACATGAGCCAAAGACATTTCCTGCAAGTGTCCCCATTTGCATTACAAAATACTTGGGCATAGAGTCATCAAAACCATTATGTTGTTGAAGATTTGCTCATTCATTCCTTTAACTCATCATAGAAATACAGGTCAAGTGAGAAGCACCTCAAAAGCTATAGTGCCATTTCCTCTCCCCTTATGCCAGTGATACAGTGTCTCATTTTCCAACAGCTGACTACATAACTCATTCATTTAGTTCTATGACATGAAGTTCTTACAGTATCTTCCAAATCTATACATAAATCAACAAGTTTTTTGTTACAGGTATACAGAAAAATTATTTCCACTTACTTTTAGGGGTCACATCAGCTTCATTTTTTTCTAAAGCAGCCAAGCATATAGAATTTTCCTCAGCCTATTAAATCAATATTTGAGGTAAAGTAAAAATACAGATGAAGATGCACATATCTCATTCACAACTCTATAATCTGCAACTCAAAGTCATAATTCCAGATGTACAAGTACAACTATTTAGTTTAAAACTGATTCCATTTCCTTCTCTTGCAACTAAGTAAAGTTATTCTATCAGACAGAAGGACACATCAGAAAAGGAAGCAGACTCAAATAAAACCTCAATCACCTCTAAATAAAGATTTAAGTATTTGTTTTCCAACATCCAACATCTTCCAAAACTGTGTAGTACACATGCAAGCATTTCTACCTACATCATGCTACAACACTTGTTTTCCAACGTACAACTTCCAAACCTGTGCAGTGCACAGGTAAGCTTTTCTACCTACATCATGCTACAACACCAGGATGTTGTCATATTTTTCATCAGCAAATTGTTACAGTTACTTGTGGAAGAAGAAAGGATCTAAGAATGATGTTTTAGAGAATCAGACAAGACAAACTTTCCCTTCACCCTCACACTACACACTGGCTTGTGTGTACAGTACCGAGTAGCTTTCAATAAGCAGAATCGTTACACTGGCTAATACTACATGGCTGCTCCCAACTTGTGTGGCAAATAAGAACAAATAAAGCATACTCTATTAATGGAAGAGCTAACATCTTGCTTTCACAAACACAAACTGCACTAAAACCCAGAGTAACTACACACAGTGATAGACTACACCTGAAGGAATTCCCTGCTGCTCCTCGACACTCTGAAGGATAACCATCTCTCAAAACACAAGTTTATGCCATTTAATTTGTCTAAGATCAAATTACTGATTAGCAAGAATTAGCATTCTTATTCCCAAAACTGTGCATGTAATACACTAACCTTTTGTTTCTTTTGTTTATTTTTTCTGGCTTCCTCTGCTGCAATACCAGCTGCCTCATTGAGGTATTTATTGCCTACTTTACTCTCAAACCATTTTAGGTCTACAAAGACTTCACTGAAGTGTTCACGATCAAACTGTGCAAGAAGAGAAAAAGCAGTTTAGAAATATTTGAGGGACATCAAGCTTGAAGTACTACATTAACAAATGCATTTTTAGTCTGTGCATTAGATTACATCTGGAATCATTTGCACATATCATTTTGCAACAGAGATAAGAGTGAACTGATACATTAATACTGAAAATCTTTTTTCTTACCAGTACCTAACATTTAACCAAGCCATATTTATTTTCTTCCAGTAAGACAGCAATGGGTAACAAAAGGTTAGGTAAGGTCCATACTTTACTATCAACTCTAGAAGTAATAGATGTATAAAGAGTTTGGGTAACACAGTCTTGTGCCACACACCCAACACTTTGATAGTTTCACCCAAGAATCAGAAAATAGGGATGAAGCAGAGACAAAGAATGAAATTCCTTCTTCCAAATCCAGCAAAAAGCAGAGATCTTTCCATTTCTGTCTGGTGTACAAGTTTGCTCCCCTCTAGAATGGAGTATCACAACGGCACTTAACAGGACTGCCTCCTGTGCTGATGAAGTTAATTGATGAAGAATGCTCATGTCTGTCTCTGAGAGACATGAATGCTTCATTGCTCTTTACCTGTGATCTTCACTGCTCTTTACCTGTGACCTTCATTAAAAACTTGCAAGAAATAGCACACTCCAAGACTTTCAGACATAATTTACCCCACAAGAAACCAACCAGCAGGGCAAGCTAAACCACTGCTGCCTGCAGCACTTTGCCCAGTACTGCTGCTCACTATTAAATGAGAATTAAGAATCACAATTCTAATGGCCAATCCTCATTTGACTTGCAGTACTGAAAGATGCTGGCTAAAACAAGATCAGGTGATTCAATCTTTTTCCTCTTATGCTATGATAAAATCAGACAGTAACTGCTGAAGCATGTCCAGAGAAAGGCAACAAAGCTGGTGAGGGGCCTGGAGAAAAAGTCTTATGAGGAGCTTCGGAGGGAACTGGGATTGTTTAGTCAGAACCACTCGTAAAGCACAGTCATGTAACAGTTCATTACAACTAAAGCAAGGTGGATTTTAGGGCACTACATCGAGGTTATATTGCACAGACTATAGCATTCTACACAGTGCAATTTTGAAGTGACTTACATCTGACAATCTGGTGAGATATTTTTCAAAGCGCTGTAAATTCAGATGTCCATTTTCATTGATGTAACCTATTGGGAAAAATCAACTCTGTTTTCAAACTGAGCAACTTCACAATTGTAACATTTTAATACTCCATAGATAACAGAATGCAATCTTGGTGGCTAAAACAAGTGTAAGAAATGCCCAATATTCTAATGTATCTAAAAACCTCAATAAATAATAACACAGTTCATGTTTCTACTTCCAACAACTGAACTTAGTGTTCTTACCTCCTAGTTCTGGCAAGATAGCCATGTATGTTCTATAAAGTAGTGGCAGTGCATCATGATTAATATGTAAATGAGGTAGATGAGGAATAAAATCATTTCCTACAAGGAAACCCATTAAGATCCAATCGTCTATTATCCTTTCAATATCATAGTCAAAGGAAATCTTGTCCTGGGACGTGGGGGAACAAAACAGAAAAACCCAAATAAACAAAACCAGAAAAAAGCACAGGAGTATATCATTTTTATTATCATGTTTGCATAACAAGACCTCAAATGTTTCTTGAGTCACAACTTCCATCAGGACTTACTTTTACCGGTGAAAATTCATAATCAATATATTCTCTCATCAGAGATAAGTGCAATAAATGAAATGTGGTTTCCTCTGGTGCACATGCTCTGTAAATGATTCACAACATTAAGTTAATTACTTACAAACAGTCTTTCACCATACATAATTAATAAATCCAAGGCTACCCAAAATAAGTAATCTTAACTAGGATTATATCATTGCAGAAATTGAAGTAACGTACAGACATTTCTTCCCTAAACCTATTTTAGCATTCCCTTGGTTTGAATCTACAAAATTTTGCAGCAGAACCTTCTAAGCACCAAATGTGACTGCACTGCATGGGAAACAGCTAGCTTGGAGAAAGCACAGCAGCCTTATTGAGTTCCATAGCACATCAACTATTTCTGAAGTAATTATCCCATCATCCGAAAAAGGATCAAGCTCACTTAATTTTGCACCAAACCCAAAACTTTGAAAGGTATTTTAGAACTAATCTGAGCAGATTTAGAGTATGTATATTCATGTCTATAATGGCTAGGTTACATTTTCAGCCATTTGAGATACTTCTTGTATGAAAACAATATGCTCAAGTACAAAAACAAGCTACCTCTCTACCACCTAGTGGTTTCAATACAGCAATAAAGTAAAAAATCTAACACACATCTAGAGGTTACTTATGGGATAAATTAGTCTACCTGCATTCTGCTGGTTACTTATGGGATAAATTAGTCTACCTGCATTCTGCTGGTTACTTATGGGATAAATTAGTCTACCTGCATTGTGCTGGTTACTTATGGGATAAATTAGTCTACCTGCATTGTGCTGGTTACTTATGGGATAAATTAGTCTACCTGCATTCTGCTGCTTTCTCCTCTCTTCACTAAAACAAGCAATACCTGAGCCAAGATTAGGCCAAAATCAGTTAATTCCTACACTAAAAGATAAATGGTTGATGTGTTTTGAATTCATGAAGGACTATTTCACCACGTAAAAACTTTTAACTAGATGGGATCCCCTGCAGTGACACACCTGCACACACACTGCTAACCAGCTGGGATCCCCTGCAGTGACACACCAGCACACACTGTTAACCAGCTGGGATCCCCTGCAGTGACACACCAGCACACACACTGCTAACCAGCTGGGATCCCCTGCACTGACACACCAGCACACACTGCTAACCAGCTGGGATCCCCTGCAGTGACACACCAGCACACACAGCTGTCTGTTCGCAGACATGCAGCGCATCTTGCCCAAAACCCTCTGAGGAAGCAGTGTGTGACATGCAAGTGTAAGACAAATTCCGAGCTCCACTTGGTCATCCAGAACTTCAGACTTAATTCTATTACTTTTTGAAGGTAATTCTCATATTGGTAAATCCACGTTGATGATGTTAAGACCTCAAGCTCTCAACTCTAAGTCAAAACACTCACAGAAGCAATTCTGGTAACTTCCAGAAGTAAAATCCTGTAATGAGCACTATCATCCAGAAGTTAATATTGAACACTGCTGGGTCTGGTGACCCAAACAATCACAGAATCATAGAATGGTTTGGGTTGGAAGGGACCTTAAGATCACCTAGCTTCAAATCTGCCATGAGCAGGGACACCTCCCACTAGACTTGGTTGCTCAAGGTCCTGTTCAGTCTGGCCTGGAACGACTCTAAGAAGAAGGCACCCACAACCTCCCTGGCAACCTGAACACCACCCTCACTGGAAAGAACTTCTTTCTATTATCTGGTTTAAATCTACCCTTCTAGAGCTTCAATTACACCTTGCTGCTTTGTTTCATGCTGTATTTAATTTATTCCTCAAAAGGTCATCAGACATCCATTCATTTTTAAAAAGGAATAATTATTTTCTTTGAGATTTAAGATCTTTTCAAAACATTACAATATTGCACACCAACAATACCAACACTACCAACAGAACGACCACTACTGAAAAGCTGACTGTGGAGGACTATGAAAAAGTGCACTCATTCCTGGTATTTATTATCATAGACTAACCCAGGTTGGAAGAGACCTCCAAGATCATCCAGGCCAACCTAGCACCCAGCCCTAGCCACTCAACTAGACCATGGCACTAAGTGCCTCATCCAGGCTTTGCTTCAACACCTGCAGAGATGGTGACTCCACCACCTCCCTGGGCAGCCCATTCCAATGCCAATCACTCTCTCTGCCAACAACTTCCTCCTAACCTCCAGCCTGTATCTCCCCTGATACAACTGGAGACTGTGTCCCCTTGTTCTGTTGTTGCTTGCCTGGCAGAAGAGCCCAACCCCACCTGGCTACAGCCTCCCTTCAGGTACTTGTAGACAGCAATGAGGTCACTCCTGAGCGCCTTCCTCTCCAGGCTAAACACCCCTAGCTGGCTACAGCCTCTCCTCATAGGGCTGTGCTCCAGGCCTCTCACCAGCTTCATCGCCGTGCCCTTAGCCACAAACACACGTGCTCATTAGCAAAACTGACGTGTTTGTCTAAACATTTATGACTTGGCACTCTCCAAAATTATCTTGTATCACAAAACTGTATTTCTCTCTGTCTCTCCTACCCTTTCCCTACATGCACCAAATATAAGCTTCAAAGAAGGAATTTCAGCCACAGTAACAGTCACAAAATTAATTCTTCTATTACTTCAGAATAGCTGTTGAGGAACAAAGCACATTTTTCTGATTGATCATAACCCACAAGTTAGTTCAAACGGGCAAAGCCAGGATAAGAGTATCCTGTCAGTCACTTTACTAGGATAATTACTAAAATAAACACTTAATTTACTTACATGCACAAAACTTCAGAGTTATGAATACATTTTTACAAGTCAATACTTGCATAATTATGGAAACAACATCGGTATAGCCTGGCCTGCTCCACTCACAATATGAAGAAGCACAACACACCAAAGCACTAAGGACTTTTCTTCTCAGCTCTCCTAAGAGCACACATTTTCTCATGTAAACTAATTCAAATGTACAATTAAACAAGTTGATTTCTCTAATTTCATGAACTTTGTAACACAAAAATAAACTGTGATTGTATTAGCTTAGTAAGCAGTTAATAAAACCACCCCAGTTTAGTGACTCAGTATATTTCAGAGTTAATTTCATCACATATGAAATAAAAGCAAAGTTAAATCAGTTCACCTTTGAGATTTTTTACCACCAAATCTGACTTCTTCTCTTAAGAGCGCAAAGTGTGCCTCATGACTTGTTAATCCCAGCATAATCTATTACAAAGAGATATTAGAAAGGTCGTACTTAATATAGAATCATAGAATCAACCAGGTTGGAAGAGACCTCAAGCTCATCCAGTCCAACCTAGCACCCAGCCTTAGCCAATCAACCAGACCATGGCACTAAGTGCCTCATCCAGGCTTTTCTTCAACACCTCCAGGGACGGCAACTCCACCACCTCCCTGGGCAGCCCATTCCAATGCCAATCACTCTCTCTGGGAAGAACTTTCTCCTAACATCCAGCCTAGACCTCCCCTGGCACAGTTTGAGACTGTGTCCCCTCTTAATTTACAAAAACCCAAAACTGTTACCCAAGATATGAGCAGTACAAAGAAATTCTGCTCTTCTCTTTCATTACAAATTCAAATGTTTGCAGGAATACAAAACAACATTCTTGTTTAATAATGTTTTAGAACTCTGTACAAAAGGGCTTCTATTTCAGAAGCTAAACACACTTCACAAACTTCTGTTTATTTTAACTGCACATACCAAGTCAGCATCTAAGCCGTAGAGGCAGTGTCTTGTGTTTGGATCATGATGAGGATTTGCTTTTTCTGATCTGATGAACTCCATAATTTTATGCTCACCTTCCCCTGGAGTCTGCACACAAACACAAAAAAATCCAACGTTCATCATTAAGTATTTTCCTACAAATTAAAATTTATTGAAAATAAAACATTACCAATGACCTCATGGCCTGATAAGTAAACTGTTACTCCTTGCCAGGATTTGTCTGTGGAAATCTTCATATTTACAAAATACTTCAGATGCTCATGCAATCTGGCCATGAATTCAGTTCCTGAAAACAGAGAGCTTAAGTTAAACACACAGCTTTTCACTAGTCATCCAAAACTGCATTTAAATATCAGAAGTATTAGCCCAAGGAATCATAGAATGGGTTAGGTTGGAAGGGACCTCAAGGATCATCCAGCTCCAACCCCCTGCCACAGGCAGGGACACCTCCCACTAGAGCAGCTCGCCCAAGGCCAGAGCAGCTCGCCCAAGGCTTTGCAAGAGATGAAGAGGCAGCTGTAGTCCCACCCACCACCACCCAAGAAGTTTCATAGCAATCTAAAAACTCTTTGAAAATGAGGCAGTACTCCAACCCTGCTAGAAGTTATTATAACTTCTGTTCCAAACTTCCCTGGATCTTTATGGATTCTATTCTCCAATTCAGAAAAAGCCCATACCTTAGAAGAGGGGGAAAAAAATGCCTAAGTAGAGATGCAGCAACATCAATCCAAATAAATTTCAGAAATAACAAATTATCTTACCTGGTGTAATACAGTTGGAGTCAAATCTGGCTTCTGTAGGGAGAGTTTCTCCCTTTTCTAATGCCTTTTTTATTTTCTCCTCTGCCTCTTTTGCTGATCTAAAACAAAAGAATCGGAGAGAGGGAGCAAAGAATCATTCACATGTTACTATCCTAAGAACAGCTTTACTGACAGAATAGGAATAGTCCATTTTTGAAAGAGGATTTAAAAAAATCCCAACACTGGAAGGGAGGAAGAGAAATTTAATTCCTGTACAGAGTTTGAACTTGCTTACAAGACCACTGGAAGGCTTTAAAAGCAGGGTTTTTTTTTTCCCTAGTAATGATTATGATCTGTTATTACTCAAACACAATTAATATATAGATTACCAAGATGATAATTCAGTGGCTGATCAGATCAAAAAGAAGCCAATGTTGAAACAGTAGGAATAGCTGGGATCTGCTACACCAGAACAACAGTGCTGATGTGGTTAAATAAAGAACAAGTTTGGAATACACTGGAGACAGGAGAGGTTGAATACACTGGAGACAGGAGAGGTTGAATACACTGGAGACAGGAGAGGTTGAATACACTGGAGACAGGAGAGGTTAACTAACAATCTATTGCTAGAGTAATGGAGAAACAAATGAACAAATGTAATCCTAGCCTTTCTTGGACGAGAATTTCACAAACATCACAAAGCCACCAATTATTTTAGTTCTTCATCCTTCTCTCAATTTTGCACCAAAATTTGCCCCATTTCTACATAGAATTCTTTCTTAATTTCTTCTTCCTCTCAACCTTCTTTTTTCCTCACAAAAAAAAAAACCCTTCAAAACAAGCTAAAAACCAAAATCACTCCTCAGTAGCTCAAAAACATTTACTATTGTCTCTTTCCACCAGTCTGTTTTGCCGCATTTCAAGACATTCCCTGCACTCTCTCACTCTCCTTATGGAAGTCTTCAAAGAAGCTTCCACATCTCCTGGGGCACATATATGTGAAATCTGTCTATTACTACTGTGAAGTCTACTTGCAGCTCTGTATTTGGGCTAGGGTGCTAACTGCTATCAACAGGAAAGCAAAGTTCCATTAGAAACTTCATTTCTTCTTTGACTATCAAAGAACATTCCAGTACAGTCAGCAATATGGGGTACCTATAATTAGCATTCACAAATACCAAATGGTCTCACAGGTTATAAAATGATTGGAGATATTGCCATGAGCTCTACTACAGATTTACTTCACCAAAAATTTCCTAAGGAAAAAACTTCTTGTGCCCTACATCTAGCGACAAAACTCCAAGTAACAAGCAAACCTTTCTGGACCCCTGATTTTAAGTATTAACATTTTAAAAGTGGTCACCCTCATTTAACTAAAACTCAAAACTACTGTTAAAAGCACAACCATTCTTCATATATTTTGCTTTTCATGGCACACATTTAAGTAAATGTTTGGATTTTTTTCAGCATTTACTATCCTAAAGACAGAGCAAGAACAAATATTCTCACCTGAAGCGTCTCCCACGCTGCTGATTCATTTTTGCTCTTGGAGCTACTCCATCAACTGCCATGAAGAAAACCTTCCTTGGTTTAATAATACGAAAAAGTACTTCCAAATAGTGAAAAATATCAGCAAAAATCTTATCTTCCGAGATTCTGAAGTGAACATCATCATCATTTGGATGTGAACACTGATGTATAATGCCATTCATGTCCAGGTACAAGTTGTCGAACTCTGGAATCTACAAAAGCGGTAGTTAGCACTCCTTTGGTGACACGTGTAGCAATACAATCACTGCCCAAGGCCTGGCTGAGAGCAGTGAGCTCGGGAAACACGCTGAGGTGGGAAGCCCTCCCTGGAACCTACTGCACACATGGGCTGAGAGTATCTTGCCTGGTATGGGGTTTGTTTACACTTGCAATCTGTTACTGTGATTTTCTTAGTGAAGAAACTAAGGTGAACAAATTTAATCCTGTCCTGTGCAGACTGTTTCTAGCACCTCAGGACTTCTGATCCCTGTGCTTGATTAATTTTCTACATTGCATAAGGAAAAGATGACAAAAACCCATCTCTTCCATAAAAGAAACATGACTTTTTTTTTTTTTTACAACCTCCCACACTGATTCAGTCTTGCATAGAATCACAGAATCAACCAGATTGAAAGAGACCTCCAAGATCATCCAGTCCAACCTAGCACCCAGCCCTAGCCAGTCATCTAGAGCATGGCACTAAGTGCCTCATCCAGTCTTGAACACGGTGACTCCACCACCTCCCTGGGCAGCCCATTCCAACGGGAAATCACTCTCTCTGGGCAGAACTTCCTCCTAACATCCAGCCTATACTTCCCCCCGGCACAACTTGAGGCTGTGTCCCCTTGTTCTCTTGCTGGAAATCCATCATGTCCGGTTCTGCAAAAGCTTTAGTACAAGCACAAAATCATGCATGTGAAGCCTGTATGACTGTATTCAGATTAGTAACTTTCCCATACACTGAAGGTCTGGGATTTTGTATGAAGGTTTGTGTTGCTGAGTATGCAGTTTCCAACAGCATTTAAAAAGCAAAGCTGTTTTCAGAAGCTTTAGGGCTCTCCTGTCAACCAGCTTCTACTGTGACCACTGCACACTGCCTCTTCAGTTATACTAAGAGTCTAGAGAGTGGCAATTACCACCAAGAGCAGTAGTCCCATTATAACTCCTATTTTTTTCTGAATGTGTTTTTTGTCTAGTTCTCTGTTGTTCCAACAGCCTTGTCTGTAGCAGTCCAATTGTCTTCTAAAGGAAAAAAATAGTCTCCCAATACGTACACAAGCAACACAAGAAAGCAGAAACACTGCTAAATATCTGAAAAAGCCATTATCAACAGATCTGTTCTTTAATCTCCCAGCATGACTGATCATAAAACCCTTCTGTCATTACAACTTGGAAAAGGTACTACTGACTTAAGATTTTCTGTAGTATCGCTGCTGATGTGTCATTACACCATTTTGAAAGGTGTGCTGTTGTACATCTAGACTCAAGAGTAACATAACTGTTTCGTAAAGGTGAGTGCTGAAGAGAGGAAAGAAGCGGCAGGCACAGGAAGGACCTCCAGCCACCTGCAATAACTAGTCTCCTGCTCTGCAAATCAATCAGCGATGTACAGTGAAATTCAGTAACCAAACTGCTTTCAGAGCACTGGAACAGGCTGTCTCCTTCTCTGGAGACTTTCAAGACCTATCTGGATGCGTTCCTGTGTGACCTGCCCTAGATGATCCTGCTTTGGCAGGGGCCGCGGATCGGTGATCTCCAGACGTCCCTTCCAACCCCTACTATTCTGTGATTCCATGATTCTATGTTCTAACACAGTACCACCACCACAGTTTGGGACTTGCCTTCCATCATCACCCAACTCATGTCAGGACGTCTTGCCTAGAGTCTGTAAGACCACATACACATCAACAGTGGAAAATGGTAACGGGAAACGGAGAAGTTGTGTCCAACAGGTGCTAAACATGACTTACCTGCCTTAGCCAGGCTTTTTCAGCATGGCTGTTAAAAGCATTATTTACAGCTTTTCTTTTCCAGATTTTAATATAATTCTCGGTTTTACTACTAATACAAACTGCCCACACATGTGACACGGACACGTAGCAGGGCTGTAAAACCTGCCCCTCGTCATTACTTTGCCATTCGTCGTCAGCAGCTGGAACTTTTCTAAGCCCGGTAACGGCAGAACTTCGACCTGATGCTCCCCAAGGGAGATTAAAGCTCCACGGAGTTCAGAGGGGCTGGGGAAACCGAAAGCAAAGGAAAGAGCCCGGCGGCGGGAGCCGGTCACCGCCACGCTTCGGAGACACGGCCCGGGCTCGCACTTCCTCGAGCAACAGAATGCTTTCGGTTCTGCTGCTTCCGAAACCAGTGCCTGCGTGTGCCGATGTCTGAGCGGCGGAGCCGTTCCGCCGGCCCCCAGCAGCGCCGTGCACTAACCGCCACCTCGGGGCGAGTCTTCCAAGCTCTCAGAGGGACTCCCAAAGCCTCGACTCTGCTCTCCAACCACACGCGTCACCACCCCGCGACTTTCAGCCGCTTCGAGCTGCGGGGCTCGAAGAGCCGCGGCCGCCAGCCCCGCGCCGACCAGTGTCTCGGCGAACCAGCCGCGGCTCCGGCTCAGCGCTACAAGCCCGGGAGAGGGCTGCCCGACCAGGGCCCAGGCCCGCTTCCCCGCCCCGCCGAGAGGCCGGCCAGGATCCCCCCTCCTCCGCCGCCCCAGCACCGAAAGCGGACGGGCCCTTGGCAAGCTGCGGCGCTTCGCTACCGTCTCACCTGATGCTCCTTCACCACCTGGCTGAGACAGGGGTACCGCTCAGAGATCCACCGGTAGAACTTAGGGACCCCCATGACCACTACTATCCGTCAACCTCACAGCCCCACCGGACCTAAACAACCCGCGTCGCGCTCCGCCCTCCTTCCGGCGCGCACTGCCAACAGCTAGGCCTCCCGGCCACAGAGCGGCGCGCTGCGCCAACAGCCAGGCCTCCCGGGCCATAGAGCGACGCGCAGAGCGCCCCTCGCCGACCATAGAGAGAGAGGCTGCGCCGCTGGCGCAGGGGAGTATGGGATGGGGGTGGTGTCCGGCGCCTTCTTGCCTCGGCCAGGTCTCGGAGAGGCATTCCCACGCTGTTAGTTTTAACTCGTGGGTGTGCGCGTCTCGCCCCATCCCCTACAGGCCTGCACAGGAACTCCCACGACCAGCCTTCAGCGGGCAGCAGAGAGGAGAGAGATGAAAAGCAGTAGGTCCCTGGTGCTACATTTCTCTGTGAGGCTCTGCCGACCCTCCGATAGAAGGCCTGTGAAAGGTAACACAGCCTGCATCGCCACACAAAAGATAGATTCTAAAGATCGTAAATGTAAACACCTTCAGAGGTGTAAGACTTCACCCTTTCATCATAGTAGTCTTCAACTCCCTAATGTTGTTCTAGACACATCTGAAACCAGAAAACAAGTATTTACTTTTAGAAAGCCCATCTGAACTACCAGGAGAAAAAGTTGGCTCACTTCACAGCATACCACTATAAAAGTTTAATGGCAGATTGTCAAATTTCATCAAAGCTGTTTACAAAATGTTTACAACAATATGCAGTATTTTACAGAGTGCATTCTTTCAACAGTGTGAACACTTTTCAGACAGGAGACAGCCTAATTTTTAAGCAGTTCCTTTGTATTCCTTCTATCCGTATACAAAACACAAGTATACAGCACTTGTGAATAGTGTGATTCCAAAGGGAAAGAACTTCACATATAAGGAGCCCAGCCCATATACATCTGGCAGAGCAGGTTGTCATCACTTGCTTCTTGAATAAGGTAATGAACATGCCCTTCAATAGATAAGGGTAAGCCTTTAATTCTGTTTCTAGTCTTAATAACACCTTGGAGACGTTGTTCTATATCAAGGACATGGGTTTTGGCCTGGAAACAGAAAAACATTTTAAAGAAAGAATATTGCTACTATCCATGAACTTCCACTTCTTAAAACAAAGAAGTATTTAGTAGGATTTGTTTGAAATCTGGATGCTAATGTAATGCAAGGCTCATATGTATACACCATTTAACATCAAAACCAAAGGTTAATCTCTTTTAAAAATCACTCTTTAGAATAGGTAATACTGAGTCCAACCATCACCCTAATAATCAAGACTCAAACTAATCACTCCAAACAATACCCACTGTTGCAATAATTCCAATGGTTGCATCAAATGTTCTATTCATGCCTTATTAGTCATTTGTTGTATGCTTTTCTTGTAGGGTAAGGTTTCAATTAGAAAATATGTAACTTGCAACCACAATGAACATTTTCCATTTGAATACCTTAGCTATGCTTGTTCTAAACTCACCTTTTCATTGACAACTTCCCCGGTTTCATTTACTTGTGCTTTTGAGTTCCCTTTAATAGGTTTACTCCATTCCACAAGAGGATCGTGGAGAAAAGTCTTTAAGACACTAAATAAAGACAAAAATTTAAAAGGATAAAATACATAATACTTATTTTCAAAACAAGAACATTGACAGGAATCTGAAGTTAGTGCTAAAGGTTTATCATAGAATCATTAAGGTTGGAAAAGGTCTTTAGGATCATAGAGTGCAACTGCAACCCAACTACTGTAACCACTAAACTATATCCTGAAGTGTAAAACATCTGCACGTTTCCCAAACACCTCCAGGAATGGTAACTCCACCACCTCCCTGGACAGCCTGTTCCAATACCTCACCTTTCAGTAAATAAAATTTTCCTAATACCCTATCTAAACATCCCCTGGCACAACTGAAGCCCATTTCCTCTCATCCTATCACTATTTACATGAAGAAGAGACCAATATCAACCTCACTACAACCTCCTTTCAAGTAGTTGTAGAGAGCAATAAGATCTCCCCTTGGCTTTCTCATCTCCAGACTAATCAACCCTAGCTCCCTCAGTTGCATCTTGTATACCATGCCCTCCAAACCTCTCACCATCCTCATTGCTCTTCTCTGGAAACCTTTCAGGACCCTTCAATGTCTTTCCTGTACTGTGGTGCCCAGACCTAAACACAGCACTCACAGTATTTCTATTGGTTTGGATGTACCAGCACACCATAGTAAAACTGAGCTGCATGACTGGCACCTTCATCTGTGGTTTCTCTCTCAGATGTTCAGACTATAGGCAGCTTTTTGTGAGTTTGTGGCACAAGCAATTGGCATACCTCATGAGAGGCTCCCTCTGATCACGCATAAGCCGCATTGTGACTTCGCAAGCTCTTCGGAAGAGACCTTCTGTTCCCATTGGACCCATCCCGTTAACCATGTTGTGAGTGAGACGGAAAGGTACAATTTCTGGAACTTCAAAGGTTTCTCCCTTGACGTGGATGAAAAAAAGAAAAAAGAGCATGCCCTAAATGTTTTAAATAAAGGGGAACGACTACATTGTTTTTATTTTTAGAACAGAATCAACCAGGTTGGAAGAGACCTCCAAGATCATCCAGCCCAACCTAGCACCCAGCCCTAGCGAGTCAACTAGACCATGGCACCAAGTGCCTCATCCAGGCTTTTCCTGAACACCCCCAGGGACGGTGACTCCACCACCTCCCTGGGCAGCCCATTCCAATGCAAATCACTCTCTCTGTGAAGAACTTCCTCCTAACATCCAGCCTAGACCTCCCCTGGCACAACTTGAGGCTGTGTCCCCTTGTCCCATTTCTGGTTGCCTGGGAGAAGAGACCAACCCCACCTGGCTACAACCTCCCTTCAGGTAGTTGTAGACAGCAATGAGGTCTGCCCTGAGCCTCCTCCAGGCTAAACAACCCCAGCTCCCTCAGCCTCTCCTCATAGGGTTTGTGTTCCAGGCCCCTCACCAGCCTTGTTGCCCTTCTCTGGACACGTTCCAGCACCTCAACATCTCCCTTGAATTGAGGAGCTCACAACTGGACACAGTACTCAAGGTGTGGCCTGACCAGTGTTGAGTACAGGGAAAGGCCTCATCCTACTGGCCACACTGTTCCTGATACAGGCCAGGATGCCATTGGCTTTCTTGGCCACCTGGACACACTGCTGGCTCATCTTCAGCCTACTATCCACCAGTACCCCCAGGTCCCTTTCCTCCTGGCTGCTCTCAGCCACTCTGTCCCCAGCCTGTAGCATTGTTTGGGGTTGTTGTGGCCAAAGTGCAGAACCCTACACTTGGCCTTGTTAAATTTCATCCCCTCATTTTGTCAGGGGCAGTTCCCAAGCTGACAGGAGATACCTGCCCAGATCATAGCCTCTCTTAGCATTTTATGGGCAATTTCGGTACATAAAAGGATAGCAGTGTTCAAATAACCTCTTTTTCCCTGCTTTAATACACTAGTACTGGGGATAAAATTTTATTCCAAATATAGCTGCTATATAGTCTCTTGCAAAATGCTAGTGTTTCTTTTATAGTATACATATAAGCTTTAAAACAATTATTTTTGCTTGTTTGTAAATTACAGGCTCACAGGATGTTAGGGGTTGGAAGGGACACAAGGAGATCATCGAGTCCAACTCCCCTGTCAGAGCAGGACAATATTATCTAACACAGATCACACAGGAACACATCCAGACAGGCCTTGAAAGTCTCCAGAGAAGGAGACTCCACAACCTGAAACAGGGGAGCCTGTTCCAGTGCTCTGTGACCCTCACAGTAAAGAAGTTCCCCCTTGTGTTGAGGCAGAACCTCTTTTGCTGCAACTTACATTCACTGCTCCTTGTCCTATCACAGGGAGCAAGTGAGCAGAGCCTGTCCACTCCCTCCTGGCAAATTAATTGTTATATAGGGCAATTTAAACTTCCTATATAGTAGAAATAAATTAACAACATCTCTACCTCATTTATCTGAGTCAAAAAGAGCAACTTTCAGCAGAAACACCAAAATTTAAACCCCCCCCCCCCAGTTTTTGCAGTTTATTTTTACAAAACCATTGGGATTTCTGCACTAAATTTATGTGAGAAAAACAAAGAAACTCTTCACAGCAGCAGAATTATAAATATAACAATTACAGCTCTTTCTGGAGGGTGGTAGTGGAGAGAGGAAAAAACCCAAAATCACAAAACAAACATTCTAAAATTTGGGCTATTTTAGATGTATCCACATGAGTTCATTCAATATTGCCTAAATCAAAAAGGTGGTTTTAAGTAATGCAGTACAGAGGACAAACACATACTTCTGACATATTCCAGGCTGTTTGGTGGATATAAATTAGAAACCGAGAGAGGATAACGCAACAGAAGTGTCAAAAGTTAATAGAATCATAGAATGGTTTAGGTTGGAAGGGACCTCAAGGATCATCCAGCTCCAACCCCCTGCCATACACAGGGACACCTCCCACTAGAGCAGGTTGCTCAAGGCCTCATCCAGCCTGGCTTTAACCGCCTCCAGGGAGGAAGCATCCACAACCTCCCTGGGCAACCTGTTCCAGTGTCTTACCACCCTCACTGTAAAGAACTTCCTCCTAACATCCAGTCTAAATCTCCCCTCTTCAGTTTAAACCCATTACCCCTTGTCCTGACATTACTAGACCTTGTAAATAGTCCCTCCCCAGCCTTCCTGTAGGCTCCCTTCAGATACTATTTTATAAATAAATAAAAAATTAAAAATCAAATAATAAACCAAGGCAGTAGAAATTTATAACTTCCATGCATGTAAAATAAAGAGCAAGTTCAGCAAGTGGCATTTCTCACCTTATTGAAAAGGCAGTTGAAATCCACATGCACACATTCTCCAGTAAGAGAATCAAACAGAATGTTTTCACCATGACGGTCTCCTAGACCAAGTATGTAACCCACCATCGACATAACTGCCACAGAACGACAGTAGGCTGACCTGCTGTTGTACCTGCAGAAAAAAGAATCAGATGTCTAAGTCACTTCCCTTGGGTTATCTGTATCGATTCAGTAGAAACATTAATGTTTAGTGAAATACACAAAGTAGATGTTCTTGAGCTAGCCCAATCCCAGTCACTCACCATGAAGTAGGATCAGGAAATGTTCTAAGAAACCATTCATGAAAGAGAGGAGGATGACGAGGTAGAAGGACTTCTTTGAACATTTTCAGCTTTTCAGACAAAGGTGCTGACTTAGGAAGCATGTGCTGACGCAGTTCTTTTCCAGTCATGTAGATGCCTGTAACAAACCTCCTTAATTACCCCCCAAAAATTCCCAGATCTAAAGCCTTATATATAGTATTACAATTAAGTCTTTTTAAAGAAGATCAGCATCTCCATAAAACTGAAATAAACGAAGAAACAGAAAATAACCCATAGAATATGCTGCTGATGGGGTACTAGAGAGTAAATAAAAGGCAGGATGAGATGTAATGGCTTCAAACTGGAAGAACCCAGATATATTAGACATTAGGAAAAAACTCTTCTCCATGAGGCTGATCATAGAATCAACCAGGTTGGAAGAGACCTCCAAGCTCATCCAGTCCAACCTATCACCCAGCCCTATCCAGTCAACTAGACCATGGCACTAAGTGCCTCATCCAGGCTTTTATTGAGGGACTGTAACAGGTTTCACAGAGAAGCTAAGAAGGCTCCAAGCCTGGAAGTGTTCAAAACCAAACTGGATGGGGCCTTGAGCAACCAGGTCTAGTAGGAGTTGTCCCTGCCCATGGCAGGGGAGTGGGAACTAGACAATCTTTAGGGCCTCTTCCAACCCAAACCATTTGATGATTCTATCTGGAAGATTTGGCAAACAAAGTACCACTTTTACTAATTGCCATACAGTGGAATGAGGGGAAATATGGACACAAAACCTCCTCACCTTCACAAAGCCTTTTGTTATGTTCAGCTGAGATGTTTGGAGTTAATAAACTCCCAGACATCTGCATACATAGAGATAACATGTGAAATTCATTCCCAAGTTTTATTACACTGGCCAGAAAGTTGCTTTGTTACCAAGAAATTAAAAAGAAATCTGATGTTTTTACTGGAACGTTCTTCTACCCTCAACCTCAATTCAATTATAAATGATCTGGATAACAGAAATTAAAAGCAACAATCAAATCTAAAAGGAGAAGTCCACAGACTTTTCTGTTACTCTGTGCTGCTGTCACTGCTGCTGAACCTGGTTACATCATTGTGTAAAGAATGTATTAAGATGGTTATGTTACCAGTTCTTGTAAGGAATGGGTTTATTGCTATCAGTTCTTGTAAGGAATGTGTTTATTGCAGGCACCAGTTCTCCTCCATTTAAGGCTGTCTACCATACGAACAGCAATGTATTGCAAACAGTAATACATGTGGCTATAATGCCCAGAATTATGTTTGATCTCTGCTATTTGCCTCACTTATTAATTACTATAGAAACAATTTAAAAATAAATAGCCTGAGATGCTTCTTACCTTTCTCCTTATAAAGTTTTATCAGTATATTTCTTAAGCCAGCAGTGTTGTTCACCCATTCTATTATGCCACACTCATCATTTAATGGAATAACTGCGTAGGTTCGAATGTGGAGCTCCCGCCTACGGGACTCTGCATCTTTTCTTAAGCACTATTCACAAAAGAAAAATGAGATTCAAAATGTTATCAACATGTGCTAGTTTGAGCCTAGCTAGAACGTTTTGGTGAAAAGAATTAGATTACAGGCTGTGAAAAGGATACAATGCTGATGTCTGCTTCACTCATAGGCTTGCTGAAATGTACAAGAACATAAACATAGATAACAGAATTGCTGTGTCTCTGGGGCTGAATTTCTCTCTGTAACTTAACCTGCCATCTGTGTGACTAATCCATCTTTTTCCTAACCCCCTGGCCGACCCTCTAATCTACCTTGGGCATAAGGCAGAGTCTTGGGTAAGGTAGAGGGGTGGGAGGAAGGGTGGTTGAGAGCCCCCCCTGGGGACTCACCTTTCTGTGAGGGCTGTTATGTTTCTGTATTACTTTTTAACTTGTATACTTCTGTCTACATTGTAAATATCTGCTTGTATATTGCACTAAGCTGCAAATGCAAAGCTTCATTCAATTTCCAGAGCAGCTGAGTCTAGTCTGGGTGATTTTCCCAGGGCAGGGAACACCCAAACCATCACACAACAACATGAACCATTCTAGCTCTGGTTTCCAATCACACAATCTAGAAGCTAAGAGAGCTTTGCTGTCTGCAAATGTTAGCAAAACAGTAATCTGTAAATTAAAGAAAATAAATTTTTTGCAATGAAAGAGTGAAACTGCAGAACACATACATGGCTTAAATCCCTTCAAAGCTCTATTTGAACTAAGTGTTACAGTGTTTCACAGGTGCTAGCATTTACTTCAACCTCAGTCAACAAGGTACCTTAAGGTATTGCTGAGAAGCAAAACCACATCTGAAATTAGAAGTATGGCAAAACTTTCAGTATAAAAAGATGAATTTACATATTTCTCATTTAAAATATTAGAAAATGCTGCATAAGATATAGGAAGCATAAAGATGGCAGCTATTTATTTACTGTAAATAACCTTTCCTGTGTATTTTTGCTGGAATAAGCAATTGTTTTGGCAAAATGTTGTATTTTGTTACTGTTTTCACAAGTCCATTATATATTAACAATAGCTACTGATTTTCATTGAAATAAAAGGTTTCTTTTATTTAATAAAAGGTTTCTTTTTCATCCAGTAAGCTTCATCTCAAGGCAAGTTTGTTCTATTTGTTAGACAGCTTGTCCTTTTGTTCTGGTCAGTAAGTATAGCACATCTAATTGTCTTAATTCATCAAACCTTATTAATGAGGGAGTTGAATTCCATGAGCCGACAGTCTTTTCTTAGGTCATCTTTTGGCTTACACATCATAATGTAAGACTTCCCATCTGAACCCTTTAAGGTGATCTTTTTTGGCTTCTGAAGTGAAGCAAGGATTTCTACCTAAGGAAACAAATACACTCTTTATTAACACCTGTATCAGATCACATAAAATAAAGCATCTCACTGTAATGAACCACTGCAGCCAGTTGTGTCGGCACTTATTCTCTGGACTACAGTACATTAACACAGTATAGGAAAGATACTCATCTTCTGGAGTCTGTCCAGAGAAGATCAATGAGGCTAGTGAGGGGTTTGGAGGACATATCATAAAAAGGAGTGGAAGAGGGAGCTGGGGTTGATTAGTCTGGAGAAGAGAAGGCTAAGGGGAGATCTTATTGCTCTCTACAACTACTTGAAGAGAGGTTGTAGTGAGGTATTGGTCTCTTCTCCCAAGTAACTAGTGACAGGATGAGAGGAAATGGGCTTCAGTTGTGCCACGAGAGGTTTAGATTGGGTGGCAGGAAAATTTTATTTACTGAAAGGGTGGTGAGGTATTGGAACAGGCTGTCCAGGGAGGTGGTGGAGTTGCCATTCTTGGAGGTGTTCTGGAAATGTGCAGATGTTTTACACTTCAGGATACAGTTTAGTGGTCATGGTAGCTGGGTTACGGTTGTACTCTGTAATCTCAACCTTAATGATGCTGTGATTAACTGGATGTAGCAAGAGGCTGGTTTTGGGTTGTGAGGGCAGAAGTCACTCGGTTTTTGCAACCATGGTTATGAAGTTCCCTAGTCACTCCTCTATTTCTAGGAAGCTCAACTGTAGTTGCAGCTGTATTTGTGCAACAAGAAGTTTCTAACGAGGTGCTAGCTAGAGGCTTACCGTATCATCAAAGCCTGCAATGTAGGCCCAGCAGCCAGGAAAAGGGTCATGGTTAGCATGTGTACCAGGAACTGAAGGAAGAGTTGGTATCATCACTGATTGTAAGGGAATGAGAATTTGACTAAATGTGTGGTCTTCTACTAATCTCTTCAGTGTTTTGAAATGAATATTCATGTTTAATGTTGAGCTGTTTCCATCAACCTTGAAAAAAGAATATTGTTCAAAAGTTAGTAAGCACTTCAAATAGTAAAATATTACTCCTATTTCACATCATAGAATCATAGAATGGTTTAGGTTGGAAGGGACCTCAAGGATCATCCAGCTCCAACCCCCTGCCATACACAGGGACACCTCCCACTAGAGCAGGTTGCTCAAGGCCTCATCCAGCCTGGCTTTAAATGCCTCCAGGGAGGAAGCATCCACAACCTCCCTGGGCAACCTGTTCCAGTGTCTTACCACCCTCACTGTAAAGAACTTCCTCCTAATATCCAGTCTAAATCTCCCCTCTTCCAGCTTAAACCCATTCCCCCTCATCCTGACATTACTAGACCGTGTAAATAGTCCCTCCCCAGCCTTCCTGTAGGCTCCCTTCAGATACTGGAAAGCCACTATAAGGTCTCCTCGAAGCCTTCTCTTCTCCAGGCTGAGGAGCCCCAACTCTCTCAGCCTGTCCTCATAGCAGAGCTGCTGCAGCCCTCTGATCATCTTCATGGCTCTCCTCTGGACCCGCTCCAGATATAGATATATAGGTTCATAGAATGATTTATGTTGGAAGGGACCTTGAAGATCATTTAGTTCCAACTAACAAACAGAACAGTAAATGCTTATGGCAATTAGAAAAATGGCCAATGACATTTCAAATTAAATGGGAGTTGTCAAAAGTCAATACAGCTGGTCTTCATGGGATGTGCATTTTTCACTCTGAATGTAAATACAGAATCACAAAAGGAGATAGTTTTACTTTTATTATCAGTTCTTCATGAAAACATAACCAGCCTATTTTTATAGTAAAGCTCAGAGGAAGTCATTGGGAAAGAATCATCCATGAAAGCACAGACTGATGTAAAGCCCACACACTGTGAAACGTACTGGAGTTTTTCACAATGTGCTCAAAATATTCTACACTTCCAATATTCTTATCAAAACCTCCAATTCTTTGACAAGTTAGTGTGGTTTCTGTTGAATTGTAGTAATGGAAGTTAATGTGTAACAAATGCTAGCAGAAGCTTTTGTATAAGCTTTTTCAATAACCCTATCACATGCAGTCATTTGGTTATTGTTTTAAGTACCGGTTTGTTGCACAGTTCTAGAAGCTTATCTGTAAGGCGTGCTGCATCTCCAACAAATTTTCCCAAAGATTCTTTCATGTGAATAGCTTTGTTTAGAATCTCTTTACATCTACTGACACGCATAGGGTAAGAGGACTGAAAAGAAAGAGGAAAAAGTTAGAAATTAAACAACAATCAAATCAATGAAAGAATCCAAACAATTCTACGAGCTTAATAAAGCTGGAACTAGAATTATCAAGGTACCTTGGACACAGCAGTCATCATCCACATTGCTTGCTGTGGATAGGTTAAGAACACTTTAGCAACAATCACCATCAGAACTGTGAAGACTTCATCATGAGAATGGCAAATTCGGGAGATTAACTGAGAAAAAGCGGTCAGGAACTGATAAGGTGCCAGGTGATTTGTGTGCTCTGTAATCACCTTGTTTATTTTAGCTAAATCATTTTTCATTTGGACACGTTCTGAACGACCAGCTGAAAAACAGAAGAGGAGAAGATACATTCCTTTCCCCACCATCAGAAAGTAGTCATATAAATCAAGCCTACAGAAAACGCGTTTTGTTGGTAACTTTCGCAAGCCAAAACGACTCAAAATGTTCCTACATTGAGGGTTTTTTAAACATAGCATACAGTTACTTCATTTGTATGACATTTAATCAGAAGAACAGGAAATAAACAAGTCCAGACAACAGGAGCATGGAACAAACAACGTTAGAAAAGCTCTCCTTACACTCTTAAAATGAAGTATCTACTGCTTCTCTAAAGTGATGCAATGGCATGGAACAAACCCAAACCACTCCATCTATTTCATTGGTAAAAGGATTCTCATGTTCTTTAGTGGAGAGGAAATTAAGACAGCCTTTACAAAGGATGAAATTAGCACAGCTGCTCCTATCTTCACCCCTGCCTGAAGACACAGCATGAGTAGCATGTCAACAACACAGATAGCTGCACTTGGTGTACCTGAAAGCTAAATTCAGTTGACTTAAGTGTAGAAGCAGGTCAAGATCAAGGAGCCACAACTGGCTGCTTCACTCCAAACTGGCAGGCAATGTTTGCAATTTTCATTTGTACAAAATTCTCCTGCTCAAAATGTACTTATGGTAGTAGTTTCACATGCCTTGATGCTGCCTACAGCATATTTCCCTTCCTTCTCTGCCCATTTACATTTCAGCAAAGTTCCCTCAACAACTGGAACTGAGGCTAAGAGGAAAAAAGTGCCAAAAGGTATACAAGGTATGCAAGGGTATACAAAAACACCACTTGAGAGCCAGCTTTGAAGAGATGATGGGTGACATGCAAGAGTTCTTCCTAAATCTGTTAATCAAGACATCTGAGGAACAATACTATACTGTTTATAAAATATTCTGGAGGGTTACATTGAAATAATTAACCTTTTCCTGCATATTAACATCCTGTAATTGAAAAGAATAGTGGCACCTCTTTCAGGCACTAAGCCCGAAAAAAGAACAGCAAATATACTTCACTACTCTTTCAGTTGTATGTTCAAAAGTAAAATGCAAGAAGTATGCACTGGGGAAAAAAGGTTCTACCTTTATCACATTCATATGCTTTTGCTCCAAAGTCCAGCCACAGAGATAGCATTCTTGGCATTGACTGATAGATGAATTGGTTTCCATACTGCAGAGACCTGTGATTACATGTTTAAATCACAACATGTTATTGGTATATATTCGAAGCATTACAAATTTTACATCCTTGTTTCACATTCCATTCTGGCTTTTAGAAATGTGTGCAACAACTCAAAGCTTACTAATATACACAGGCTTTGGTTTCATTAATCAAAACTGGAGGTGAAATAGTTAACAAGGCAGACAATTGTTTTGTCAGAAGCAAAATTAGTTAGGAATGAAAACAAAAAGGAAGCATGCAGTATTATTTTGCAATATTGCATAAAACTTTCAGTCTGAATTGTTCAAAGACAATACATTCCTAGAATTGTTTTCTTCTCCACAACGTAATAGTCATCCTTCTGTAGAAACTAAGCACAGTGCCCTCTAGGGTCTAACCTTCCAAAATGATGAACTATGTATCTAATCAGATCTCCTTGTTTTTCCATCTTGTTGTCAGTTACCATTGGCATTAATTTATCATAGTATTTAGCAAGATAAAAATGTCCATCTTCCCATTCTGGTAAGAAAATTGTCACATCCTGCAACGACATCAAACACATAATTACTTTGGAAAGGATGCTAAACTGAAAATGAAACAAAAAAAAATAACCTCAAGTAACAAGAATGCTTTATTACTTAGCTTTAAGTAAAGTATGTGCAAAAAGGTTTTGTGCCTTTAACTCAAAAGATTGGCATTTTTTCTGACTGTGATAAATTCCCATACAAGCTGTAAGACTGTTCCTGAAGTATCTTTTGGAATTGGAGACAGCAAGATTATTTAAAACAAGATGATAACAGATTGCTCAATTAGGAAAGATTAGAACTACATAAAAGGAAATGATAATCAAGTTCCTGATCCTACTGATTAAACTCAATAATGGGTTTCTTCTAGTTTCTTGAATGTGAAATAGTAGGATGCTGACAGATGGACTCCACGATCTCAAAGGTCCTTTCTGACCTAAATGATTGTGGTTTTCACCTTTCTAACTTCCTTCCAAATCACAACGCTTAGATGAAAAACAAGAATGATATACATTAGGAAATACCTTTTCAAATGACACATCCACTCTCTAATTAAACATTGGCTTGTTCCCAGCACCAGGATTTAGACAGTAGAGAATTCTGAGCGTTAGTATCATAATATAGTCCACAGAAATGTAATTAGTTTCTCTCATTTCAACCCTCATTTGATGTCA
The DNA here is from genome assembly GCA_013400475.1 of Tricholaema leucomelas. Classification (NCBI taxonomy): domain Eukaryota; kingdom Metazoa; phylum Chordata; class Aves; order Piciformes; family Lybiidae; genus Tricholaema lacrymosa; species Tricholaema leucomelas. The sequence continues at coordinate 102,702 of WAAF01008583.1, forward strand.
CATACAAATTAGACTTTTCTCTAAATGACTGTTACAAAAGTATTTTAATCAGTAAGACAGAAGTAAGTATTAACCCTGTCAAATGCCAAAACTTCAATAGGAGACACACTACTTTTAAGGAAGCATAAAGATCTGCAGTTCTTCTAGTTCTTGTGAGCCTGTTTAAAGCTTCAGTCATTACCAGAGAAAGAAGGAATGCTGAAGAGCAGCACAAAGTGTCACCAAGTTATTTCACTCCCTATTTTGAGTAACCCACATTTCAGTAAGGAATTTTAATTAGTGCATGCATGAGAAAAAAGCCACGGTCCTGTAAGGTGTTTTTTATGTTAAGAGTTATATTATCTTAGCTCCCATTGTTGGGAACTGTGGATTTCCTCTATTTATGTATTATATTAAACCTAATCCAGACAACTACATTTCTACAAGAAGAACTTCCCATCCTGACAATTTTATTTCACTGACGTTATCCTTAGTCAACAACAGCAGCACAACAACAGCTTTACTTAAAGTATGTATTCTTATTGTCCTTATTACTTATTTTAACACCAGTGTATCAAATTACCTTGTACTTCTTCATAACTGCATTGCTTTCAAAGTTAGCAGTCTCTTCCATAAATCTGCCCACTAGCAGCATTGCCTGACCATGGATGAGCTGATTTTTGCTACTGCATGGTGCTTTATTTTCAGAGAAACATAAATCAACTCCTTTCTGGAGAACAATCAGTGCTTGATGCACCTCACCCTAAGGGAATAAAGAAAACATTTTATATACTTTAAATAAGAGAGATTTGAAACTTCCATCTCACAGTTGCAATTAAGGGCAAAGCTGTGTCCCTGAAGGTGTTCCCAGCATTCTGGCTGCAGTATTTGAAATCAGTAATATTCAGTTGACTTTTACGTTCCCTTTACTACTTGGCATTGCTGTTCCTTTATGTTTACCACAGTAATTGCTCTCATCGTTGCTGCCCACCTCTATTAGTTAAAAATACAGACATTAAGGAAAGATCTGCTATTAATGTAATTTAAATTTGCTTGGCCTGCTTTGACAAGGGCAAGTAATCCACCAGTTTTATACATAGCTGCCAGAAAAGTCAATGGACACTGAAAAGGGCTGTCTAGCAGTTGGAGGCAAAACTTCCCATGGCTCAAGCGCAATCAGCATGTGTTGATAGTCCCAGTTTTGTTTTACATATACTGATTGCATGTCTTTTTTTCCCCTCCTTTTAGAAATAGAAAGGTGGCTTTCTGGCATATAAGCAAATAAGTTATATTTTAATTTCCTTTACCTTGGACCAGAGCCATTTTGCTCTTTCTATATAAAGCTCTGAGAGGGTAGATTCTCCAGCATTCAGAAGAGCATTATATGCAGTCTGGTGATGACCAGCTTTTCTTGCAACTCTGGCACTCTGGAGCCAGCACTGACCAACAAGCTCACTGTAATCCTGGCTGCAGAGAGATTTTGCAGAAAATGAAGAATATCAGTCAAGAAAGCTGCTTTACAATCTGAGGTAATATTAAAAGCAAATAACATTTCTCAATAGCCTATATATTACATAGCAACCATTTAAAATTATTTGCAATACATTATCACAGTATCACCAAGGTTGGAAGAGACCTCACAGATCATCAAGTCCAAGCCGTTACCACAGAGCTCAAGGCTAGACCATGGCACCAAGTGCCACGTCCAATCCTGCCTTGAACAGCTCCAGGGATGGCGACTCCATCACCTCCCTGGGCAGCCCATTCCAGTGGCCAATGACTCTCTCACTGAAGAACTTTCTCCTCACCTCAAGCCTAAATTTCCCCTGGTGTAGCTTGAGGCTGTGTCCTCTCGTTCTGGTGCTGGCTGCCTGAGAGAAGAGAGCAACCTCCTCCTGGCCACAACCACCCCTCAGGTAGTTGTAGACAGCAATAAGGTCTCCCCTGAGCCTCCTCTTCTCCAGGCTAAACAATCCCAGCTCCCTCAGCCTCTCCTCGTAGGGCTGTGCTCGAGGCCTCTCACCAGCCTCACTGCCCTTCTCTGGACACGTTCAAGCATCTCAATGTCCCTCTTAAACTGGGGGCCCAGAACTGGACACAGTACTCAAGGTGTGGTCTAACCAGTGCAGAGTACAGGGGCAGAATGACCTTCCTGCTCCTGCTGGCCACACCATTTCTGATGCAGGCCAGGATGCCATTGGCATTCTTGGCCACCTGGGCACACTGCTGGCTCAGGCAATACATCCATTTCACTGTTCTACCATTTAGGCCTAGAAACAATTAGTCTTGCCCCTGTCTTTTTGCCTTTATCTCTCCTGTAACCACTCCTTTTGCCTTCTGTTTTTGATGATACATGTTTGAGAGGACCGATTTTATTTACAACATAAATTTCCACAGAAATATCTTCCCTCTTCTCACAGGCATATGAAAAAAATCAGAGTATTACTGAAAATACAATACAGGCAGACAAGATGTAGTCACATTCTCACCTTTTATTGAGACTAAGCAAAGCCCTTCTCAGAGCTAAAATAGGTTCTTTTGCTCTGTAAGAGTTTTGGGTCATTTCAATACGAGCACACCAGTTCAGGGAATCTCTACCATGGTGACCATCTGGTTGCTGAAACATTGGTCCAATACTATGTTCCAACTCACAAAGCATGTGCAACCTGTGTCAGCAAAATAAAAGCAATATATTGTTGAAAATGGGTTGTTGTTTGAGATATATGCAAATTTGACAAAGCTTTTGCTGTTTTCTTTCCAAAAGGTGACCAGGAAAGTAATTTCAAACAGTAGGAACGCAGCAAAACCAAAGGTCTTGCAAAACTGTTCAGTTATTTTCTCATTATTCCTTTGCCAAGCTGCTGAACAGAGACAATGAAGATCATCTGGAAAGGCTGTCTTTAGACTACTTTTATCCATTACTTTTAGCCACAGTTTTTAAAAAAGGCTGGTATGTTCAACAAATAACCACTTCAGATGCAAGCTGTTACTTAAACACCTCCTCTGTAAAACAAGTTATTCCATTTATTTAAAAATACCATTGTTATTAGTTGTCACTGCAAAGCTGAGAGCTTATAAATACCCACAATCTCATTGGCAATCCAAAGTGCAGTGTCTATTTGACAGAGAAATGGGGACTTTGAGAGCTTCTGACAACAACTAAATCAAACTGTTCTCCTTCTCAATGCTCAAAACTCATAGAATCATTTAGATTGGAAACCACCTTTAAAGATCATTGAGTCCAACCACAAATTAGTATTTTTCTTTTGAAAAGAGGCTTTAGCTGAGTTGCTTTGTGAAATAGCTGTCTCAGCAGAGGAGAGAAGCCATCTTCATTGCAGGGAAGCAAAGCAGGGACATAGCATGTAGTATGTTCAAGATTGGAACGTTACCTTTAAAAGCTCATCTAGTCTAACCTACCTCCCTTCTGTGATTTACAATCAAACAGAAAGAAGTTAATGCTTGTGCTCATCCTTCACAAAATCATCTTCATGGCCCATGTTTCTAGAGATGGGGCATCTACCATGGAACCATTCCAAGTCAGGTTGGATGGGGCTCTGAGCAACGTGCTCTAGGTGAAGATATCCCTGCTCATTCAAGGGGTTTGGACTAGACCTTCTAAAGGTCCTTCCAACTCAAAATATTCTACGATTCTAAATCAAGGCTGGCTTGCATCAACATGGAGGCAATAACAAGATGGGAGGTCTGAAAAGATGCATGTTGTGAGTAGAGGGATGTGAAAGTGATCTCTAATACCATAAAGTCCAACCTAAATCCTTCCCACATAAAATAACATTGCAAAAATTACTAAACCAAACATAGAATTAAGAAGTAATTAAGAAATATGGATTTCATCTGGGAGCCTTTTTCAGTAAAAGGAGGCTATGAGCTTTTTACTCTACCACAGCCAAATTAAAAAGTTTACTCAAAAAAAGTGATTAAGGTTTCAGGTCTCACTGTTCTTTGGTGATAAACTAAGGGAATACATTTAGATTCATAGAATGATTTGTGTTCAAAAAGACCTTTAAGATCATCGAGTTCCAACCCCCCAACATTGGCAGGGTTAGGCCACCATACAGATTCAAAGCAATGCTCTTAAGTTAACCTGCTTGTGGATTTTGAAAGACTGTACTCAACTTTATTGTGACTGTTTTTCATGGCAGATAAATATGTATTCCCAATTAATGGCATCAGAAGCATTTATTGTGGAAGTGGAAAATTCTGGCTGCTGCACACTCAATTATGTAACTTCTTTGTTTGGAAATAGTGACATGAAAATCAGAAACCTGATAATGTGCTCATATCCTCGCTGATAGGATCCTCTTTCAAAGCTTGCTGCTGAAAGGGGTACAATCTGTTCTGCTCGAACAACCTTGAGTGTTTCATAAAAGGCTGCTTCATTCTTCTTCTTGGCTGATAATAATAAGTGTCCCAGTCTGACACCCCAAGTAGTGGATTTCATATCTTTGGTGAGAAAAAAAAAAAAAAAAAAGAAAGAGGCCTCTGAAACTTTGCTTCTTTAAGTAGTTTAATCTGAACTTGCTAATTTGTATTAACATACTACTGAAAAGTTTTTGTGGAGCTAATTAACTGAATTTTAGAGATGCTCTACAAGCCCAGAATTCCACCCTCCAAAATAAAACCAGAAGAAGTCTGCCCTTACTTGAAGGCTATACAGTTAACAATCAAATACATTCACAAAAATATACTGTCAGAACCAACCTTCCACCAGTAAAAGTAGATGATTAAAACATACAACTGTTCAGAAATACAACAAACTATTAATATTATGATATCATAAGTTACCTGAAGCCAAATAATTTTCCAGCAAGTCCCATCGTGACAGTTTCCATGCTGCTTCCACCCTGTAAGTGTTCAGTTCAGAAATCCATTCAGACCTATTACAAGAAAATGAAGACAATACAAGATTGTGTTGAACTCAATTTCACTCCCCACATGTTAGTCCTAGATTATAATAGAAACTATTCTTTATATAAAACACCTTTTACTTGAAGAGAAGCAAGGTAAGCTTGCTTCTAATAAAACTCAATAAAAGCAAAGGATATGCATTGATAACAAATAGTAGCTGTACACCACCATTCCACAAATTCAGTTTCCAACTGTGTTTAACTTCTATGGCACATTTCAAAACCTGCCATCTTCCAATGCGTTTATCTTATACAGTTACAGAATAGATATGGTCTGTAACATGCAAGACAATGATTGAAAGATTCTATTTAACAATTAAAGCACACACTGACACTGCACATGGTGCAGATAAAAAGCACCAGCATTAGTGGAAGTCTTGAAATAAATAATTCACAAAGCACTGAAAGTTTTCTGTCTTCACACTGCTAATTGGATATGCTTGAGGAAAAGGGTGTATGGGTGTCAGCTGATGAAAAACTCAACACAAACCAGCAATGTGTGCTTGCAGCCCAGAAGGCAACCATGTCCTGGACTGTGTCAAAAGAGATGTGACCAGCAGGATGAGGGAGGGGATTCTGCCCTTCCACTCTGCTCTTGTGAGACCCCATATGGAATACTGCATCCAGTTCTGGGGTCCCGAACACAAGAAGGGCACTGAGGTGTTGGAGTGGATACAGAGGAGCCTATGAAGATGACCAAAGGGCCAGAACACCTCCAATAGGGAGACAGGCTGAAAGAGTTGGAGCTGTTCAGCCTGGAGAAGACAAGACTCTGGGAAGACCTTCCAGTACCTGAAAGGAGCCTACAACAAAGCCGGGGAGGGACTTTTTAAAAGGGCTTGCAGTGATAGAACTAGAGGGAATGGTTTGAAGCTAGATACTAGGAAGAAATTCTTTACAGTGAGGGTGGTGAGACACAGGAACAGGTTGCCCTGGTAGGCTTTCGATGCCTCCTTCTTGGAGGTGGTCAAGGTCA
>WAAF01008584.1:3125-20076 GCA_013400475.1 Tricholaema leucomelas
CCTCCCTTGCCCTGCTGCCCACACTTCTCTTGATGCAGCCCAGCACTCGGTTGGCTGTCAGGGCTGCACGTGCACACTGCAGGCTCATGTTGAGCTTTTCATCGACCCAGACCCCCAGGTCCTTTTCCTCAGGGCTGCTCTCCAGCCATTCACCACCCAGCCTGTAACTGTGCCTGGGATTGCACCGACCCAGGTGCAGGACCTTACACTTGGCCTTGTTAAACGTCATGAGGTTGGCCTGGGCCCACCTCTCCAGCCTGTCCAGGTCCCTGTGGATGGCATCCCTGCCCTCCAGCAAGTCAGCTGTGCCACACAGCTTAGTGTCATCTGCAGACTTGCTGAGGGTGCACTCAATTCCTCTGTCCATATCACTGACAAAGACAGGTGCAGGTAGACGAAAGTACTTGGATCTCATGGTTTTGGACAAATTCTGCAGAGGTCTCAGTCTAATCCAATGGCTATTGTTAACCTGTATTTGATGTCCCTTTACTGTATCTATTAAAGCAAATAATCTCACTCATAATCTCAGGGACCTTGTCTTCGGGAATTGGCACACTTATACATGGATTAGTGAAAAGAGAAGTATTTTTCAAGGAAAATATTTTCTAGCACATTGAAATAGATACATGTCAAGAGTAAATTAAGTTCTAGTGAGTGCAATTAAATTATTCTATAGAACATCCTTTTTGCTTACCCATCGGAAATCTTTTCCATCAAATTTGCTGGCACTTGTGAATAGTACAGTCCTGGCTGGCATATTAATTCCCATAGCAAAAGTCTCTGTTGCAAATAAAGCCTAAATAAACACAAGGTGGTGAAAATTATATTACTGACAAAAATTAGTTAGTTTTCACTTTCAAAGTTTGCAAGAAGAAAGCATCAGTCAGCTAGCCAGAAAAACTTTCAACTAAAGTTTTTTTTTTAGAGCAACCAATGGACAGTTTGGTAAATATCTACTATGGTCATTTATATGTGCAAAACACATCTTAACACAGATGAAGAAAACATCAGACACTGTAAGCTTACATACTTCAAAATACATTACAATAAAAACTAGAACTGTATCTAACTGTGCACTAACAGAACATATCTAAGGAAAAGTATAAAAAAATACAAAGTTTTTTTGTGGATTTTTTTTTTAAAATAAACAAATAAAACCAGCTTCAAGAACTGGTTCTTTTCAGATAAAGATGGATGTATTTATGCAAACACTTTCACTTCTCAAGGAATGAAAGCTGCAACCAATTACACCAATTAATCTGCACCTCTGGAAGAGCCACAGGCTTTCGGAGGTGCTGTGTGCATTTGTAGCACCCTCTATGTACATCCACAGAACATAACCTTTCACTTCATGTATAGCTTTTCGAAAAACTGCCCACTTACTGCTCTACACAATGTTCAAAAAATGTCTTCGCTATATTTACTAAGCCTTGCGTTTCCTACATAGAATCACCTCCATTTTGTAGCTTGAAACGTGTGATGAGCCTTCCCCATTTTCAGCCAAGAAACAGATCTCTGCTAAAAAACTAGCATATATTCTGAGCAAAGCCATACTTCTCAGTTTTTCAGGATTACTACCTCTGTATTTATAAGACAGAAAAATCTGTGTGGACATGAAATATATACCTTTATTAGGCCCTCAGAGAAAAGAATTTCTATGGTTTCTTTTAAGATAGGGAGCAGACCACCGTGATGGATTCCAATTCCTCGCTTCAGAAGAGGAAGCACATGCTCAACCTGGGAAGACACATAAAGACCAGTAAACAAACTACAGCATCTTACTGAAAAAGTAAACCCTGCATTGAAAACCTCAACAGTGCCCTTAATGTTCATGTAGCTCACTACTTTCTAATCTTAAATACAATAAACACTCCTTCAGTACTATTTTCCACATAGCACTAGGAATGGTATCAAGGGTAAAGCCAGAGGAAAATTCTCTCAGTGGAATAGTTCTAAACAGGGTAGAAAAAAAAGTCTCATTTAAAAGCATTTAAAAAAATAATGATCTTGGTATACATGAGATTCTTTTGTAGCAGTTCTAGTTGCAGTGATTTAACTTATTGGTTTGTGCTCTACAACAGTGAAGTCAACACCTATGAGAGTAATACAAGGAAATTTAATTTGTAAATGACTACAGTTTCTCTCCTAAATTCTAAAAATATCACATTCCAAACAAATACCCACATAAACTTAGCTTTGTCTCAGTTTTATTCTTGAAACATTCTCATTAATGATATACTAAAATTTGTTTACAACCCCAAACTTTATTTTGAGCTTTCAAGGTACCACTGTCCACAGAGATCAGAAGAGATTATGTGGATATAATGGCACTTAAAATCAAAAATCCAGCATGCCACACTTTACATATTAGATTCCTATTTACTGTTTGTTTTTTTTTTTTTTTTTGAGTTCACAAATAAAACAGGTATGTGGAATCTGAAGCAAGCAGGCATGGCCAAAAATGAAGTGGCTGTATTTTTTAATTAGAAGTTGGCACATTCAAGATGAAGGACACTACACTAAGAAATGACGGGGACAAACAAATACAGAAAAGAAAGGGACATTAAAATTAATAGTTTCACTATTTATTACAAAGGTATCGAACCCTACACAATTCTGTCCATTCAGAAACTTACATTTTTCCACTATAAAGACAGTCACTATGCTTAGTCATTATGCAATAATTAGAATACAGATCTGATAAAGTGCATACTGTACTCTCACTCGAACTACTCCTAAGCAGTTTTAACTCAGATATCTCTCTGTAACTCTTTAGGTTAACTTGAACACGTGTGCTAGTTTGAAGCTAGCTAGAATGTTTTGGTGGAAAGGACCAGATTACAGGCTATGAAAGGAAAACAATGCTGATGGTCTACTTCGCTCATAGGCTTGTATAAAAACAAAAAGCAAAACACAGATTAAGCAGTCTCACTTCTGATGCTGGCTGAGCTGCATCTCTAACCTCACCCTCCGTTTCTTTTCTAATCTACTTTGCTTCTAACCCCTGGCCGAATCTCCATTCTTCCTTTGGACTGGGGTAAGGTTGAGAGGGGTAGGGGGGAAGTGAAGGGGCGGTTGGAAGCCCCTTCTCGGGACTCAGGTTTCTTGGAGGGCTGTTGTGTTTCTGTATTACCTTTTACTTTGTATATTTCCGTATATAACTGTATATACTGTAAATATGTGCTTGTATATTGTGCTAGCTGTAAATATAAGCTTCATTCAATTTCCAGACCTGGCTGAGTCCAGTCTGGGTGACTTCTAAAGTGGGGGGGTGGAGGGGGGTGGCGAACACCCAAACCATCACAACATGTAATTAGAAAAAACACCTACAAACAAATGCAGATGCTAGGAACCCCAGTGATAATTTTTGGCATATGTCATTTGTCAGAATCACAAATGGAACAAACCCTACTCACCAGATCCTATTTCACAATGTCAAAGAGCAATGAAACAGATTAATCTCCTCAGGTTTTAATGAGAGAATATCCAGTTTGTGATCTCTGTACCCATTACAAAAGACCCACAGATTTGAAAGGTGCAGAAAACAGGAGAACAGCAGCTAACACTATTCAATCTCCTCTCACCTGAGGAAGCTTTTTGTCTTCATCTGACAGACAATCAATTGCATTGTTGAACACTTCTTCAACCATCTTTTTTTCTTCATCTAAAAAGGCAATTTTAAAGTTATTATAAAGTCTGAGGCTAATACCATGTGTAAATAAAGCATACCAGGTTCTAATATCCACAAACGTTTACAGTAAAAATAGCATGGAAATAATGCACAACAGGTCAAATAACCAAGACATGAAGTAAGCCAGAAGAAGACTAACAGTAATCAGAAGCAGATGCTAAGGAAAAAGAGTAACAGAATACACCTGGCAGAGTAACCCATACTTCTGGTCTAAGTTGGGGACTTTCCAGCTTTACGCACTTTTTTGTCTATTTCATAAACCTCTCCTTCTTTCTCTCTTACATAGTATTCCCTGTCTGTATAGATGTACAGGCTATCTACCTCTTCCCTGTCAATTCTCAAAAGTCTACATCTTTTTTACTTCAGTAGTACAAATATCAAGAAAACATACTCAAAGGTATGACTGAAAAAAACATAGAAATCCAACTCCAAGCTTCTGCATAGCTTTTCATTTTCTGGCTGAAATGGCTATATTATTTTGCAACACTAAATCAGAACATGAAAAGATGGGAGCAAGTACAAGAGCAAGAACAGTTCAGACACAAAATGATACGTTTATTTAAAATAGCTTTCTTATTTTTGATACAACTCTTAGCATTTCTGAGAAGATTTTCCAAACTTGGTCTTACTGCAAAAAAGAAAAACAATCTTGTTTATCTTTTGGGTTTCTCTTTGAGAAGGAAAATGAAAGAAAGTACTGGATATTTGAGAAGGAACAGTCCAGTGGTTTGTTACAGTTGTTTTAACTTTGAGGGAAGACTCATTTCTCTAGTGGATATAACATGAAAATTTTGTAAATGCCCATAACTTACTAGGAATTCTTGTGCTGTTACTACAGTGAACAGGATTTTGGATAAAGCAGTGAATTAAAACAAAGGAACAATCCAACATTGTGGTAAAGAAGTACTCTTTGGGTATGAACTTTCCTACTAAAAACAGCCTGATGTAGCAACACAGTAAAGGGAAAAGGAATACATAATTTTGTTTTTACATTAAAAGTGTATTTTCCAAAGGAAACAGAAATCTTTATCTGAAAAGAACCAGTTCTTGAAGCTCATTTTACTATTTACTTACTTCTTCTAAAAAAATCCACAAAACCCAACCAAACAACTTCGTAATTTTTGATACTTTTCCTAAGATCATAGAATCATAGAATCATAGAATGGTTTAGGTTGGAAGGGACCTCAAGGATCATCCAGCTCCAACCCCCTGCCATAGGCAGGGACACCTCCCACTAGAGCAGCTTGCTCAAGGCCTCATCCAGCCTGACCTTAAACACCTCCAGGGAGGAAGCATCCACAACCTCCCTGGGCAACCCGTTCCAGTGCCTTACCACCCTCACTGTAAAGAACTTCCTCCTAACATCCAGTCGGAATCTCCCCTCTGCCAGCTTAAACCCATTCCCCCTCGTCCTAACATTACTAGACCGTGTAAATAGTCCCTCCCCAGCTTTCCTGTAGGCTCCCTTCAAATACTGGAAGGCCACTATAAGGTCTCCTCGAAGCCTTCTCCTCTCCAGGCTGAAGAGCCCCAACTCTCTCAGCCTGTCCTCACAGCAGAGGTGCTCCAGCCCTCTGATCATCTTCGTGGCTCTCCTTTGGACCCACTCCAGCAGTTCCATGTCCTTCTTGTATTGGGGGCTCCAGAACTGCACACAGTACTCCAGGTGGGGTCTGACGAGAGCAGAGTAAAGGGGGAGAATCACCTCCCTTGCCCTGCTGCCCACACTTCTCTTGATGCAGCCCAGCACTCGGTTGGCTGTCTGGGCTGCATGTGCACACTGCCGGCTCATGTTGAGCTTCTCGTCGACCCAGACCCCCAGGTCCTTTTCCTCAGGGCTGCTCTCCAGCCATTCACCACCCAGCCTGTATCTGTGCCTGGGATTGCACCGACCCAGGTGCAGGACCTTACACTTGGCCTTGTTAAACGTCATGAGGTTGGCCTGGGCCCACCTCTCCAGCGTAACAAGAAGATGTCTTCTGTTACTGCACAGTTAGTTAGAGTTCTAATTTTTACTGCAATGGATTTTAAAGTATTTAAACTTACAGTGTCTAATGTTCTCTTCAATTGTTTTAAGATACTTTTTGCACGTGTAAATGACTGTAGTGGATACTTACAGGAATAAGATTTCACGTTAGATTACAATTTTGTATACAACTGCATTTTACTTATTTGTACCTGTATTGAAATCTAACTTTGTCATCTGAAGCGCATAGGCCTCGCAATCTTTCTTACTGAAGCTGAAAATAATCACAGGTTGGAAATTCCTTTCCATGATCATCTTCACAATCTTAAAAACATTCGAAGGACCTGCAGAGAGATCAATTTAAATGTAACTTTGGCAATTAACCGAGACGCAAGCACAACGTGCACACAACTTTGTTATGTTCTTCAAAAAGTTACTTTAGAATGAGATTCAAACTCACCTTTTGTTCCTCCTTTCCTGCCTTTCTGATCTCCTTTAGCCAAGTCTCCTGCATCTCTAAGCACTTGCATTGCTGTATTAAAATTATCTTCCCTGAAATCTCCCTAGATGTACAATAAAAACACAACCTTTATAAACAATTACCTTTTACATAGCCCATGTAAAAATACTAGAGGTTTGTGTAGCCAGTACCACTACTGCATATTTACAGGCAGAAGGACAAAACCAATGCATAAAAAAACAAGTGACTGCACTAGGTCTGTGGCACACCTCAAAATCACTGCTGTTTCTAATGTTACTACACCACGCTAGATGCGCTGAACGAACATACCAAAACTGACTCTCAGAAATGTCTACGTGGCCCAGTGAAGACCTAGCTTTCAGTGCAGTATTACTGTTTATGGCATTAGCTACTGATGTGCAAGCTGATGCTAAATTTCCAACAACTCATTACTTCCAAACCACCTAAAGCTACAAAAATATTTTATCCCTGCAATCAAAGTAAAATTTAAATACTACTATATTTTGAGTGAGAAACAGAACAAGAAACAGCTATTTTGCAGATTCCGAAAAGCAGTGTGTACTTCAGAAAACAAAGCAACTACAAAGCGCAAAAGATATCTCAGCAAAGTATTATTCAGCTGACTATATGACATTAGATAATGAAACTAACCTCTTCTATGAGACTCCAAAAATCTGACATTAATTGATTGCTGTTACCTGTTTGTATTTCATTTCAACACAAACATCATTTGTATAGCAAATCAAAATTTTGCAAGAGATTAAATTTGTGACTGATACACAAGGAAAAATATCTTCCAAACAAACCGAATATTCCTTACATTTTCATCAACAACCAGATGGAGTCCATCTCCTCCTGCTGGGAATATGTAATGCTGCAATGGAGTGGGTCGATAGTCAGTGTAAATCACATGGCAAGGCTAAAAGAAAGAACAGCCAACACATAAAACTTACACATTTATAATTGCATTGTAAAAACACTTGCTAGATGAAAATATGCCATACATTACTATTAAAATGCATTCTCCTAAAAGCCAGAAAGTAACAACCACAGAAACCAAGACAAAAAAACATTCATTCCTGAATAGGGACATTGTACTAACGACATTGCTTAAGAAAATGAAATTTTGCAAGTCTTTTAGAAGAATATAAGTTTGCTACAAAAATTCATTCTCATGAAGGCAAAAAGCAGGGACAGGTAAAATTTCACTCTGTGTTATTACACAGACTCAGGACGCTAAGATCATATAAAGCCAAAGAAAAAATACAATTTGTTTTTCAAATAAAGCCTGTAGTATTTTTTTGTACCACTTGAAAAAGGCAAGACGGTAGACTTTAAGAACTTTTTAAAGGTTTCACGCATGGAGAAAGCTTCTTCAGAAAAACCAACAAGCAGCAAACCCCAAAATGCATCCTTCAAAATGTATATTAAACAAACAGTATAGTGTTCTGCACAAAACATCAAGGTTTTGTGGCAATCTTCATTACACATCTTTTACACTACGTTCCTTTCACCACAGCCAATGTAAGAATCAGTCTCTAGGGGATTTAAAAAAAATCTTCCAACATTTTGTGGATGTTAACGTCCAAAATTCTAATTTCCGTATTATCTGCTGCTAAAGCGCTAAAAATAGTAAAACCACAAAAACAAAACAAAACAAAACAAAACAACACAATCAGACAAACTTAACACTTTCCTCTTTTATCACTTCATCTGCATGCATACGTAGTACTTCATATGGATTAATGATCTGATTTATACATGGCCATTTTACTGAGTTCTTCAAACAATGTTTCCCTAAAACCTCTTGTCTATCAGCCTTCTGAAAACCATAGTGTTTCATAATTCACAATGTTTGTTGAAATCAAGCTGGTGTCTAAATTAGTGTTGAAAATGAACTTTAAAGGAACAGCCTTCATGTTGCTATGTGAAACTAACAGCCAAACATAGCTGGAGAAAAGGAGTAAATCCAGATAAGCCAGGAGTAATCTATACCATCATTTTTAAGCAGTACAATAACTAAAAAGATGATAAAAGATTCAGTTCTCATCAACCAAAGAGAGAGTATTACACCAAAAGAGAACACTACCTGTTTGTGAAGATGGCAGATCCATTCAGCAAACTGACGAGCATTTGGAATAGTTGCAGAAAGGAACACATAGTGAACGTTGTCAGGGAGCAAAATAATTGTCTCTTCCCAGACCACACCACGTTCTGAAAGTGGAGAAATCACAAGACAGATTTATGTGCTTAAAGGCTGTTTTGCACCTCTGAAGCCAAAACATGAGCATGCTTAAAGACAACAATTTAAAGAAGCACACCCCTGCACAAATGAAGTATATCAAAGGCTTTCAAAGCAGCTTTTGCCTTGCCAGAGAAAATGCAGACCTCAACTCAGAATAGCTACCTTACACATATTCAGTACAAAACAAAATTCTGAACGACTTTCTGGGCAAAGATGACAGATTTTTTAAGGGAGTTAATAAATATTAAATGCTACAAAAGAAAAAACAATTATTCTTGGGGGGAAAGTAAAAAATATTTCTAGAAAAGCTGCATATATAGGATACCTGAGTCTCTCATGTAGTGGATTTCATCAAAAATAACCCACGCAACTTCTCGCATAACTTCAGAACCTCTGTAGAGCATACTTCTCAAAATCTAGACAAGAAAAAAAATAGAAAGCCAACAGATAAAATAACAATCACAAGTTACAGAAATGTCACACATACATGACAGACATCTGAATGTGCACAAATCCATGGGGCCTGACGAGATCCACCCACGGGTCCTGAAGGAAGTGGCAGATGAAGTTGCTACACCACTGTCCATTGTGTTTGAAAGGTCATGGCAGACTGGTGAAGTTCCTGCTGACTGGAAAAGGGCGAACATAACACCCATCTTCAAGAAGGGGAAAAAGGATGACCCTGGAAACTACAGACCAGTCAGTCTCACTTCTGTGCCTGGAAAGATCATGGAGCAGATCCTCCTGAAGGCTCTGCAAAAGCAAATGGAAAACCAGGCAGAGGTGACTGGTGGCAACCAGCATGGCTTCACTAAGGGCAAATCATGCCTGACAAATTCGGTGGCTTTTTATGATGTAGTCACAGCTGCAATGGACAGGGGAAGGGCAACTGATGTCGTCTACCTGGACCTGAGTAAGGCATTCAACTCTGTCCCACATGACATCCTGGTCACCAAACTGGAAAAGCACAAACTGGATGGGTGGAGCACTCACTGGATAAGGAATTGGCTGGATGGTCGCATGCAGAGAGTGGTGATCAATGGCACAATGTCCACCTGGCGACCGGTGACAAGTGGTGTTCCTCAGGGGTCAGTGCTGGGACCAGTGCTCTTTAACATCTTTGTCAGTGATATGGACAGAGGAATTGAGTGCACCCTCAGCAAGTTTGCAGATGACACCAAGCTGTGTGGCACAGCTGACTTGCTGGAGGGCAGGGATGCCATCCAGAGGGACCTGGACAGGCTGGAGAGGTGGGCCCAGGCCAACCTCATGACGTTTAACAAGGCCAAGTGTAAGGTCCTGCACCTGGGTCGGTGCAATCCCAGGCACAGATACAGGCTGGGTGATGAATGGCTGGAGAGCAGCCCTGAGGAGAAGGACCTGGGGGTCTGGGTCGACGAGAAGCTCAACATGAGCCGGCAGTGTGCACATGCAGCCCAGACAGCCAACCGAGTGCTGGGCTGCATCAAGAGAAGTGTGGCCAGCAGGGCAAGGGAGGTGATTCTCCCCCTTTACTCTGCTCTCGTCAGACCCCACCTGGAGTACTGTGTGCAGTTCTGGAGCCCCCAATACAAGAAGGACATGGAACTGCTGGAGCGGGTCCAAAGGAGAGCCACGAAGATGATCAGAGGGCTGGAGCACCTCTGCTATGAGGACAGGCTGAGAGAGTTGGGGCTCTTCAGCCTGGAGAGGAGAAGGCTTCGAGGAGACCTTATAGTGGCCTTCCAGTATTTGAAGGGAGCCTACAGGAAAGCTGGGGAGGGACTATTTACACGGTCTAGTAATGTTAGGACGAGGGGGAATGGGTTTAAGCTGGAAGAGGGGAGATTTAGACTGGATGTTAGGAGGAAGTTCTTTACAGTGAGGGTGGTAAGGCACTGGAACGGGTTGCCCAGGGAGGTTGTGGATGCTTCCTCCCTGGAGGTGTTTAAGGCCAGGCTGGATGAGGCCTTGAGCAGCCTGCTCTAGTGGGAGGTGTCCCTGCCTATGGCGGGGGGTTGGAGCTGGATGATCCTTAAGGTCCCTTCCAACCTAAACCATTCTATGATTCTATGATCTGTCTGTCTTATCCCGGACAATTAAAAGCATTTAAAGATTGGCTGTGAGATACTAAAAAAATATCTCATTATATGAGATAAACAGGTTTACTGTGTGCAGTTCTGCAGTCTCCTACAGAAGGACATCGAACTGTTGGAGTGAGTCCAGAGGAGGCCATGAAGATGTTCAGAGGGCCAAAGCAGGTCTACTATGAGGAGAGACTGAGAGAGTTGGGGCTCTGCAGCCCAGAAAAGAGAAGGCTTCAATGAGACTTTATAGTAACCTTCCAGTATCTGAAGGAGGCTACTGGAGGGTTAGGGAGGGACTATATACAAGGTCTTGTAATGACAGGACAAGGATTAAACTGGAAGAGGGGAGATTCAAATCAGATATTAGAAATAAGTTCTTTGCAGTGAGGGTGGTGAGACACTCATACAGGTTGCCCACGGAGGTTGTGGATGCTCCCTCCCTGAGGTGTTCAAGGCCAGGCTGGATGAGCAACCTGTTCTAATGCATGCCATCATATATAACAGCACACCATTACCAAGGGTCTACATGGATGAAGTACCAACACCTACTGTGAACCACTCAACTATGAGTAAGCTTTCTCTTCCCATTGTGTTTCCCTATGACAAAATAATGACCTTTCAGGACTCAGTAAGTCTGACTAACTTGCAGTACTCAACATCTATTCTAGGAAAACTCAGTGTCTTGAGTATTCAGAAAATGAAATTCTGCCTTTCTCCATGTAAGAACACAAGCTCCTGACAGTTTAAGTACGTGAATTTACTGAGATGTAGATAAATTTTACAAGAGGCAAATGTTAAAGAGGCATAAAGAAGTTTATAATGTTTTCTACCATAATTAGATTTATTATGGTAACTTTGTCTTTTAATATCAGATCTTCTCAACAAAGAAAATGGCAGAAGAAAACACAGACATATCACAGAATCACAGAATGTCAGAGGCTGGAAGGGACCTCAAAAGATCTTCTAGTTCAACACCCCTGCAGAGCAGGATCACCTACACCAGATCACACAGGAATGCATCCAGATGGGTTTTGAATATCTCTAGAGAGGGAGACTACAACCCCCCTGGGCAGTCTGTTCCAGGGCTCTGTCACCCTCACAGTGAAAAAATTCCTTCTCATGTTTCCATGGAACTTTCTGTGCCTCAGCTTCCACCCACTGCCCCTTGTCCTGTCATTGGGCATCACTGAGTAGAGTCTGCCTCCATCCTCCTGGCACTCATCTTTTACACATTTCTAAACATTAATAGGTTTCCTCTCAGTCTCCTCTTCTCCAAGATAAAGAGCCCCAGCTCAGTCTCTATCAAGAATTAATGTCTGATCTTACCTCAGTTGTCATGACTAGACAGGAAGCTGTAGGATTAATGGTGACATCCCCAGTCATCAAACCAACATCCTGAAATTCTTCATACATCTCACGATACTTCTGATTACTCAAAGCTTTAATTGGACTTGTAAATATCACACGTTGCTTCTCCCTCAAAGCCAGAGCAATTGCATACCTATATTCAAACATATTTAGGTCACCGGAGACACTCAGAGCATATTACTTTCCTTTAATCAGCTTAAAGATCCCAAATCAAACATGCAATTCAGAACACCAGTATAATGATACGAAGCATTCAACACTTAGATTATCAAGATTGAGCTCAGTGCAATCTTAATTCAATCCTTAGAGGGTGACAAACCACTGACCAAGTTCACTCATTTTTATGGACATCAGAGCACATCCAGTTTAATGTAACAACCTAACTGCCACCATTTCATAACACTCTATTACTGTTCAAACTTATGCTCCACCCATTCCACCACCAGACTAAACCTTAACAATTTCTTGCCCAACAAAGAGCATGTGGCATATTAAATGAAAGCAGTGTGTCTGACAAAACAAATTACAACCAGGAGAAAATCCTTATTAGTTATAACTAGGGGCTAGAAAACAAGGGTTTTTTTTCTAAATCCATGCAAACCTCTTATTGCAGAAACTTCCCTTTCAATCTACACAGCAACATCTCAACAAAATCAGATACTTAAAAAAAAAAAAAAGGTAAACTTAAATAATGGATTAAGCCTTTCACTATCCACCACACAAGATGAAAGCAGTCATTTTCGTATTCAAGAATATTCATCAGTTTTAACACTGATGGTCCATACTTCTGCTAAGAATCTGAGACACAACAGCTACTCACAGTTCGACAAAATTACATGGCAAAACATCCCACCACTCTCTTATTAGAGCCTGTCAGAAAATTACTTACTCTGCACAAACAGTTTTTCCAGCTGATGTATGAGCTGACACTAAAACAGACTGGTTATTATCTACACAAAGAATAGCTTCTCTCTGGAAGGCATCAAGAATAAATGGATATTCCTACAAAGAAAGAGAGGAAAACCACATTTTAAACACAGACTCTTACTTGCATCTAACTAATTTTGTGACTGATCTAGAGTACAAATCACAGGTAGAAATGAAATAATGTAGATATTTGTACCTTCATCTGAATTTAATTCAACGTTTTGCAACGACTTTGTATTTAAATCATTTTAACTAACACCTCACCAAATACCTTTGCTTATGCTAATTTAGGAAAGGAAAATATGGCACACAATTATAGCCACTGCCTGATGCTGGAGAATAGAACTGAAGTTCCCCACCATAATTTTACTCTACCTGATCTGAAACACAGAAACACCAATATTAATTATGGTAGGCCATCTTTACAAGATATCCTTTTCCAAGCCTTACTGACAAAAAATACCTATTTTTTCACTCTGCTGTCATCTACTATCTAAAGCATTTAAGCAAAAAGAAAACTAAACACAATCTATTATGTACCTTTGCAGCTTTTCCAGTTCTTGGCTTCAGACCTGTGAAGTCCTCATCTGCTGGAAGAGCAACCTATAAAGTACATTTTAAACAAAAAGAGTTGCAGAATTCTCTGTGTCTGCTGTGGCTCAAAGTGAGGAAGAGCTATGCAAGCAAATGTAAGGCACATGAAAACAAACTTGAATTTCTATTATCCTCTTCCTATGAACTCATATATCAAAGCTCTCTTCCTTCCTTCTTCAGAGTTTTTCTATGAGCATCTCTACACTCCTAGGCAAACACCACTCCATCTTTCATTTCTCTGGATGCTTAACCTCAAATGTTTCTTCTTCACTTACCTGGGAACATAAGTTCTTTAGGCCAAGGCTGGCTTCTGGCCACTCTAAGTGTGCAGTGGTGCAGTGAAATCTTCCAGCACTAACGCTTCTTTTTTTTTTCAATTTTACATTTGAAAATAGATTGCTTTCATTACTTCGCATTTACGCTATTTTCCCTCCCTTGTTACCGAAATCCAATTTTCAAGAGTAACCAGCTTTATGAGAAAGCCTTCTAAGCAAAATACTAAGCAGCACAGTTAGGACACACTATGAAGAGAGACTAACAACAAGTAGGCTTTCGTCTTCAACAACAGTACTTAGAATGTGATTGGTACCTTTCAAATAGGGAAACACATCAGCATCATCCAGTCTTTTACCATTTTATTGCAAGTATTAAACTGCTTCTAGTACAATAACCTGTTTATTTTTCAAGTGCATTTTGTGCATGCTCAACACCAGATACAGATCTCAAACTCTTTACAAGCCTGTTCCACATTAAATATAATGTGAAATAACGTATCTGCTTGAGGGCAAAGACTTTACACAGTCTGGACTGACAGGTAAAGGCTAACTCAATTCAACAAGGCCAGGTGCTGGATCCTGCACCTGAGGGTCACAACAACCCCACAAAAAGCTACAAGGCTTGGAAAAGACTGGCTGGAAAGTTGCCTTGGTGAAAAGGCCCTGGAAGTGTTGTCCAACAGCTGGCTGAACATGAGGCAGAAGTATGCCCAGGTGTCCAAGACAGACAAAAGCATTCCATCTAGATAACAAAGTGTGTGCACACTGAGTAAGAAACTGATTGGGGTACCTGGCAGTGTAGGTCATCGTTCTGGTGGACGAAAGGGTGACCGTGCACCAGTGATGTGCCCCTCTGGCCAAGAACGCCAGTGGCATCCTGGACTGTATTTGAAAGGGTGTGGCTATCAGGTCGAGAGAAGTTCTTTTTCCACTCCACCCTGCCCTGGTGAGGCTGCACCTGGAATACTGTGCACAGTTCTGGGCCCCTCAGTTCAAGGGCAGGTAACTGCTTGAAAGAGTCCAAACAGAGCCACAGAGATGACTGAAGGAGTGGAACAGCTACCTTATGGGAAAGGCTGACAGAGCTGGATGTCTTTAGCTTGAAGGAGATTGAGGGGTGACCCCATTCATATTTCTAAATACGTAAAGAGCGAGTGCCAGGAGGACACGGACAGGATCTTCTCAGTGACGTCCAATGATAGGACAACGGACAGTTGGTGCAAGCTGGAACACAGGAAGTTCCACATGAACATAATTCCACTGTGAGGGTGGCAGAGCACTGGAACAGGCTGACTAGAGAGGCTGTGGACTCTTTTCTGGAGACCATCAAAACCCACGTGGATGCCTTCCTGTGTGACCTAGTCTAAGTGATGCTGCCTTGGCACGTTTTTTCAAGGTACTTTACAACGTCTAACATTCTGTGATTCTGTGTGCTTAATGACATGGTTTAGTTGTGGACTTGGGAGTGCCAGCTTACAGCTGGACTTGATGATCTCAAAGTTCTCTTCTGACCTGAACTATTCTATGATTCCATGATATACTAAATACAAATGCAATAAACGATATTATTATACTGGCACTAATACACACAATTCCATGAAATAAGCCTCTACTTTTCATATGCATTTTCACTGCACTCACCTCATGTGTACAGCCGTCAACAGTGTCCACAGCTTGCACCTTTACACGCGGCATCAGGTCTGCCAGACTAAAAACATATGAGTTAGGATGGCCAAAAACATTACTTAAAAATCCTGTTATCTTTGTAGATTTGAAAATATTGAGCCTCTACTACAACTGCAACATTAAAACATGATGTACAAATTTGAAACAGACAGGTGGCAGGCTACAATCTGGACTAAGAAGCCAGCAAGTGTTAAAAATTGGCTACTGTATAATATAATCTATTGTAGCTCCCGTGTTGGTATTTGTAACACCTTAAAAACCTGCACCACACAACAGCACTTGGGCTTCAGCTGGAATTTAGGAAAAAATCCTATATAAATTCAAATGACAATTCAGATCAGAATTGTGTCTGATAGAAATAAGTAATATTTCATAGAGAGAAAAGCGTAAGAAAGCAACAAGCGAAGTTTTTTTACTCCCATAGCAGAGTTTTTCTATACTGTGAGCTAGGAGGTACATCGGTGCATTGGGTATCTCTGGATTAAATTTTATTAATCTTTCTAATAATTTTCTAAACTAGCATAAACTTAAAATTCCCAAGAATCTCTTAAGATACACTAAGGTGAAAAAATTTGCAGTCATCCTTCATTCTGTTTTCAAAACTCCTCATCAAGCCTATGAAGAAGTTCTGGAAAGACAGAGAGATGTGTAGATTCTAAAGCATATAAATGGCATTCTGGCTTTCCTGCACCTGTTGACATATTCAAGTATGTACTCCCTTCCACGTCAAATACCTGCTATTTGTGCTCAAATTTAGAAATAGGTCCACACTTCAGATTCCAAATGTTTACATGCCTCAAAAGCCTTGTTTCTGTCCCCTTCATCAAATTATTCTTGCTGTACTCCAAGCCAATTATGTCTTACAGCAGCAAGGTACACATCAAGCCTGCCTCCTCTAAGGTGTCTCACCGCTTGTTACATGCCTGAAAACAGCACAGTGGCTTTGATGAAAAAACATCGATCCATATGCAGTAACTACAAACACAAGAACATTTCATGCTGCAGTTGCCTGTCTGTAATAATATTTTACAAATAACTAGATGAAGCTGCAAAAAACAACTTCATATGCAACTTCATCTCTGTATGAAAACACCGTACACCTACTTATATCAATCCATAGAATCAGAATCATAGAATCAGTCAGGGTTGAAAGGGACCACAAAGATCATCCAGTTCCAATCTCTCTGCCATGGGCAGGGACACACTACCCTGGACCTGGCTGGCCAGAGCCTCATCCAGCCTGGCCTTAAACACCTCCAGGGACAAGGCCTCAACCATCTCCCTGGGCAACCCATTCCAGGCTCTCACCACTCTCATGCTCAACAACTTTCTCCTCACATCCAGTCTGAACCTACCCATTTCCAGCTTTGCTCCACTTACCCTAGTCCTGTCACTCCCTGATATCCTAAAAAGTCCATCTACATCTTTTTTGTAGCCCCCCTTCAGATACTGAAAGGCCACATTAAGGTCACCTCGGAGCCTCCTCTTCTCCAGAATGAACAGCTGCAACTCTTTTAGTCAGTTGTTCATAACTGCCATATATGCCATATATGCCATATGGGATGGCATTCAATAGCTCCAAGTGCAGGGTGCTGCACTTTGGCCACAATAACCCCATGCAGAGATACAGGCTGGGGTTGGAGTGGCTGGAG
>WAAF01008585.1:0-24804 GCA_013400475.1 Tricholaema leucomelas
GGGCTGGGGTGGGGGGAAAAAAAAAAAGCAGGCTGTGGGCATGGCTGTTTGGAGCTGAGCAGAGCTAATGGTGGTGATTCAGCAGCGAGTCCCACGCTTGGCTCCCTGAGGGGTTGGTGCGATGTAGAGGAGCCAGGCTGAGAACTGCTCCCGGAGTGTGGACTGAGCCTTCAGTATATAGAGAGACTGGGGGAGGGAGGGGAAGGGAGCATGAAGGGAAACCAAATGAAATTACAGAAACTGGAGAGCAGTTTGAAACACCTTTGAAGGTGGCTTCTTGAGTCTGGAGTTGGCAGAATCCTCTATGACCCCAAACCTCCTGTCCTATCGCCTCTCATTGTCTCTTAAAGCTCTAAGGCTACCTGCTCACAGGGGAAGCTCAAAGCCAATCTCTTAGGGGTTAGGGTTTGCTTAGGAAGAGCTTTCCATGTTGGTTGGCTGCTTTTGTTTTTGCCTTGTGGTTTTCTGGTTTGCTGTTGTTACAGACAGGCAGTGATGGCTACTGCTTAGCTCTGACTTTATTCCCCAGCCTTCTCAGCCTCCTTGGGCTGCAAGTCTCCATCTGGCATTTAAACCACACCAGCTAGGCACAATCCCTGCCAGCAAAGCCTTCAGCTGGCATTTAAACCACACCAGCTAGGCACAGTCTCTGCCAGCAAAGCCTTCAGCTGGCATTTAAACCAAACCAGCTAGGCACAATCTCTGCCAGCAAAGCCTTCAGCTGGCATTTAAACCACACCAGCTAGGCACAATCTCTGCCAGCAAAGCCTTCAGCTGGCATTTAAACCACACCAGCTAGGCACAGTCTCTGCCAGCAAAGCCTTCAGCTGGCATTTAAACCAAACCAGCTAGGCACAATCTCTGCCAGCAAAGCCTTCAGCTGGCATTTAAACCACACCAGCTAGGCACAATCTCTGCCAGCAAAGCCTTCAACTGGCATTTAAACCACACCAGCTAGGCACAGTCTCTGCCAGCAAAGCCTTCAGCTGGCATTTAAACCACACCAGCTAGGCACAGTCTCTGCCAGCAAATCACTTCTGCTGGCTTAGGACATCACTAAGAGGTAACCTTCATCTCTCCCTGAAACATCTCTTTAATGTGTAGCCATTTCCTGGTCTCGCTCTGCAGCCTGCAGGGCTGGGCTGGGCTCTGCTCAGCCTTCCCCTTTTTAACTGCTTGCCATAATTCAGGATAATGCAGCAGCTTTCCAAGCATCCCAGCCCCCAGAACACACACTGCCAGCCCTGGGAAGCACAACACCTCTGTGCTGTGTCTGTGCTTGGAATGGGGCTGCCAGCAGCAGCCCCTTGGGATCCTCTTAGCAGAAACACCTTGGGATCCCCTTGTCACCAATACCTTGGGATCACCTTAGAGGCAGCACCTTGGGATCCCCTTGTCACCAATGCCTTGGGATCCCCTTAGCAGCAGCACCTTGGGATCTCCTTATCAGCAGCACCTTGGGATCCCCTTGTCACCAATACTTTGGGATCTGCTTAGCAGCAGCACCTTGGGATCCCCTTGTCACCAATACCCTGGGATCTGCTTAGCAGCAGCACTTTAGGATCCCCTTGTCGCCAATACCTTGGGATCTCCTTGTCACCAGTACCCTGGGATCTGCTTATCAGCAGCACCTTGGGATCCCCTTGTCACCAATACTTTGGGATCTCCTTAGCAGCAGCACCTTGGGATCCCCTTGTCACCAATACTTTGGGATCTCCTTAGCAGCAGCACCTTGGGATCCCCTTGTCACCAATACTTTGGGATCTCCTTAGCAGCAGCACCTTGGGATCCCCTTGTCACCAATACTTTGGGATCTCCTTAGCAGCAGCACCTTGGGATCCCCTTGTCACCAATACTTTGGGATCTCCTTAGCAGCAGCACCTTGGGATCCCCTTGTCACCAATACTTTGGGATCCCCTTATCAGCAACACCTTAGGATCCCCTTATCTGCAGCACCTTGAGGCCCCCTTGTCAACAAATACCTTAGGATCCCCTTATCACCAATACCTTGGGATCCCCTTCCTTCCTGGAGGTGTCTGAAACAAGCAGCACACTTCTGGCCTCAAACCCACTTTTCTCCTTCCCCACAGCACTGCTGAGCTGGGAGGTTCCCACCCCCAGAGCCACAAATCAAAGCCCCCTCCCCAGAGCCTCTCTTACACATCAGTGATTGACTGCTCAGCATTGAACTCGGCAGCAAACGATTCCCAGCACGGTGCAAGGAACAGCTCAGCCTTGGATAGAGCCTGGGAGCAAGCAGCCCTGGAGCTTCCATCCTTTAGTTAAAGACTGAGCTCTCAGCCCAGAAAACAGCTGCTAGCTGAGGCAAGCAGCCTCATAGCACCCTTAATGCAATGTCCACCTCCTTCAAAGGCTCTTTAACCCACCAGCAAAACTGGTGCTCATCCCAAAAGCTCAAGAGTTGGCTCCTTGGCTGAGTCCTGGAGCACCAAAAGCTCAAGAGTTGGCTCTTTGAGTCTTGTAGCAACACAAGCTCAAGAATTGGCTCCTTAACTGAGTCCTGGAGCACCAAAAGCACAAGAATTGGCTCCTTGACTGAGTTCTGTAGCACCAAAAGCACAAGAATTGGCTCCTTGACTGAGTTCTGTAGCACCAAAAGCTCAAGAATTGGCTCCTTGACTGAGTTCTGTGGTACCAAAAGCTCAAGAGTTGGCTCCTTGGCTGAGTCCTGGAGCACCAAAAGCTCAAGAATTGGCTCCTTGACTGAGTTCTGTGGTACCAAAAGCACAAGAATTGGCTCCTTGACTGAGTTCTGTGGTACCAAAAGCTCAAGAATTGGCTCCTTGGCTGAGTCCTGTAGCACCAAAAGCTCAAGAATTGGCTCCTTGGCTGAGTTCTGTGGTACCAAAAGCTCAAGAATTGGCTCCTTGGCTGAGTCCTGTAGCACCAAAAGCACAAGAATTGGTTCCTTGACTGAATCTTGTAGCACCACAAGCACAAGAATTGACTCCTGTAGCTCCTTCATCCAGCTGAGTGGCACCAGGCAAAGTTCAGAGCTTTTGTGGTAAAGCCCCAACCACTGAGACCTCAGGCTGAGCAGATAAAGGACCCTTCTGTCAGGTCTTAGAAGGAAGGAGAGATCTGAAGAGCTCTGAGTATTTTCCCTAGTATGGTGAGCAGGGCTGCAGTGAAGCCCTCTCTGTGTTCCTGCCTCACTGAATTTCATTGAACTGCAGAGTCTTTTTGGTTGGGAAAGACCTTTAAGATCACCAGGTCCAACCATTTCCCTCTGTTCTCAGTGAGCAATGACCACAGAACCTTACAGGAGCTTTGGTGGAAAGGCTCTCTGAGATCACCAGCTCCAACCATTTCCTTCTGTTCTCAGTGAGCAATGACCACAGAACCATTCAAGAGCTTTGGTGGAAAGGCTCTCTGAGATCACCAGCTCCAACCATTTCCCTCTGTTCTCAGTGAGCAATGACCACAGAACCTTACAGGAGCTTTGGTGGAACAGCTCTCTGAGATCACCAGCTCCAACCATTTCCTTCTGTTCTCAGTGAGCAATGACCACAGAACCTTACAGGAGCTTTGGTGGAAAGGCTCTCTGAGATCACCAGCTCCAACCACCAACCCAACACAACCACTAAACCACCTCCCCAAGTGCCCTGCCCGCAGGTTTCTTGAACCCCCTCCCAGGCTGGCCACTTCACCACCTCCCTGGGTAGCCTACCCCAGCGCCTGACCGCCCTTCCCAGAACCACAAAGCCACTCCTAACTCCTTGACCACCAAGCTGTGGTCTTTCTGCTCAGCATTTAGGGCCAGCAGAAGGCAGAGCCGAGCAGGGTGAGCTGCGGGAGCCTCCCCCTGACCCCCTGGGCTGGGTTTGATGTGCGGTTTCTGTTTCTCAGGTAACAAGACAGAGAGATCAATCCCTGTTAAAGCTCAGACCCCTTCCTCTGTGCAGCTGGCGGATCTGACGCCGGGGATGATGTACAAGCTGTGGGTGTTCCCCATATGGTCT
Source organism: Tricholaema leucomelas (assembly GCA_013400475.1). Taxonomy (NCBI): domain Eukaryota; kingdom Metazoa; phylum Chordata; class Aves; order Piciformes; family Lybiidae; genus Tricholaema lacrymosa; species Tricholaema leucomelas. The sequence continues at coordinate 3,984 of WAAF01008585.1, forward strand.
AGCCCCAGCGAGCACTCGTACATCACCTTTACCACCAGCTCAGGTGAGATGGCTCCAGCCCCACCGGGGGCTGCCCTTCCCCAGCATGTCACATCCATCACCACCGACGTCATCTGGGTGGTGGCGGGGAGGTGGCTCGGCCCTGGCTGCATGGAACGATCCTCATCCTTACCCGCGCCTCCTGGCAGCATCCCCCCCCACCCCTTGCTGCCATCCCTCTTGCCTTGCCAAGAGGTTGATCCACCTTGTAGGAGGGGATGGAGATCCCTTCTCGAGGGAAAGCTCTCGGAAGGAGGGTGGTGGAGGTGCTGGTGTTGCCGTGTGGCTCTGCTTGCAGCCCTACCACGGTGTGTTTGCTCTCTCGTGCTGCTGGTCGTGGGGATGGAGGTGGCTTTGGCCCCTGTGCAAGCAGCTGGGCTCTGGTTATGGTAGTGGGGCAAGAGGGGAGAATCCTGGTGATGGGATGCAGGTGAAGGGGCAGAAATGTGGTGGGGAATGTGGTGTTTGTAGGAGACCTTGGCCCCAACTCTCTCAGCCTGCCCTCAGAGCAGAGCTGCTGCAGCCCTCTCAGCATCTTGGTGGCCTTCTCTGGACTGGCTCCAACACTTCCATGTCCTTCTTGTGTTGGGGGCTCCAGAACTGCACCCAGGACTGCAGGTGGGGTCTGAGGAGAGCAGAGCCAAGGGGCAGAATCCCCTCCCTTGCCCTGCTGCCCACACTGCTCTTGCTGCAGCCCAGCACAGGGTTGCTGTCTGGGCTGCACTCACACTGCAGACTGTTGAGCTTTGCATCAATCCAGACCCCCACTCTGGGCATCTTGTTCTTGATGGAGCTGCACCCACACCCAAACCAACCCAAATACCTTGAGGAGGGCAGGCTCCTGTTGAGCTCTGCATCACCCCAGGCCCCCAGGTCCTGTTCCTCAGGGTAGGTAAAGCAGCTTCCCATCCTCCAGCTATGTTTCTTGTGGCAGCTTCACACTTCACTGCAAGAGCAATTCTCCAGGCTTAACATCTGAGTGATTTTTATACCTTCCTAATTACAGACTTCTGCTGCTGCCCACTGGGCTCCAGAGAAACCTCCTTAACTGCCTTCTGCAGGCCCTGAATGCAGCCTTGATGTGTGTATAGAACTTCCCTCATCACACTCAAGGAGTTTCAGTAAATCAAACCCAGCCCCAGACTTCCTCTGTGGTCAGCTGGGAGCTTTGCTGTAAGGGATCTGCACAACCTGTCAAAGCTCAGCTTGGGGTGGAAATCCAAGGAGCCAGCACCACTCCAGCAACCCCCACACCCCTCTTGACAGCTGGAATCATAGAATCATAGGATCAAGCAGGTTGGAAGAGAGCTCCAAGCTCAGACAGCCCAACCTAGCACCCAGCCCTGGCCAATCAACCAGGCCATGGCACTAAGTGCCCCAGCCAGGCTTGGCTTCAGCACCTCTAGGGATGGAGACATTGGCTCTGCTGCCCACCTGGGCACTGCTGCCTCCTCTCCAGCTCCTCTCCCCCAGCATCCCCAGCTCCCTCTCTGCCTGGCTGCTCTCAGCCACTCTGTCCCCAGCCTGTAGTGCTGCTTGGGGTTGTTGTGGCCAAAGTGCAGAACCCTGCACTTGGCCTTCTTCAGTCTCATCCCATTGGGCTCTGCCCACCCATCCAGCCTGGCCAGGTCCCTCTGCAGGGCTCTGCTACCCTCCAAGCTGCTCCTAGCTTGGTGCCATCTGCAAACCTCCTGATGCTGGACTCAATCCCCTGGTCCAGATCATCAACAAAGACACTGAGCAGGACTGTGCCCAGCACTGATCCCTGGGGCACACCACTCGTGCCAGCTGCCAGCTGGATGTGGCACCATTCACCACCACTCTCTGGGCTTGGCCTTCCAGCCAGTTCTTGACCCATATCAGAGCGAATCTGTCCAAGCCACAAGCTGCCAGCTGTGCCAGGAGCTTGTTGTGGCAGATGGTGTCAAAGGCTTTGGTGCAGTCCAGGTAGACTCCATCCAGAGCCTGCCCCACAGTCACCAGGCAGGGAACCTGATGCTAAAAGGAGCTCAGGTTGGTCAGGCAGGACCTGCCCTTTCCACACCCATGCTGGCTGGGTTTAGGAGCCAGCAGAGCAGGCAGAGGCTGTGATTTGCAGAGTTAAATGGGTTTTGCTCAGCTCCAGCTGTGCCATGCAGAGCTCTGGCACTCAGCAGCCTCTTTGCTGGGAAGTGCAAAAGGGGAATGGAATTCGCAGCGAGGGAGGAGTGATGCCGGGGGAAGGCTCACACCTGCCCCATGCACATCTGCTTTGGTCTGCAAAGATCCGGCAAGCTCATGGTGCCGCAGAGTCGCTCTCCAATGTGCTAGAGGTGACACGGGGACAGGTGGCAGCTGCTGCTGGTGTTTCTGCACCTCTAATGCTGCCCAGCACTGGGATGTAAGCAGCCAGTGCTGACCTTGGCTCTGTCCTGCCTCTGCCCCGCGCTGGGATCTGATGTGTCCCCTCAGACTGCTCCAGCACCTTGTGCTGTGGGTGAACCCCACAGCTCAGCAGCCCCTGGAACAGGCTCAGCTTGGCAGAGAGATGCCTGCCAAGGGGATTTGTTCTCCCTGGGCTCTTTGACTCCATCTCTCCACTGCTGTCCCTGCGTTGCTCTCACGGTTTTGCTGTGGCAGGACTTGGCTGCAGGCACAGAAACTCTCTGTAGCTTTCCAGTTGCAGAACCCCAGCATTAGTGGGGGTTGGCAGAGACCTCTAGAGAGCATCCAGTCCACCCCTCCTGCTAAAAGCAGGGTAACCCACAGCAGCCTGCCCAGGATCACAATGTCCAGGTGGGTTTGCAACCTCCCCAGAGAAGGCAACTCCACAACCTCTCTGGGCAGCCTTCTCCAAGGCTCCAGCACCCTCAAAGTAAAGAAGTTTTATCTTATGTTGGAGCTAAAAAGAGCCTGAACTCTCAGCTTCTACACTGCAGAGGCTGATTTTAACCCCAGAAACCATAAGAGAGCTGATTCCTCAACCCAGACTCTCGCCAGAACAGCTCCAGTTGCAGTGGTGCATCCCCAGCTTAGTTTTTGGACTGTCCCCAGGCTCAGAAATCAACACAGCTCCCCCCAAACCATGCACTGGGTCTCTTTGAAGCACAGCTTCCCCACCTGGACCCGTCCTCTCTTCTTTTCTTGCCTGCTTTTCACTCACTTTGGGATCTGGGGTAGGGGCAGGGGGCAGAGGATCATTAGAAAGAGGAGGAGGAGGTGGGGAAAGCCCCAAATCCTTGGCTGCTGGATGCTGGCAGGACTCTTTTCTGTAATTGAGGGGATTCCTCCTGCTATAATCGTTGAGACCAAAGGATGAGACCACTTCTGTCCCTGTGATAGAAGCCAGCTGGGCACCTGAGCCTTGTCACTGTGGGATGCAGAGAGCTATCAGCATCCCTGGCTGGATACAGCTGACACAAGCCTTTGTGCCCTGCTGACAATCATCTGCCACCAGAAATGCTTTGGACAAAAGAAAAGCACAGTTCAGGGTGGTTGGTTTGGATATAATTGGGGTTGTTGTGGGTTTTTTTTGGGGGGGGTATTTTGCAAGGTCTCTTCAGTTTGGAGGTGGCTAAACCACTGCAGGGCATTGCCCTCCCCATCCCCATCCCCCCCCCAGCTTTGCTGCTGCTGAACTGGCAGCTCAACCACCCAACAAAGCTCCTTCCAGTAGAGAATGAGGGTGGATGGTTTGGATATAATTGGGGTTGTTGTGGTTTTTTATGGGGGGGGGGTATTTTGCAAGGTTTCTTNATTTTGCAAGGTCTCTTCAGTTTGGAGGTGGCTAAATCACTGCAGGGCATTGCCCTCCCCATCCTCCCCCAGCTTTGCTGCTGCTGAACTGGCAGCTCAACCACCCAACAAAGCTCCTTCCCATAGAGAATAAGACCTAAACACAACAAAGAGCAGCCCAACAGACAGAGAGCTTCTCAAATTCCCCAAGCAGCCACAGCTACTGCCCAGCATTTCCAGGCACTGGGCAGCAAGAGCAGGCAAGGCTGGAGCCAGTCAGACTTTACAGCCCTCCCCCCCCAACCCCAAGCCTGCTCTGCACAGCCCTGTGGGTGGAAGGTGGTCAGCTTTGCTCCTGCCACATCAGCCCTGACTGTAGGGAACCTCTTTTTGTGTTTGTTTGCTCCTGCCACAAGGTTGTAATTAACTTCCAGAGGCCACTTGCAGCTGCATTTCAGCTCACTGCCTGCTCAGTGACCCAGCTGCTTGCCACAGCTTCCCCTTGACGTTGGCCTCGCATTAAGGCAAATCAAAACATCCTCTCTGACAGCCACAGACTTAAATCTTCTCCTCCTCAGTGCTGCAGTGACAGTCACTCCTTTGCTCCAGACACCAGATTGCTGCCAGTGTAATTTTGTCAACGTGGGTTGCTTTTGGAGGGGGGGGGGGAGGAGGAAGGATGGCAATTACACCTCCACCTTGGCAGTGCCAGCAGCCCACTGCAGGATCTCCTGGTCAATTGGCACTCAAAATCCTCCCTCCCTCCACAACTCAGCTCAGATCTGTTGCTCTCTCAGCTTGCTCTGGTGGTTTGTGCTGTGAAGGTCTTCTTGTTCTCTTCTTAGCACTGATTCCTGCAGGATCTGCCTCACATCACCACTGACAACACAGTGGGCATGCACCCACCTCTCAGGCTGCTCTGGCAGTTTGTACTTTGCAGATCATAGAATGAACCAGGTTGGAAGAGAGCTCCAAGCTCAGCCAGCACAACCTAGCACCCAGCCCTGCCCAAGCAACCAGACCATGGCACTAAGTGCCCCAGCCAGGCTTGGCTTCAACACCTCCAGGCACAGCCACTCCACCACCTCCCTGGGCAGCCCATTCCAATGCCAATCACTCTCTCTGCCAACAACTTCCTCCTAACATCCAGCCTGAACCTGCCCTGGCACAGCTTGAGGCTGTGTCCCCTTCTTCTGTCCCTGGCTGCCTGGCAGCAGAGCCCAACCCCACCTGGCTACAGCCTCCCTGCAGGGAGCTGCAGACAGCAATGAGCTCTGCCCTGAGCCTCCTCTGCTGCAGGCTGCACACCCCCAGCTCCCTCAGCCTCTCCTCACAGGGCTGTGCTCCAGGCCCCTCCCCAGCCTTGCTGCCCTTCTCCAAACACCTTCCAGCACCTCAACATCTCTCTGCAATGGAGGAGCCCAGAACTGGACACAGCACTCCAGGGGTGGCCTGAGCAGTGCTGAGCACAGGGGCAGAAGAACCTCCCTTGTCCTGCTGCCCACACTGCTCCTGAGCCAGCCCAGGATGCCATTGGCTCTGCTGCCCACCTGGGCACTTCTGCCTCCTCTTCAGCTCCTCTCTCCCAGCACCCCCAGCTCCCTCTCTGCCTGGCTGCTCTCAGCCACTCTATTCCCAGCCTGCAGCACCCTTAGGACTGATTCCTGCAGGATCTCCACCACTGATAATACAGTAGGCAGGAACCCAGCCCTTAGGCTGCTCTGTGCATTTTGAAGGCTTCCCCCTGAGGACTGAGTTCTAGAGGACCTCCACCCCCATCACCACTGCTAATACAGTGAGCACCAAACCACCTCTCAGACTGCTCTGGGATTTTATACTTTCAAGACCCCCTTGTTGCCCCCTTTTGGCACTGATTCCAGGCTGCTCTGGCATTATACACTTTGAAGACCCCCTTATTCCCCCCCCTTTAACACTCCTTTCAGACTGCTCTGGCATTAGACACTTTGAAGACCCCCTTATTCCCCCCCCTTTAACACTCCTTTCAGACTGCTCTGGCATTATACACTTTGAAGACCCCCTTATTGCCCCCCTTTAACACTCATTTCTGGCTGCTCTGGCATTATACACTTTGAAGACCCCCTTATTGCCCCCCTCTAACACTGATTCCATGTTGCTCTGGCATTATACACTTTGAAGACCCCCATATTCCCCCCCTTTAACACTCCTTTCAGACTGCTCTGGCATTTTACACTTTGAAGACCCCCTTATTTCCTCCCCTTAGCACTGATTTCTGCAGCTAATACAATCCTTTTCCATTTCAAAGCTTTCCAGTAAAGCTTTCTCCCCCTTTCCTCCCCAAGCACTCAGCTAATTGAATCCTCATCTCCACTCTGGTTTAATCTCATTCTCCCCATTACAAAGAGTGCATCTTGCAGGACTCCAGAGTTGGTTGTACTAAAGGTAAATATTAAATGTGGCAGCATTAGAGGGAAAAGCATCAAAAGGGATCTGAGGCATCATCAGGAAGCTGCTTGCAGCTTCCTCAGTGCTGCTCAAACTCAGAGCATTCAGAGTCCAACAGAAGTTCTTCAGTAAATGCTACTTTTTCTTCTCCTCCTCCTCCTCCTCTTTCATCTGAATTTCCTTCTCCTGGTTTGGTTGCAGTTACCTACTGACAGCATGACTTAGGTTTCCTCATAGAATCAGTCAGGGTTGGAAGGGACCACAAGGAGCAGCCAGTTCCAACCCCCCCATGCCATGGATCAGGCTGCCCACAGCCTCAGCCAGCCTGGCCTGAAACACCTCCAGCCATGGGCCCTCAACCACCTCCCTGGGCAACCCATTCCAGCCTCTCACCACTCTCATGCTCAACAACTTCCTCCTCACCTCCAGGCTGAAGCAAGACCTCACAGAGTGATAGGGGTTGGGAGGGACCTCTGAACATCATCCAATCCAAGCCCCCTGCTCAAGCTTGCCCAGGAGGGTTTGGAAGCTCTCCAGAGAAGGAGACTCCACAACCTCTCTGGGCAGCCTGCTCCAGGGCTTTACTACCCTTAAATTAAAGAAGTTCCTCCTCATGTTCAGCTGCAACTTTCCACATTCAAGTCTGTGACAGTTACTTCTTGTCCTGTCCCTGGGCACCACTCTAAAGAGGCTTGCTCCACCCTCCCACCCTCCTGCCACCCACCCTTTAAGTATTGATCAGCATTGATCAGATGTCCCTCAGTCTTCTCTCCTCCAGGCTAAAAAGCCCCAAGTCCCTCAGACTTTCCTCATCACAGAGCTGTCCCATTCCTCTCAGCATCTCTTCTCCTCAGTGCTGCTGCACAGCATTGATGCTTCCAGCCTCAGAGTGATGTGGCTTAGGAAAATTAACCAACTCAACCCATTTTTAACCTTGCTCTCCCTCTTCCAAGAGCCTCTCATGCTGATGCAGTAACAGAGGGTCATCCTTTAGGCTTTCTTTGTAAGAACCACCTTGGGCACCACAAAAGGAAAGATGCTCAGAGTGTTGTCCTGCCCATAGAATCATAGAATGGTTTAGGTTGGAAGGGACCTCAAGGATCATCCAGCTCCAACCCCCTGCCATAGGCAGGGACACCTCCCACTAGAGCAGGCTGCTCAAGGCCTCATCCAGCCTGGCCTTAAACACCTCCAGGGAGGAAGCATCCACAACCTCCCTGGGCAACCTGTGCCAGTGTCTCACCACCCTCACTGTAAAGAACTTCCTCCTAACATCCAGTCTAAATCTCCCCTCTTCCAGCTTAAACCCATTCCCCCTCGTCCTGACATTACCAGACCTTGTCAATAGTCCCTCCCCAGCCTTCCTGTAGGCTCCCTTCAGATACTGCAAAGCCACTCTAAGGTCTCCTCGAAGCCTTCTCTTCTCCAGGCTGCAGAGCCCCAACTCTCTCAGCCTGTCCTCATAGCAGAGCTGCTGCAGCCCTCTGAGCATCTTCGTGGCTCTCCTCTGGACTGGCTCCAGCAGTTCCATGTCCTTCTTGTGCTGGGGGCTCCAGAACTGCACACAGTACTCCAGGTGGGGTCTGAGGAGAGCAGAGTAAAGGGGGAGAATCCCCTCCCTTGCCCTGCTGCCCACACTGCTCTTGCTGCAGCCCAGCCATGTCAGGCAAACCCCTGCTAAATGCCAGTTCAATCCCACTCAACTCACATCTGCCCTGCTCCTGCCAGGAGCCACTTCTCTGTTTGCACTTGCAGCCTGGTTAAATTTAGCACCTCCCCCCCTGCCTTGCTGAAGGTTATTTTCTCCTCTGCTCTGCCTTGCTGAGTACCAAGAGCCTGTCAATGAGAGGCAGAAAATGGCAGCTTGGTGCTATTTATAGGACGTGGATTTGTCTTGTCTGACCCTGTATGGAAGCAGCAAACAAGGAGTTAGAGGAGGTGAGGGAGGACATGGACATCAGGAGATGTTTGAGGAACAAAGCACCTCCTTGCTCAGGATTAATCATAGCCTCCTGTGGGTGCTGGAGTAAAGAGCTTGCCCCAGGAGTGCTGTCAGACTACCTCTCAGCTATCTAGGACCCAGCTGGCATTCCTCAAAGAGCTCTTCCCAACCCTGTGTCCCCACTTATGCACTGGCCAAGTCTTGGTGGGTTTCCACAAGTCCCTTCTCTCAACCCTGGAGACTCTCATGGCCACCCAAAGGCAGCAGAACACCCTGGGTGGTGGCAGCAGAGGTGCTGCCCCTCATCTCTGCAGCTTGGGCAAGGTTATCCCACAGGATTCAGGTTTCTCCCAGCTCCATGAGCCCAGGAGGTGCTCCTCAGTCTCACAGGACACCAAACAAAAGAGACTGGAGCCACTTGGGCAGAGTTCTTTGGGACCTTGCCACTTCCAGAGCAGCTCAGGAAAGCTCCATCTGTTACCCAGCTTCTTTTGCCATTATTTGCAGCTGGCCCTTCTCCCTGGTCTGTGTGAGGGTTTTCCTTTGACCTGGTGACCCTTTGCTATTCTTAGCACCTGCTTAAAAGTGTGCAGGTGACCTCCCACCAGGAGAAGAAAAGCAAGGCCAAGCCACAGCTCCCCATGCTAGAGCCTGGGATAACCTGGTCAACGCGCACCGATACGGCACTAAAGAGAGTCTCTAAAGTGGTGGACACTGTGTCTTAATTCATCTCTTTCCCTCTTTGCCTGTGGTCTGTCCCTTACAGGATGGTTTTTTTTTTGTCTGTTTGTTTTTTTTTCCCTTCCTTTTCCCTCCCAGCTTACACCAAGAACCAGGTGGACATCGCCACGCAGGGCTGGTTCATCGGGCTGATGTGCGCCATCGCTCTGCTGGTCCTCATCCTGCTGATCGTTTGCTTCATTAAGAGGAGCAGAGGTGGGAAATACCCAGGTAAGAGCAGCTGGGGGGGTTCAAACAGCTCCAGGTTTCTATGGGTGGGGTGGGGGAATCATAGAATCATAGAATGGTTTAGGTTGGAAGGGACCTCAAGGATCATCCAGCTCCAACCCCCTGCCATAGGCAGGGACACCTCCCACTAGAGCAGGTTGCTCAAGGCCTCATCCAGCCTGGCCTTAAACACCTCCAGGGAGGAAGCATCCACAACCTCCCTGGGCAACCTGTGCCAGTGTCTCACCACCCTCACTGTAAAGAACTTCCTCCTAACATCCAGTCTAAATCTCCCCTCTGCCAGTTCAAACCCATTCCCCCTCGTCCTGACATTCCCAGACCTTGTCAATAGTCCCTCCCCAGCCTTCCTGTAGGCTCCCTTCAGATACTGCAAAGCCACTCTAAGGTCTCCTCGAAGCCTTCTCTTCTCCAGACTGCAGAGCCCCAACTCTCTCAGCCTGTCCTCATAGCAGAGCTGCTGCAGCCCTCTGAGCATCTTCGTGGCTCTCCTCTGGACTGGCTCCAGCAGTTCCATGTCCTGCTTGTGTTGGGGGCTCCAGAACTGCACACAGTAATCACACAGCTCCTTCTCTGGAGGCTTTCACAACCTGCCTGGATGCATTCCTGGGTGAACTCCCCGAGGGGATGCTGCCTTGGCAGGGAGGTTGGACTGGATGATCTCTGGAGGTCCTTTCCAACCTCTAAAGGTCTGTGAGGCTGTGATTTCTTTTACATGCTGGAGACCTCATTGCTGTCTACAACTACCTGAAGGGAGGTTGTAAGCCAGGGTGAGAGTTGGGCTCTTCTGCCAGGCAGCCAGGGACAGAAGAAGGGGACACAATCTCAAGCTGTGCCAGGGCAGGTCTAGGCTGGATGTTAGGAGGAAGTTGTTGGCAGAGAGAGTGATTGGCATTGGAATGGGCTGCCCAGGGAGGTGGTGGAGTGCCCGTGGCTGGAGGTGTTGAAGCCAAGCCTGGCTGGGGCACTTAGTGCCATGGTCTGGTTGCTTGGGCAGGGCTGGGTGCTAGGTTGTGCTGGCTGAGCTTGGAGCTCTCTTCCAACCTGCTTGATTCCATGATTCCAAGGGCTTTGCTTTCCCTGGTTTGGGAATGCATTTCCTAGTGGGAAGCTTTTCTGTGTAATTAAAGGTCGGGTGAGGGCTCTGCAGGCTGTGGAGTTGGAGACTCCTGCTAGGCATGACCCAGCCTCTACTGTGCAGATTTACTTCTCCTTATCTAGAAAAGGCTCTTTCCAGCCAAAAACATCATTAACTTTTTTTTTCCCAAAGCAAAGATAAGGCTAAAAAAGAAAAGAATTCTTTCCAATAAGGGAGCTGAGACACTGCACAGGTTGCCCAGGAAGGTTGTGGCTGCTCCTTCCCTGGAGGTATTCAAGGCCAGGTTGGATGAAGCACTGAGCAACCTAAGCTAGTGGGAGGTGTCCCTGCCCTTGGCAGGGGGGGTTGGAACTGGCTGAGCTTTAAGGTCCCTTTCAACCTAAACCATTCTATGAATCTATGAAGATTCCCCAAGGGCAAGGTCCTGCAGCTGGGTCAGGGCAATGCCAAGCACAAGTCTAGGCTGGGCAGGGACTGACTGGAGAGCAGCCCTGAGGAGAGGGACTTGGGGGTGCTGCTGGAGGAGAAGCTCAACAGGAGCCAGCAGTGTGCACTTGCAGCCCAGAAAGCCAAGCAGAGCCTGGGCTGCAGCAGCAGAAGTGTGGCCAGCAGGGCCAGGGAGGGGATTCTCCCCCTCTGCTCTGCTCTGCTGAGACCCCACCTGGAGTACTGCATCCAGCTCTGGAGCCCCTGGGACAAGAGGGCTGTGGAGATGCTGGAGAGTGTCCAGAGCAGGGCCAGGAGGATGCTGAGAGGGCTGCAGCAGCTCTGCTGTGAGCACAGACTGAAAGAGTTGGGGCTGTGCAGGCTGGAGCAGAGGAGGCTCCCAGGTGACCTTCTTGTGGCCTTCCAGGATCTGAAGGGGGCTACAAAAAAGCTGGGGAGGGACTTTTGAGGCTGTCAGGGAGTGCCAGGAGTGGGGGGAATGGAGCAAAGCTGGAGGTGGGGAGAGTGAGGCTGGAGGTGAGGAGGAAGTTGTTGAGCAGGAGAGTGGTGAGAGGCTGGAATGGGTTGCCCAGGGAGGTGGTTGAGGCCCCATGGCTGGAGGTGTTTCAGGCCAGGCTGGCTGAGGCTGTGTGCAGCCTGCTCTAGGGTAGGGTGTCCCTGGGCATGGCAGGGGGGTTGGAACTGGCTGCTCCTTGTGGTCCCTTCCCACCCTGACCAATTCTATGACTCTGGTGAATGCCTCCTCTCACACTAGCTGGAGCACTGTGCCCTGGCACCACCTTTGCAAGCCCTTTGGTGCCCTTTGTGAGCCCTTTCAAACGTCTTTGGAGCCTTTTGTAAGCCTTTTGGGTGTAGATTTTTTTCTACCAAGCCCAAGGCAAGCTCCAGCCCAGCCCGCGGGGAGCTCACAAAGCCTCCACCCCAGCTGCTGTTACTCTCTTGTGAAGCTTTTCCCCTGGGTGCTGCTTTGTAATGCGCAGTGTTGGGGTTGTGCTTGTTTGCAGTACGAGACAATAAAGATGAGCATCTAAACCCTGAGGACAAGAATGTAGAAGATGGCTCCTTCGACTACAGGTAGCTCCCCTTGGCATGTCTAACCCCCCAAAAGCCACCACAGCTCCCCATCGGTCCCACTCCCCCCATCACAGCCCCCACTCTGCTACCCCCTCCGCGCATCCGCAGCGCTGCGACGCTAACGCAGCCTCCGAAAGGATTTCTCCTCCCTTCCTCCTCCTGCCTCCTCCCCTCTGCAAGTTCCTCAACTGAAGGAAACCCTAAAAGCCTGGGAGGATGCTGCTGAGGTCTCCTCCTTTCCCTGGAGGATCAGCCCAGGGTTAGGGACTGGCCTCAGCTGCCCAGGACACAGCTGTCACCAGGTGCAGATCAACCTTAGGCTCCCTGAAGCAGCTTCTTTCAGGTGTATCAACCTCTCTCCTACCTGGAAGAGAGATCCAAGGGAGATGTGCCCAAAGTTATGTTTGGATCAGCCCCAAGAGCACACAAACCTACTGCTGTGGGGGGTCTGCCTGCATTCCAGACAAGGTTTTCTGTTAGGAAAAGGCTTTTCCTATGGAAAAACTCCTTCCTGTGAAGGTATCAGAGCCCTGGAGCAGGCTGCTCAGAGAGGCTGTGGAGTCTCCTTCTCTGCAGAGCTTCCAAACCCCCCTGGCCATTGTGATCCTGGGCAAGCTGCTGTGGGTTCCCCTGGGACTGGAGGGCCCTTCCAGCCCCCACATCACGTTGGGATGCTGGGATTCTCTGAGCTCCCCAGGCAAACCCTACAGAACACCCTCCCGGGGCTGCAGCAGGACCAGGTCTCGCTAAAACCGCTTGGACTTGCCCTCCCCTCCCCCCATTCCTCAGCTCCCTTCACATGAAATCACATCCTTTGGAGAGCAGCAGCCCCCACTTCCACTCCAGGAGAAGTCCCAGGCTATTTCAGGAAGGGCCAAGCAGTGTCCCCAGCCTGCTCACGTGCGACAGAGCATCCTCAGCCCTGCTGCCGCTGCTGCCAGTGCTTGCCCCCGAGGAGCAGGAGCAGGTAACGGTGTCAGCTCACATTGGACTGTGACAGGTGACAAGGATAAATTGCAGCACTCCCAGCTCACCCTTTCAGCACCTAGGTTCTGTAAAGAAGTCAAATCCACCTTTCCAGCTGAGCTGGCTCCAAAGCCTTAATCCAGCTAGCAGGAATTTTGGATCCTGGCTTCAAAACTGGGGGTTAATTAAAGCCCAGCTCCTTTCCCCTTCCACTTAGCATCAGAAATGGAGGTGACAAAGATGGGGAGAGGTTTAGCTCTGGTTGAGTAAGGGATGTAACAAGACACACCTGGATCCACCAACGGCTTCAGAGGGAGCAAAATCTGCCAGCACACAGCAGATAGGAGGAAGCAGAACAGCTTCAGGCCTGGATATGGTCGTGTTGGTGTGGTTAGCAGGCTGGGAACTGCAGTTCAGGAGCAACCCTTTCTCCAAGAGCTTGTCTAAGCCCAAAGCTCCTCAGCCTCCTGGTAGCAGACAAACACAGCCCAGCAGGAGCCAGGAGAAGCAGCATGCTGGAGGAAAAGGTCACTGTTCCCTACTGCCTCAAACGAGACCTTCCTCACCCCCCTGCAGGGTCTGGTTCTCAGCTCTAGTGGTGGGAAGCCAAGCAGAGCAATCACATGGAGCCTGGAGAAAGGAGGCTCAGGGCAGAGCTCATTGCTGTCTGCAGCTACCTGAAAGGAGGTTGTAGCCAGCTGGGGGCCTCTTCTCCCAGGCAAGCAGGGGCTGAACAAGAACACAGCCCTCTGAGGAGAGGCTGAGGGAGCTGGGAGTGTGCAGCCTGCAGCAGAGGAGGCTCAGGGCAGAGCTCATTGCTGTCTACAGCTCCCTGAAGGGAGGCTGTAGCCAGGTGGGGTTGGGCTCTTCTCCCAGGCAAGCAGGGACAGAACAAGAGCACAGCCCTCTGAGGAGAGGCTGAGGGAGCTGGGGTTGTTTATCTTGGAGAAGAGGAGAATCAGGGGGGACAAGCAAAGCCTGGCTGGGGCACTTAGTGCCATGGTCTGGTTGCTAGGTTGGATTGGATGAGCTTGGAGCTCTCTTCCAACCTGCTTGATTCTATGAGGACACAGCCTCAAGCTGTGCCAGGGCAGGTTCAGGCTGGATGTTAGGAAGAAGTTCTTCAGACAAAGAGTGATTGGCATTGGAATGGGCTGCCCGGGGAGGTGGTGGAGTCACTGTCACTGGAGGTGTTTAAGAGGAGGCTGCATGAGGCACTCAGTGCCAGGAGTTAGTTAATGAGAAGCTGTTAGGTGCTAGGTTGGACTCGATGATCTCAAAGGTCTTTTCCAACCTGGTTCATTCTGTGAAGTCCACACACAGATTGCAGGCTGGGAATGTTCCCTTCAGTTTCCTGGCCAGGGAGACCTAACAGCAGAGAAGAAAGGAGCTCAGCAAGGTCCTGCTGCAGGCTTTGGATCAAACACATCTCTGCCCAGCCATGATTTCCCACATGCAGCCAGGGCTCCTTGTACAGCCATGAGCCCCCAGCCATAACCGCAGGTCACGCAGCTGCTGTCCATGCTTTGACCAGAACAAGTCCCTGTGGTGCTCTGAGTCATGACAGGGATGCTCCCAGTTCCCAGATTTGTGCCATGTCACCCAGGAGCTGCCCACACACAACCCAACAGGCTTGGATCCGTCTCCAAGCCCTCAGCCAAGGTCCCTGCAGCCGAGCTTCTGGCAGTACGCACTGACTTCAGAGATCTGCTTCTCAAGAGCCCCTTGAGGTGGTTGCAGTCAAGACCTCCTCAAGATCCCCACCACTCCTAAGGCAATCACATTGCCAGGGACCCCTTGCCTTGCACAGAAGGAAGACCAAGCTCTTGGCATGGCTGGCAGCATTGTGGCAGTCAGCAATGCTGCCTTTAGTGCCTGGGCACCATCCAAGGGGCTTTGCCTTCCAGGCAATGGGGAGGAATGGGGCAGATCCTTCATCCCACCACACAGCAGCTTCTGCTTAGCTGAAGCTCAACCTTTTGTCACCAGCCCCATTGCCAGAGAAACATTTGAAGCTAAAAGCAGTAGAAAGGCAACACCCAAGCTCCAAGATGCTCCTGCATTTTCAGCCACTCACCTGTGGACTAGAAAGGGGGGGTGGGAGCCCTAAACCCCCCAAACAACTCAATCAAAAACAACACTCAAGCTCCAAGATGCTCCTGCATTTTCAGCCACTCACCTATGGACTAGATAGAGAGGGGAAAACCCCAAACCCCCCAAACAACTCAATCAAGAAGAACACTCAAGCTCTAAGCTGCTCCTTCATTTTCAGCCACTCACCCATGGAGTAGATAGAGGAGGGAAGGGAACCCCAGCCCCCCCAAAAACAACTCAGTGAAGAACAACACCCAAGCTCCAGGATGCTCCTGCATTTTCAGTCACTCACCTATGGACTAGATAGGCAGAGGGGGAAAAACCCCAACCCCCCTAAAACAACNAAGCTCTAAGCTGCTCCTTCATTTTCAGCCACTCACCCATGGAGTAGATAGAGGAGGGAAGAAAACCCCAACCCCCCCAAAAACAACTCAGTGAAGAACAACACCCAAGCTCCAGGATGCTCCTGCATTTTCAGTCACTCACCTATGGACTAGATAGAGAGGGGAAAACCCCAAACCCCCCAAACAACTCAATCAAGAACACTCAAGCTCTAAGATGCTCCTTCATTTTCAGTCACTCACCCTTGGACTAGATAGAGGAGGGAAGGGAACCCCAGCCCCCCCAAAAACAACTCAGTGAAGAACAACCCCCAAGCTCCAAGATGCTCCTGCATTTTCAGTCACTTACCCATGGACTAGAAAGGGAGGGAACCCTAAACCCCCCCAAAACAACTCAGTGAAGAATAATCCAAGCTCCAAGATGCTCCTTCATTTTCAGTCACTCACCCATGGACTAGATAGAGGAGGGAAGGGAACCCCAGCCCCCCCAAAAACAACTCAGTGAAGAACAACCCCCAAGCTCCAAGATGCTCCTG
The DNA here is from genome assembly GCA_013400475.1 of Tricholaema leucomelas. Lineage (NCBI taxonomy): Eukaryota > Metazoa > Chordata > Aves > Piciformes > Lybiidae > Tricholaema lacrymosa > Tricholaema leucomelas. The sequence continues at coordinate 19,626 of WAAF01008585.1, forward strand.
CATTTTCAGTCACTCACCCATGGACTAGATAGAGGAGGGAAGGGAACCCCAACCCCCCCCCAAAACAACTCAGTGAAGGACTAGACTCAAGCTCCAAAATGCTCCTGCATTTTCAACCACTCACCTATGGACTAGATAGGGGGAAAAACCCCAACCCCCCTAAAACAACTCAATCAAGAAGCACACCCAAGCTCCAGGATGCTCCTGCATTTTCAGTCACTCACCTATGGACTAGATAGGGGGAAAAACCCCAACCCCCCTAAAACAACTCAATCAAGAAGCACACCCAAGCTCCAGGATGCTCCTGCATTTTCAGTCACTCACCTATGGACTAGATAGGGGGAAAAACCCCAACCCCCCTAAAACAACTCAATCAAGAAGCACACCCAAGCTCCAGGATGCTCCTGCATTTTCAGTCACTCACCTATGGACTAGATAGGGGGAAAAACCCCAACCCCCCTAAAACAACTCAATCAAGAAGCACACCCAAGCTCCAGGATGCTCCTGCATTTTCAGTCACTCACCTATGGACTAGATAGGGGGAAAAACCCCAACCCCCCTAAAACAACTCAATCAAGAAGCACACCCAAGCTCCAGGATGCTCCTGCATTTTCAGTCACTCACCTATGGACTAGATAGGGGGAAAAACCCCAACCCCCCTAAAACAACTCAATCAAGAAGCACACCCAAGCTCCAGGATGCTCCTGCATTTTCAGTCACTCACCTATGGACTAGATAGGGGGAAAAACCCCAACCCCCCTAAAACAACTCAATCAAGAAGCACACCCAAGCTCCAGGATGCTCCTGCATTTTCAATCACTCACCCATGAACTAGATAGAGGAGGGAGAGGAACCCCAAACCCCCCCAAAACAACTCAATCAAGAAGAACAACAAAGAAAAAATATCCCTTAACAACCTACAAACTTTGCCTCCTCCTCCTCCTTCTTCTCCTCCTCCTCAGGAGCAAGAAGTTTCCTGGGAGAAGTAATTGGAGGCTTCCCTTAAGGAGGCAGAAAGGAAGGTGAAGCTGAAGGATTGATCCCAAACCGCTGTTGGCTGATTAAGATTCAAAGTGATTGTGCTGTGAGGCTCCAGGAGGGCAGCAATTAGTATTTCAAGCCAGGCCAGGGATTGAGCTGATGTGAAGTTCTCCCTTGGTTTCCCTCCCCACCTCCCCACCATAGCATGTCTGATGTGCTCTCATCATCTCTCACGTCCTTAATGCCCTGTGCATGCAACTTGCAAATCTCTGCAGCCCATAATTAAGAGATCCTGTCACATCTTTCTGTTCCACTAACAGCATAATGGTTTTCCTGAGCAGAGGCTAAGCTGGGAAGCTTGATTTTTCCAAGCAGGAGACCATTATCCTTGGACAATGTTCTGTGCCAGTGACTGTGCCTCATTATACCAAATGTTTAAGCTGTGCAGAGGGGAGCCCTGCTGGAATCCCTGGCCCACTTGGAAGGGAAAGTTGAGTGGTTTCTTGAGCTCCAGGATGGGTTCAAGGTGGCACAGGTTACATGCTGCAGGCAGAGCCAGCTTGCCTCAAAGGGACCATCTCAGAAGGCAGGGGACACAGAGCTGTCCTCTGAGCCCAGCCAAGGGAGGAGAGGGCTAAGGAAGCAGCCTGGGGAGCTGTAGGCTTGTCAGTAGGTACTGGTGCCTGACTCATGGAAAGCCAGCAGAAGGCTGAGAGGGGGAAACCAACGACCTGTTCGCTTGGCCCTTGTCCTGCTGCACCTCAGTCCCCAGCAGCCGCCGGCTCCCTGCAGCCGCTTCAACCAGAAGCCCTTTCCGAGCAGCCCGAGGGCTGCCAGCTCACTGCTCCCACCTGCACCATCCACAGCTGCTCCCTGCCAGCCTTCGGGAAGGGGAAGCCAAGGAGGCTGCTCTTGTCCTGAACCGTTCTCCTGGCTCCATTTGGTATAACGAGGCAATTAGCCCTCCCCTTCTCCCCCCCCCCCCTCCCCCCCCCCAATGCAGACCTTCCCCGTGTTGGGTTTCCAGCACTGCCCCTGTAAATGCAGACCTCATCATACCTCTCTCTGATCAGGCTCTTTTCTGCTTCTCTCTGTTTTATTCCCATTCTTTCTTCTCCTTTTCACCTGGTCTATCCACATGGACCATGAAGGTCTCTTGAAAGGTAGGACCACGTGCTGCCAGAAGTTTGGCACATTCAGCTTGTTGGGTTTTGTTCTTTCTTTGGTTTTAATTTCCTTCTCCTTCCTCCCAGATATTTATTCCTTTAGAGCTGAAACTACACTTTCCCCTCCCCACTCCCACCTACCTTGCTTCCACCTAACACCTTTAAACAAGAGCCCTCTAACTCCTGCTGGCATCAAAGGGGTCACACACACACATATCCAGCGAGCTGCATCCTGCTTGGAAAGGCTCTGGGGCTTGAACAAGAGCCCTCTAACTCCTGCTAGCATCAAGGGGTCCCTCAAACACACATATCCAGCAAGCTGCATCTTGCTTGGAAAGGCTCTGGGGCTGAACAAGAGTCCTCTAACTCCTGCTGGCATCAAGGGGTCCCCCTGACACACACACATCCAGTGAGCTGCACCTTGCTTGGAAAGGCTCTGGGGCTGAACAAGAGCCCTCTAACCCCTGCTGGCATCAAGGGGTCCCCCTGACACACACACATCCAGTGAGCTGCACCTTGCTTGGAAAGGCTCTGGGGGCTGCAGGCATGCCCTGAGCACCAGCCAAGCTCTCCCAGCCCCATGCCTAAGCAGCTGATCCCTCTCAGTACAATGGAGCCAGCCAAAGGTTTGGACTTGGGATCTCCAAGGTCTCTTCCAGCCTCAAGAGTTCTCTGGTTCTGTGATGCCCCAGATGTGCTCAGCACCCTGCTGCTGGACACTGCTGGGATGGTGGTGAAGAACACAAGCAAAAACCAAGAGATCCCAAACAATCTGCCCAGTCTTTGTCTCAGTGCTGGAAAAAAACAGAACCTTCCTCCCTCTGGCTCATGCCTCCTCCTCTTCTCAATGATTTATGCCACTCAGGACAATGCGTCCCAAGTGATTTTCATCTGGCTGCTCTGGTTCTCTAATGCACACATCAGCAAACCCCACAGAAATCCATCTTAACAGGGTTAGAGAGCATCAAGATGCTGATGAGTAGCTGCTTCCCCCTCCTCATGCACTAACAGGATAAAAAGTACTGGAGAGAGGTAAAACCAAGGAGTAGGTGGGGGGGAGGGGAGGGAAGAAAACAAAAAACCCTGCCCAAAAAAAAGAAAAGGGCAGTGCTGGGGGGAGGGTTTGGTGCTGCAAACCCTCCCCTGTTAGGGAAAAAATCTGGCTCTAGATTGAGCTTTAACCAAAGCCCAAACCTTGGGAAAGGATCTGGAAGAATCAAGAGGTCTGGGTTTTGCCACTCTCTACTTAGCAGCTATTGGGTGTTCTAACCAGCAGTCCTGCTTGCAGGCTGAACTCTCTTCCTCCTCACCCCCTCCAAAGGAAGCTGCTGTCAAAGCTAACAAGTGATTATTTGTTTCACTGTGATGCCAAGTTGACTTCAATCACAAGCTCCTGAGACAAGGAAAATCCCTCAGGAAGCTGCATCTTGTGCTGTGGGACATCAAATTCTTCTCCCACTTCAGAGATGCTCCATTAATGAAATGCCTTGAGGGGGATTCAACACCTCCCCAAGCTGGAGAGCATTCTGCTCCTTGGTCCAAGCAAAGCTGATGGCTTTGTGGAGGCAAACACCTTGGTTTGACCATCTTAGTGGATATCAACTAGCAAGGGCTGGTTTGCTCCTTGGTCCAAGCAAAGCTCATGCCTTTGTGGGAGGCAAACACCTTGGTGGCCATCAAGACTCTCAAGAGCTCTTTTGATCATTGATGCAAGCAAAGCTGAAGCCCTTGTGGGAGGCAAACACCTTGGTGGACATCAGCTCTCAAGAGCTGCTTTGCTCTTTGGTGCAAGCAAAGCTCATGCATGACTTTGTGGGAGGCAAACACCTCGATGGCCACCAACCCTCAAGAGCTGCTTTGCTCTTTGGTGCAAGCAAAGCTCATGCATGACTTTGTGGGAGGCAAACACCTCGATGGCCACCAACCCTCAAGAGCTGCTTTGCTCTTTGGTGCAAGCAAAGCTCATGCATGACTTTGTGGGAGGCAAACACCTCGATGGCCACCAACCCTCAAGAGCTGCTTTGCTCTTTGGTCCAAGCACAACTGATGCCAGCTGTCAAGAGCTGGTCTGCAACTCGATCCACACAAACCTAATGCCTTCGTGGGAAGCAAACACCCTGGTGGACACCACCTTTGAAGGGCTCTGACCCAAGCTCAGTACTTGTACTAAATCTGAAGGAGCAGAGTGCTGTGTCCTGCTGGGGAGAGAGCCTGAGAGGTCCCAAGCTAAAACCACCAACAAGAAAAAGACAGGAATGGAGGTGGGAGGACAAATAATTAAGGTCCAGAGGGACATCACAGAATTTGCATGCTGGAGCTCAGCTCAAACACGAATTAAAGGATTAATTGATAGGGACAAAGCAATTTTTTTGCTGCAGGACAATCCACACAATGTTATCTGGAGATACCAGCCCTTGCCTTCCAGAGAAACAAAAAGCAGCTTTGCCCTGGTTTGAGGCCCTTTTTTGGTGTTGTTTTTGTGGTTAAAAGGTTTCTTCCAAGGGCTTTTCCTTTTTTTTTTCTTCTCCTGTGGGTCAGGACTGTTTATTTTCTCAGTGACCTGAGTTGATCTAGTGAAAATGGGGAAAAAGAGGATAAGGACTTGAGCAAACAAGCTGAGATGCTCAGAAATAAGCCTGGAAAAGGTACATTTCCCAGGAGTTTTGGAAGCTGCACAGAACTTGGCATCTTCTCCATGGCTCCCTACCCCCCCACTCCCACCCTTGCAGTGCTTTGAGTGTGCCCTCCCCGTTGCATGCAGCTAAACCAGCCAAGCTGAGGACCCAGAAGGAAATCTGGGCACAAAGCTCACTAAAGCAGGTTGCACCAAGGTTGGCCAAAGTGCTGAGAAAGAAAGGCTCTAAGCAGATGCCAAGGGAAGGATATTTATAACGTGGATCCAGCTGGGCTGATTTAAGCATCCTGTCTGGTGGAGGTTAGATTAAAAAATACAAACCCCCAAACCCTCAAAGTTGATTTCTAAAAAGGAAAAAAGAAAGAGAGAAAGAGAGAAAGAGAGAAAGAGAGAAAGA
>WAAF01008585.1:34066-99981 GCA_013400475.1 Tricholaema leucomelas
GAAAGAGGGAAGGAGGGGGGGAGAGAGGGAGAAAGGGAGGGAGAAATGGAGGGAGGGAGGGAGAGAGGGAGGAAGGAAGGGAGGAAGAGAGGGAGAAATGGAGGGAGAGAGGGAGAAAGGTGGGGGGGGGGGAGAAGAAAAAAGAGGTTTACTGTAAGGACTTCTATGAAGAACCCAACCCAGGAGTGCAGGAGAGAGCCCAGGAGGCTGAAATGAGTGGGATGTCTTTTCTGAAGCAGTGTAAAGCAGCAGCAGCCCAAGCAGGATCCTTTTGTATAGAGAACACTGAACATACAATAAAACATTGCCCAAAACTCATCCTGAGCCTGCAGTTCATCTCCAGCAGCTTCCAGAAGGCAAAAGCTGCTCAGCACCAGCTGAGTCCTTCCCAAACCCAGCTCCTCCCTCCCAGCCCACCCAAGGGAGTGATGCCTCCCCCTAGGACCAATTCTACCCCTTCCTGCTCTTCCTGCCCTTCCTGCCCCTGAGGCTCTGAAGTGCTCTTGAGGAGGGTCCCTGGTGCAAAGCCTTGAGGAGAATGGGCTGGAGGAAGGGAGGGAGGGGAGGCAGCAGAAGCTCTTTGGCTAATGAAGGTGTAATTGCTGTGGTCCTCCTTAATGGAGCTGTGAGTGCTTCCTACTGGGGGCTTTGGCTGCCCCTCCCCAACCACTTCAACAGCACTAAGAAAAGTACCTAAGTAGTTCTTGCTCAGTCTAGAGGTTCCCAGTGCAGACACCAACCACTCTTGGTCCCTGCTCCAGGGAAGGATGAGGAAAGGATTACACAGGGCCATGGGTTCATAGAAAGGGTTGGGTTGGAAGGGACCTTAAAGCTCATCCAGTTCCAGCCCCCTGCCATGGGCAGGGACACCTCCCCCCAGCCCAGATTGCTCAAGGCTTCATCCAGCCTGGCCTTGAACACCTCCAGAGAGGGAGCATCTCTGGGCAACCTGTTCCAGGGTCTCTCCACCCACACTGTCAAGAGTTTCTTCCTAATCTCCAGTCTCAGTCTTCCTTCCTCCGGCTCAAAACTATCTGCCCTCATCCTGCCACTACAAGCCCTTGTCACAGGTGAAAATTAGATGAGATCTCATCTCATGCTGAAATCTAAGCTGGACAAACCCCAGGACTCTCCATCAGCACCACATAACCCACCCACACCCCCCTCCAACAACAGGCAGCAGTAGGTGCATGGTCTCAGTCTGTGCTTCCATCACTCCCACAGGACACAGACAGCATCTTCATCATCCCAGAGCGAGTGGCAATGGACCCATCCTCACAATCAATGCCAGGGCAGACACCCCCCCACCCCCCCCCAATTAGCACTCATCTCTTTTGATGGCACAGTAATGGCACCCACTTCTTCCCTGACCTCTGCCTGCCCGGTGGGACATCAGGATTGGGTTGATGTCAAGAGGCTGCCTCCAATTAGCCTCCTTCTCCTCCCCAGAGAGGCAGCTGCAGCCTGATGCCCATTACTGCAGCTAAGAGCCATCCATTGCCAGGCTGAGAATACCTCAGTGAGCCTCCACACAGCTGCTTCCTCCCCCCAGCTGTGGTCTTGGGACGTGTCTGCACCAGGACAGACATCAAAGAGGTCACCAATGTCCTTGTTAGCATCAGAGAGACTCTCAGGGAGCTGTTGACAGCAGATACGTGGAGGAGAGAGGGGAGAGAGCAGAGGGCAGGTCCTTCTCCCTCCACTGAGAAAGCTGCTTCATCACTTCTCATTACTTCATCACTTCTCATTACTTCATCACTTCTTCATCACTTCTTCATCACTTCTCCTCACCTCTTCATCACTTCTGGGTTTCCACCTCTGGAGCAGGCTGCCCACAGAGCTTATGGAGTCTCCTTCTCTGGGAGAGATTCCAGCCCCACCTGGACGTTGTGCTCCTGGGTAAGCTGCTGGGTGAGCTTGGAGTGGATGATCTGCAGAGATCCCTCCCAACCTCTGCCACTCTGTGATCCTTTTGCAGGAGGTCAGGATCCAGCCCTGTCCTTCCTTTCTGACCAGCTAAAGCATCTGGGAGAGCCCTGTGGGAAGGCTGTTGGCCAGTTTCTCCCAGTCTCACCCCAAAAATGCCAGTGGGAAGCAAAGGGAAGAGCAACCCAGGCAAGGGGAGGTGGGACCAGTAACAACCCCCCACATCCCACTGCACCACAGGCACTCTCCTGCCCACACCCATTTACTGGAGGAGCCTGGACCTTTACCAATCAATAGAGATACCAAAGCCTTAATTACTCCTCTCTAATTGCAGATCATTAACCTGTGGCCTGCCCCAGTGCCCACTGCTCTCCCTGACATCATTAACAGGGCTGAGCTGGGGCTTGAAGGGATGGAAACCACAGGCAGAATGCTCCCTGCCAACCTCCCCCACCCTCTGCTCCCCACTGGGCTGTGCACACCAGTAAAAGCCCACACCAAGATCCCACAGTGGATGGGGGTGGGGATGGGGTGTCCCTTGCCCCCCAACTTGCTCAGCAGTGATAGGATCAGCAGCATCTCTGTCCTCTAAACCTCAGTGCCTGCAGGATGTCACAGAGGAGGTTCTGGAGTGTCCCTGTCACATCTCATAGCATCACTCCACCGGGACAGACCTTCCCCCAGCAGTCAGAAAGGCAGCAAAGGGCTCGGTGGCTGCAGGGACTAGAATCATAGAATCCACATCCTGGCTGCCCTGTGGCTGGTCACAGGTACACACAGAGGTAGCTACAGAGAGAGACACTCAGAGATGTGGCACTTGGGGACATGGATAACAGCTGTGGCACTGTTGATGGTTGGACTCAATGATCTTGAGTGCTGTCTCCAGTTCTGGGCTCCTCCATTGCAGAGAGATGTTGAGGACTTGGAAGATGTCCAGAGAAGGGCAGCAAGGCTGGGGAGGGGCCTGGAGCACAGCCCTGTGAGGAGAGGCTGAGGGAGCTGGGGGTGTGCAGCCTGCAGCAGAGGAGGCTCAGGGCAGAGCTCATTGCTGTCTGCAGCTGCCTGCAGGGAGGCTGTAGCCAGCTGGGGTTGGGCTCTGCTGCCAGGCAGCCAGGGACAGAAGAAGGGGACACAGCCTCAAGCTGTGGCAGGGCAGGTTCAGGCTGGATGTTAGGAGGAAGTTGTTGGCAGAGAGAGTGATTGGCATTGGAATGGGCTGCCCAGGGAGGTGGTGGAGTGGCTGTGCCTGGAGGTGTTGAAGCCAAGCCTGGCTGGGGCACTTAGTGCCATGGTCTGGTTGGTTGGGCAGGGCTGGGTGCTAGGTTGGGCTGGCTGAGCTTGGAGCTCTCTTCCAACCTGCTGCATTCTATGATTTTATGATCTTAAAGATCTTCCCCAAGCAAACCCATTCCACCCTCCTGGATTCAAGCACAGGCTGGGGGCTTCTCTATACAACCACACTGCACAGAGCTGGGGGGGTCCCTGCTCAGACACCTCCCTCCCAGCTCACCTTTAATCCCATTTCCTCCTTCCACTTCACAGACCCGGCCTTAGATTCCCCCCTGCTCCATCACCACCACCATCACCTCCCCCCCAGCCCTACACCTGCTCCAGCCCCGGGGATGAGCTGAGAGCCGGCACCGATCTGGGGTTGTTTTTGGTGGCTCCGAGGAGCGGATGGGAGCAGGAGGTTGGAGGGAAGAACATGAATTATGCATGATGCTGCAAGCCCCTCTGCCTCCCTGACTGCTCCTTGGACTGTGGCAAGTGAGGTAAAAGGCAGAAGGAGGGGGGACGGGGGGGGGTAAATTAAAAAAGACTAATAAATAACTCCCGATTCTGCTCTCCGGGGAGCTGGGTGGTGGCTGGCGGCGAGCGAGGGAGTGCGCACGCAAGGAGGGGAGGAGAGGGAGGAGCACATCCTAATGCAGAGATGCTGCAGTGGCTTTGGGCACACACACACAGAGCCACGCTCCGCCAGCCGCCAGCCGAGCTCTGCCTCCCCAGCTCAGCCCCCGCCGCCGCCGCTGCGCCCTTTGCCGGTACCCGCTGGCTGCCCACGCATCCATCCCACGCAAGGTAAGAGCTCTTCCCTTCCTTTTCCTACCCTTCCCTTCCCTTTCCTCCGGGTTTCAGGGCAGCGTTGCCAGAGCTGAGCCAACTCGCTGGTGGTGCCTTCGGCTGTGCTCCGGTGAGGAGGGACCTGCCGGATGCCGCTGGGCTCTGGTGGGGATGGGGAGGAGAGAGCGAGGGGTTGGGTTGGGCGTTTTTTGGGGGGTGGGTGATGGTTTTGCAGGTTCTGCTTGCGCTGGAAAGGAGCTGGAGGTGGAGGTGGGAGGTTGGAGCTGGGTTGGGGAGGGGTGGGGGGTGCCATGGCTCTGTCACTTGTGGCAGGGGCTGAGCGGCCGCGGCGGGCAGCAGGAATGTCTCTGGTGGAATAACTCCGGGAATATTTGTGTTGTTTGTTGCTGTTGTGCCTCTGCTGCTGCTTCCTGCCGGGGTGGGGGTTGGGGGGGAGCACTTTGAAAGCCCTCTCGTGGGGTCGAGCATCTCAAAGGTGGTGTCTGGGAGGGGCAGGAGGGGCTCGCAGGGCTTTTGCTGCATGAAACTCTTTCAGCATCTCCAGCATGGGCTGGCAGAGCCCAAAACAGCCCAAGAGACCTGGGTTTCCTCTCCAGGAGGATGAGGAAGACCATGGTGTCCCAAATCCCTTCCTCCCTAAGCATCCCCGTGTGGGTAGACGCTAGGTGAGGGGGGTGGTGGTGCTGGGAGTGTTTCTGTGCCTGGTCAGGGGGTTGCAGCGTGCTGGGGAGGCTCAGGGCAGTGAGGAGCCAGAGTGGCCCAGTGCAAAGTCACAGACGAGAACTTGCCCACCCCAAGCCTGCAGGACAGGGCACAGGGAGGCACCAGCAGGCAGGGCACTGGCAGGCAGGGCATTGCTTTGCTCCTTCCCACTTGCAGCAGGATGGATGCTCAGACGGAGGGCAGCCAGGGGCAGGGCAGGGCAGGCTGGGATGAGCTTCACAGGGCTCCGGTCCCATGTCTGAAACTTCCCAGGCTCTCCCCTCCCTTTGCATCCCACCCACACTGCCCCACTGCCTCTCCCAGACTCAAAGCACTCCCAGGAGCCTCAGGGTGACCATTCTGGCTGGACTGGGGAGCATTCCTAGGAGCTTGTCCTCTCCCTAAGGAAACAGTAGCTGCTTTCAGAGTGGGAGGCAGCAGCCCCTTCACCCAAGAGCTGTGAGCTCTCCCCACCAGCAACCTCAGCCAGGGCTTCAGCCAGACCCTGAGAACAGCTTCTTCTCTTCCCCAAGCCATCTTCAGGTATGGCCACAACGAGTTCTGAGGGTCCCAACCTGAAGCACAGGCTCTTGGCCAAGGTTTAGGAGCAGGTTGGCATCTGCAGATGAGCCTCTCCAGGTTCATTTGCTACCGGCAGCAGCACCACCGACCCCCAAAGCTGCCTCTTTGCCTACCACAGGAAAGCAGCAGGTCCCAAACTTTCTAGGCATAGATTTGCCTTCCAGGGCTAAGTTAGAATCTCCTGAAGACTAAAGAAACCAGAAAAGAGGAGGCTCAGATCGAGCCCACCTGCATGCTCTCCCTGGAGCAGGAGCAGACTGAGACAAAGAGGCACTGATGCTCTCCTCCAGCACCTCCTGAGTGAGCCTCAAAAGCAGCCCCCATGACTTGGGTCACTCCAGACACCTGCAGAGAACTTAACGGCCCAGGTTATTGTCTGCTCGGCAGATTTACCAGCAGCAAACCACAAGAGGCAGAAATCCCACCCCGGCCTTAGGGAGGTGTTTCCCAGGCATGCAGCTAAAGGTGGAGCAGGGAGGGTTTGGGTCCACGTGGAGCCTGAGCCCGTGTGGGTGAAAGCCTGAGCCAGCAGTTCAGCCACCTGCATGCCTCGAGTGTGACCCGAGCCCAAATCGTCCCTGGCATGGGTGAGGAGAGGCAGGCATCTCCCCGCGTTCCTCAGCTCCTCCTCTCCTCGGCAAGCCCTGCAAGCCCCAAGGTCTCTCTCAGCAGTGAGCACCACCCCAGCCTGGGAGAGGTTTCCCTGAAGGTGCTGGGCACAAAGCAAACCCACTCAGTCACCTGGAACACATCACACCCCCGAGCTCCTGACAGCTTCCCAGTCCAGAAGCTCCCTGCTCAGTGGAGCAGAGCTGTGGGAGCTGCAGAGCCCCAGGCTCAGTGATCTCAGGGCTGGATTCCAGCACCAGCCAGCCCAGAGCTTCTGCCCCAGCCAGGGATGGATTTTGTCCTGTTTCATGGGGAATGGCTCAAGACAGCACTGCCTGGGGTTGACCATCAGCTGGAGGCTCATCCCTCTCCTTCCTAAATCAATCCTAGCACACTCTCAGCAATGTTTTCCACGGGTGAAGTACCACAGATGCTCAGGAGGATTTGGGGATGGGCAATGGCACCACATCACTGCACCCCCATCCCCTCTCCACCAGTTTAGCCTGAAGTGCTGCCACAGAAGTAGTCCATGCAGGGAACCCCAGCATTGAGCAGGGGCTGTCAGGGATGCTGGCAATAGGGAGACAGATGTAAGAGAGGCTTCCTCAGAGAGTCCTTCGAGAGGCAAAACCACAGATGGAAAGGAAGAAGGATTCAGATCTGCTTTGCTGGGCTGCATCAGGCTCTTTCCAGACACATTCTGTCTTTGGATGTTGTTGGATGTCTCTGGGTGCTCATGGAGCTGCAGGGAAGGAGCAGGGCTTGATGGAGAAGGAAACAAAGTCCACTCTCAAGCTACAGAAAAGCACTTTCCTTGAACCCAAACTGTTTCACTCTCCACAACAAACATTCCTGGTCCAATCACCACAACACAGCTGTGGAGTCCAGGATCTTACCTTAGCAAAAGCTTCAGCTCTGGGCTGCAGAAGGCTTTTTAAAGCCATGAATGAAGCTTCACATCCCCAGCCCCTAGCCCTAACCAGCAGGGCAGGTCAGTGGTGTTACCAGAGAAAGAGGCTGAGGATGGAGGTTAAGTGCTAAGTGGAGGTCAGGGAGCAAACCCATTTAAACTCAGGTTACAAAGAGCCATCCCTGGCTGCTGAGTGCTGAGTGCTTCTCCCTCCTCCCCAGAACCAGTGCTGGGAAAGGTGGGACACATCCAGGCACAAAGGGAAAGCCTGAACTTAGAACCAGAGAATCAGTCAGGGTTGGAAGGGACCACAAGGAGCAGCCAGTTCCAACCCCCCTGCCATGCCCAGGGACACCCTACCCTAGAGCAGGCTGCACACAGCCTCAGCCAGCCTGGCCTGAAACACCTCCAGCCATGGGGCCTCAGCCACCTCCCTGGGCAACCCATTCCAGCCTCTCNTCTCAGAGCTCCTCAGCCTTCACCTTGGCACTGCTGGGTGCTCAGGCTGGCTGTGCTGTTGGGGAGATGGGCACTGGGATGCTGGGGAACTGCAACATCCTCAGGCAGAGGGGACCTTGGTGAAAGCCTGTTGGAATCCTTTCCCTCCTAGGAGAAAGTTTGGGTATCCCCTGCAAAGGTGTCAGGTTTATTTTGCTCCTTGGAAGTCCTTCTCCTCCTGTCTGACCTTCTCAGCTGCCTTTGTCAAAGGGGTTTTGAGTACTCAGGCTCCAAACAGAGCCAAGCTGCTGCCTTCTTCACAAGGAGATGCAAGAAGCAGCACAAAACATCCATCCCCCATCCCTCCTCCAAGTGCAGGCTCCCTGTTCTATGCCTGCTTGAGACTGACAGCTCCACAGGCTGCACAATAAATAGGACAGGGGAGCAGTGAGGACTTGACTGCTGCTGGGACTGGGTTTAGTGGGTGGCAATGTCCCTCATGCTCCCTGAGCTCCTGGAACACTGGCACAGGTTGCCCAGGGAGGTTGTGGAGCACAGAAGCACCCAATGTGATCTTTGATCACATTGGGTGCTTCTGTGCTCCACAACCTCCCTGGGCAACCTGTGCCAGTGTTCCAGGAGCTCAGGGAGCATGAGGGACATTGCCACCCACTAAACCCAGTCCCAGCAGCAGTCAAGTCCTCACTGCTCCCCTGTCCTATTTATTGTGCAGCCTGTGGAGCTGTCAGTCTCAAGCAGGCATAGAACAGGGAGCCTGCACTTGGAGGAGGGATGGGGGATGGATGTTTTGTGCTGCTTCTTGCATCTCCTTGTGAAGAAGGCAGCAGCTTGGCTCTGTTTGGAGCCTGAGTACTCAAAACCCCTTTGACAAAGGCAGCTGAGAAGGTCAGACAGGAGGAGAAGGACTTCCAAGGAGCAAAATAAACCTGACACCTTTGCAGGGGATACCCAAACTTTCTCCTAGGAGGGAAAGGATTCCAACAGGCTTTCACCAAGGTCCCCTCTGCCTGAGGATGTTGCAGTTCCCCAGCATCCCAGTGCCCATCTCCCCAACAGCACAGCCAGCCTGAGCACCCAGCAGTGCCAAGGTGAAGGCTGAGGAGCTCTGAGAGCTTGAGGCAGATGTCCATTGCCATGCATGGACACCATCCACACCAGTAGAGCTCTGAGAGGCTGGGGCAGATGCTCAGTGCCATGCATGGACACCAACCACACCTCTGCAAGGCTGGGGTGGATGATTGGTGCCCTCTGTGGGCATCTACCACACCAGGAAAGCTCTGAGAGGCTGAGGCAGATGCTCAGTGCCATGCATGGACACCAACCACACCTCTGCAAGGCTGGGGTGGATGATTGGTGCCCTCTGTGGGCATCTACCACACCAGGAAAGCTCTGAGAGGCTGAGGCAGATGCTCAGTGCCATGCATGGACACCAACCACACCTCTGCAAGGCTGGGGTGGATGATTGGTGCCATCCATGGGCACCTACCACACCAGGAAAGCTCTGAGAGCCTGGGACAGATGCCCAGTGCCATGCTTGGAGCCCCACCACGTGGGAAGGCCCTCACCCCAGTGCCACAAACAGTGCTGCTGTGATGGGCTGGCAGCTGTCAGGGCTTCCCCAGACACCACCTGCCCTGCCCTGAGCTGTGCCACTCAGCTTCCCCCAAGCCCCACACTTGTTTTTCCTCCCTTCAGCCTCTCTCTGGGGCTGGCTCCTGCCAAGTGCTCTCCCAGGCAGGGGAAGGGCTGGAGCTGGGCTCTGCTGCAGGTAGAGAGCTATTTATACTGGTGCCACATCAAAGAGCCTCTGCTGCTGATGCCACAGCAGCACTGATAGCAGGAGCTGGGTGGGTTTGCAGGGCTGGCAGTGCTGTGGATGTCCCAGGCTATGGGCAGAGCTCTCCCTGCTGTGCTGTGCCTGCCAGGCTATGGGCAGAGCTCTCCCTGCTGTGCTGTGCCTGCCAGGCTATGGGCAGAGCTCTCCTCAGAGCTGTGCTGTGCCTGCCAGGCTATGGGCAGAGCTCTCCTCAGAGCTGTGCTGTGCTTGCCAGGCTATGGGCAGAGCTCTCCTCAGAGCTGTGCTGCCAGAGGAAAGGAGAATCTGCTCTGTGAGGCTGGAGTTTGGGGCAGCAAGAGCTGCAAGTGCAGCCAGATCTGACCTGTTGGAAGGCAGCAAACAGGAAAAGGATTTGGGGGTCTTAGGTGGATGGGAGGTTGAGGTTGAGCCAGCAATGTGCTCTGGGGGCCAGCAGGGTCAGTGCCATCCTGGAGTGGATTAGAAGGGCTGTGGGTAGGAGGTCGAGAGAGGTTCTCCTGCCACTCTGCTCTGCCCTGCTCAGGCCACATCTGCAGTGCTGTGTCCAGTTCTGGGCCCTCCAGTTCAAGAGGGACATAGAACTGCTGGAGAGAGTCCAGCACAGAGCCACAAAGATGCTGCAGGGAATGGAACAGCTCTGTTAGGAGAGAGCCTGAGGGAGCTGGGGCTGGGAGCTTGGAGCAGAGGAGCTGAGAGGTGACCTCAGCAGTGGTTCTAAAGATGTGCAGGTGAGTGGCAGAGGCTGGAGCCAGGCTCTGCTGGGGGATGCCCAATGCCAGCACAAGGGGCAGTGGTGGAAGCTGAGGCAGAGGAAGTTCCATGTGAACATGAGGAGGAATTTTTTACCCTGTGAGGGTGACAGAGCCTGGCACAGGCTGCCCAGGGGGGCTGTGGAATCTCCCTCTCTGGAGACATTCAAACCCCACTTGGCTGTGTTCTGTGTGATCTGCTCTGGGTGCTGCTGCTCTGGCAGGAGTTGGACTGGCTGAGCTTTGGAGGTCCCTTCCAACCCCTGACATTCTGTGACTCTGTGATTCTTTGCTGCCCCCAGTGATGCTCAGAGCATCCCAGCACACCCTCAGCCTTGCCCCCACTGCCTCTGTGAAGTGCAGCCAGATCCCAGCTGCCTTCTCCTGCCAGCACTCTGTGAGGCATCCATGGCCTGGCTCAGCAGCCCTTTCCCTGCAACCCCAGAACAGGAACCTTCATTCCCCAGGCAAAGCTGCTGCAAGGTTGTCCTCAGAGAGTGGTTTGCTGCAGGGTGAATTTGCAGGGCAGTGTCCATGGGAAGGGCACAACCTTGGGAATTTCAGCAAGTGTCATCAAGGTGTTAAAGAGGATCTGGGGCAGGTTTTGGCTGGGCACCAGCTCTCCACGTGCTCAGCTGGAGTCACTTGTGGCCTCCTTTCCAAAGACTTTAAGCATCCTTCCAGCAGCTATTGACTGAGGCTATCGATTGCAACACCTCTTCGGGGACAGCTTAGGAGCTGCCTGCTGTGCCGACAGC
Organism: Tricholaema leucomelas; assembly: GCA_013400475.1. NCBI lineage: Eukaryota > Metazoa > Chordata > Aves > Piciformes > Lybiidae > Tricholaema lacrymosa > Tricholaema leucomelas. Next base: position 44,660 of record WAAF01008585.1, read on the forward strand.
CTCGGGCAAGCTGTGCCCAGCCTGGCAGGATGCAGGCAGCTCGTGGGGAAACCCTCTCCTGAGCAAAAACGATGTTCAGCTTTGGGGCCCTGACTTCAAGAGGGACATTGAAGGGTTGGAGTGTGGCTAGGGAGGGACAATGAAGCTGGGGAAGGGTCTGGAGAACAGGGCTGGGGAGGGGGAGCTGAGGGTGTTCAGCTTGGAGAAGAGGAGGCTGAGGGGAGACCTCATTGCACTCTGCAGCTCCCTGAGAGGAGGCTGGAGTGAGGTGGTGGTTGGGCTCTGCTCCCAAGGAACAGGAGGCAGGATGAGAGGGAATGGTCTCAAGCTGCAGCAGCTGGAGTTTTACATTGGAGATGAGGAACAATTTCTTCCCTGCAAGAAGGAATGGTCAGGGATTGGAACAGGCTGCCCAGGGAGGTGGTGGAGTCACCATAGAAACACAGAACTGGTTGGGTTGGCAAAGCTCTTTAAGCTCACTGAGCCCAACCATTCTCTAACTCTACCGAGGCTGGGACCAAAGCATGGCCCTCAGCAGCACAGCTCTGCAGGTTTGAAACAGCTCCAGGGATGGGGACTCAACTACCTCCAGGAATGGGGACTCAGCCACCTCCAGGGATGGGGACTCAGCCACCTCCAGGAATGGGGACTCAGCCACCTCCAGGGATGGGGACTCAGCCACCTCCAGGGGTGGGGACTCAGCCACCTCCAGGGGTGGGGACTCAGCCACCTCCAGGGATGGGGACTCAACCACCTCCAGGGATGGGGACTCAGCCACCTCCAGGGGTGGGGACTCAGCCACCTCCAGGGGTGGGGACTCAACTACCTCCAAGGATGGGGTCTCAACCACCTTCAGGATGAGGATTCAACCACCTCCAGTGGAGGGGATTCAACCACCTCCTACCATCCCTGCAGGGATGATCCTTGAGCTCCCTTCCACCCTAAACCATTCTATGATTCCATGTCCCTGCTGACTACAGGAGGGATGGACTGGATGAGCTTTAAAGGTCTCTTCCCATCCAGAGCAGTTTAATTCTCTGCTCTTGCACCCATTTCAGTCACTAAACCCTACAGCATGCTGTACTCCCCCTCCCAAAATGAGGACCCATGCAGACACCTCAAGCCTTATCCCTCCAAGGTCTGCCCTGCAGGGGAGCAGCACAGCTCAGGATGCTTGTGTCAACGGGAGCAGCACATCCGTTTCCATGGATATGGTGATTCAGGATTGCTCCAGATGTAACTGCTCTGCAGCAGGCAGTGAGAGAAGCCTGCAACATCCTGCTCAGCCCCACAGCTTCAAAAGCCACAGGGACAGAGCCAGATCCAAAGCAAACCCAGATCCAAAGCACAGCCAGATCCAGAGCAAAGCAAATCCAAAGCGCAGACAGATCCAAAGCAAACCAGATCCAAAGTAAACCCAGATCCAAAGCAAACCAGATCCAAAGCACAGACAGATCCAGAGCAAAGCAAATCCAAAGCACAGACAGATCCAAAGCAAACCAGATCCAAAGCACAGACAGATCCAAAGCAAAGCAAATCCAAAGCACAGCCAGATCCAAAGCAAACCAGATCCAAAGCACAGACAGATCCAAAGCAAACCAGATCCAAAGCACAGACAGATCCAAAGCAAACCAGATCCAAAGCACAGACAGATCCAAAGCAAACCAGATGCAAAGCAAACCAGATGCAAAGCCAACCCAGATCCAAAGCAAAGCAAATCCAAAGCAAACCCAGATCCAAAGCACAGCCAGATCCAAAGCAAAGCCAGATCCAAAGCAAAGCCAGATCCAAAGCAAAGCCAGCCCCATCCCAAGTGAAAATCCCACCCCTGAGCTTTGCTGCTGCCCCTGCCAAGCCAGCTGACTTTTAGTGCAAGCAGAGCTGGGTCGAGTGGAGCTTTGTCCCCTGGGCTGGCATTCTGCTGCCTGACCTCATGGAATCAGTAGATCATGAATGCTGGAAAGGGCCTCTAAGATCATTGAGTCCAACCAGCAACCCAGCACCACCCATGGCCACTAAACCATGGCCCCAAGTGCCATGGCCACAGGCACTTCATCACCTCCCTGGGCAGCCTGTGCCAATCCCTGGCCACTCTTGCAGCAAAGGATTTTATCCTAATCTCCAACTTAAAGCTCCCCTGGCACAATTTCAGGCCATGTCCTCTCATCCTGTCACTTGTCACTTGGGAGAGGTGCCCAACACCCACCTGGCTCCAACCTTCTTTCAGGGAGCTGTAGAGACTGAGGTCTCTCCTCAGCTTCCTCTTCTCCAGGCTGAGTCTCTCTCAGCTGCTCCTTCTCCAGCCCTGTTCTCCAGAACCTTCCCCAGATTTGTTGCCCTTCCCTGTACCTGCTCCAGCCTCTCAATGTCCTTCTTGGTCTGAGGAGCCCAAAACTGAACCCAGATTTCTGCCCCTGGATATGCTCACACAAGAGGAGCTGATGCTGGTGCAGGATGCTTGGAGCCCCCACCCCAGAGCTGCAGGAGCAGATGGTGCTCACAGCCAGAGCTCCTTCCCTGCCACGATGCCACCCACAGCTGGGGCTCTGCTGTCTGGGCTCAGTTGTGGCTGCCTGATGGGCTGGAGCTTGGCACACATGAAGGGACAGACTCTGCCAGCCCCAGTGTCCTGCCTGGCATGGGGCTTTGCCATGCTGGGGGGTGATGGAGGCACCTGAGCATGGGGAGCTAACACCCAGGGTGGGTGGATTAAAGCATCTTGTTTCAGTCTGCCCTCTGAAATGAGACTGGAGCCAGGTGGGGATTGGTCTCTTCTCCTAAGGAACAGGCAACAGAATGAGAGGAAATGGCCTCAAGTTGCACCAGAGGAGGTTTAGGTTGGACATGAGGAAGAACTTCTTCCCCAGAAGGGTTGTGGAGCTCTGGAACAGGCTGCCCAGGGCAGTGCTGAGGTCTTCATCCCTGGAGGGGTTTCAAAACTGTGCAGATGTAGTGCTGAGGGACCTGGCTGAGAGGTGACCTGGCAGGGCTGGGTTAGAGGTTGGACTCCATGACCTAAAAAGCCTTTTCCAACCAAAGCAATTCTGTGGTTCAAGGATTCCTCCTTCCAGTCCCTGCTCTGTGCCCTCCCTCTGTCCCACTGCCTGGCTTCTCAAGGTGACATTGGGGTGCAGGCAGGGGACACTGAGCCCAGGGCGAGTGGTGGTACCCATTGCACAGCCCCTGCAGTGGTGACAGCAGCCACCTCCTGGGCTGTGAGGGGAGGGGGACAAGGTGGTACAGAGACAGCAAAGTGCAGGTGGTGGCCAGGAGCCTTCTCAGGCAGGGAGAGATTGGCCAGGAACCTCCTCAGGGAGAGAGAGCTTGGTCAGGAACCTCCTCAGGGAGAGAGAGCTTGGCCAGGAGCCTTCTCAGGCAGGGAGAGATTGGCCAGGAACCTCCTCAGGGAGAGAGAGCTTGGTCAGGAACCTCCTCAGGGAGAGAGAGCTTGGCCAGGAGCCTTCTCAGGGAGGGAGAGCTTGGTCAGGAGCCTTCTCAGGGAGAGAGAGCTTGGCCAGGAGCCTTCTCAGGGAGAGAGAGCTTGGTCAGGAGCCTTCTCAGGGAGAGAGAGCTTGGCCAGGAGCCTTCTCAGGGAGAGAGAGCTTGGTCAGGAGCCTTCTCAGGGAGAGAGAGCTTGGCCAGGAGCCTTCTCAGGGAGAGAGAGCTTGGTCAGGAGCCTTCTCAGGGAGAGAGAGCTTGGCCAGGAGCCTTCTCAGGGAGAGAGAGCTTGGTCAGGAGCCTTCTCAGGGAGAGAGAGCTTGGCCAGGAGCCTTCTCAGGGAGAGAGAGCTTGGTCAGGAGCCTTCTCAGGGAGAGAGAGCTTGGCCAGGAGCCTTCTCAGGGAGAGAGAGCTTGGTCAGGAGCCTTCTCAGGGAGAGAGAGCTTGGCCAGGAGCCTTCTCAGGGAGGGAGACCTTGGTCAGGAACCTTGTCAGGGAGAGAGAGCTTGGTCAGGAACCTCCTCAGGGAGAGAGAGCTTGGCCAGGAGCCTCCTCAGGGAGGAGGAACTTGGTCAGGAACCTTGTCAGGGAGAGAGAGCTTGGCCAGGAGCCTTCTCAGACAGGGAGAGCTTGGTCTGGAGCCTTCTCAGGCAGGGAGAGCTTGATCAGGAGCCTTCTCAGGTAGGGAGAGTTTGGTCTGGAGCCTTCTCAGAGAGGGAGAGATTGGCCAGGAGCCTTCTCAGGCAGAGAGAGCTCACTCAGGAACCTTCTCAGGGAGGCAGAGCTTTGTCTGGAGGCTTCTCAGGACAGGAAAAGCTTGGTCTGGAGCCTTCTTAGAGAGGGAGAGCTTGGTCTGGAGCCTTCTCAGGCAGAGAGAGCTTGGTCAGGAGCTTTGTCAGGGAGGAGGAACTTGCACAGCAGAGGACACCTGTGAAGAGGCACAGGGATTTTCTAACATGCCAAGAGCAATCCAAACCCACCCAGGCAGGAGGGAGGACACAGAGGACCCCCTCCAGCTATTGCTAGAAGTGTTCTGAGGGCTCTTCTCTGCTGCAGCTGGGGGCAGGTGCCCAGGTGAGCACCTGGAGAACTCCTCTGCATCAGGTCCTGAGCCACACTGGGGACCAGGATTGCCCCAGTGTGTGCAGACAGGGGTTGGTGACAGTTCTGGAACAAGGGACGAGGCAGGGAGGGCTGAACTGCACACCAAGGCTCTGAGGGTGCTTTTGGTCCTCATCTGGACCTGGAAGACTTCTCTGTTTTGGATAGGTTTTGGGTGGCTTGAGGATTTCTGCTGCAGCAGCTGCTGTAAATCCTTGGAACCAGCAACAAATCCAAATCCCCCTCCCAAAACAAGGAAGTTCAGTAAAGGCTGAGTGCAGAGTTTGCAGCTAAATTCACCTCTCCTGAGCACAGGAGGAGAGCTACAGCAGAAGAAAAACCCTTTTGGATCCCCTTGAAACAGGCTGCTGTGGAGAAGGACAGAATGTACCCAGCCTTGGAAAGGTTTTGCAAGCCAAAACTCCAGCAAAGATCAAACCCCTGCCCTTGCCAGCCCGAGGGATGATCCTCAACAAAAGGGACACTCACAGCACAGGACAGGTTCCTGCATCAGCCACCCTGAGGAGCAGCCCTGCCCTGGGGAAGCTCTGCACAGTGAGAGTGGTGAGACACTGGAACAGGCTGCCCGAGGATGTGGCTGAGGTTCCATCCCTGGAGACATTCAAGATCAGACTTACAGGATCAGATCACTTGGAAGTGATGGAAAGGACTTCAGCTAGCCAGGAAACCTGGCTGGTGAGCCCACCTCAGCACCATCCTCTCTTCTTTATACCTCTTGCTGGACAAAGCCCAGCCAGCAACCAGCCACCTGCAGCAGCTCTCACAGGCTCACAGGATGGCAGGGGTTGGAAGGGACACAAAGAGATCATCCAGTCCAAGCCCCCAGCCACAGCAGGACCACACAATCCAGCTCAGGACACACAGCAACACATCCAGACAGGCCTGGAAAGGCTCCACAGAAGGAGACTCCACAACCTCTCTGGGCAGCCTGTGCCAGGGCTCTGGGACCCTTCCAGGCAAGAAGTTGCCCCTTGTGTTGAGCTGGACCCTCCTGTGCTGCAGCTTCCATCCACTGCTGCTTGTCCTATCTCAGGGAGCAGTGAGCAGAGCCTCTGACCCCCATCCTGACCCCCCCAGCCCTGAGCAGCCTGCTCTAGTTGGATGTTTCCCTGCTGCCTGCAGGGGGGGTGTGTGTGTGACAAAGTGACCTTTGAGGGGTCCTCCCCAACCCAATGCAATCTGTGGAGCTGTGAGGAGCTGTCCCAGTGCCACACACATCTGCTCACCACGGGAGGAAGAATCACAGAATGGTTTAGGTTGGAAGGGACCTCAAAGCTCAGCCAGTTCCAAACCCCTGCCATAGGCAGGGACACCTCACACTAGAATAGGTTGCTCAAGGACTCATCCAGCCTGGTCCTGAACACCTCCAGGGAGGTTGTGGAGCACAGAAGCACCCAATGTGATCAAAGATCACATTGGGTGCTTCTGTGCTCCACAACCTCCCTGGGAAACCTGTGCCAGTGTCTCACCACTCTCAACCTGTGCCAGTCTCTCACCACCCTCAACCTGTGCCAGTCTCTCACCACCCTCACTGCAAACAACTTCTTCCTACCATCCACTTTCAATCTCCCCTCTGCCACTTCAAACCCATTCCTCCTCCTCCTCCTCTCATTCCAAGCCCTTGTCAATAGCCTCTCCTCAGCCTTCCTGTAGCCCCCTTCAGCTCCTGGAAGGCCACTCTAAGGTCTCCTCCAAACCTTCTCTTCTCCAGGCTGCAGAGCCTCAACACCTCCACTTCCAGAGGCTCGGGAGGACTCAAAACCTTCTCTTCAGCTCTTTGCCTCCCCCATAATGGATCATGCCAGGGCCTCCAGAGGCAGGGGCTAATGCACATGTTTTCCAGTGTGCCCATGTCTCCCTTGCTGCTGGAAGTATTAATGACAGCATCCATTAGCAGGGCTGACAGATCCCCTTTCAGCAGAGCAGAAGGCTCTCGAGTGACTGTCAAAATACCCACTGAAGAGGGGAAAGAACAGGTCCCCACGGTCCCTCTTCTAATTAAGGAGGGAGAGCAGCTCTAAATATCAGATGGGAGGCACAGCCCCCACCCTTTGGAGGAGTTCAGAGTCAGATGCAGCATCCACAGCTTGGAGGAGGGGGATGGGGGTTGGTGGCTTTTAAGTGCTCCTCCAGGGTGCCAGCGCAGCCCCAGGCGCAGGTTCAGGCCCTCAGGCACAATTTGATCTGGGCACTTAGGTGATAAGACAATCAGGAGCACAAGGAGCAGCATCCCAGAGGGTTATTTCAGCTGGGCTCTAATTGCAAACTGATAACAGTGTCAGCACTTGCAGAGATGACTCTTGTCACTGGCTTCCACCTTCACTTGCTGTGGGCCATACCTGCAGCTCTCCCTGCTCTCCCCTTCCTGATATTTGACAAAGGGATTAAAGCAGGAGCTGAGCTGAGCTGAGGCTGGATGGCAAAGAGGCAAGCAGCAGCATTGTCCTGTGTGCCTTTGGAAAGAGCATCCCCATGCCCCCCTCCCTAGGAGGTGCTCCTAGCAGCAGCACCACACATCCCACCTTTGGGAAGGAGCCTCAAGTGTTCTGGGAGCAAAGCCACCTCTGTGTGCATGAGTGGGCTCCTGGGGAGGTGGAGGGATGGCCAGAAGGAAGGGTGAAGAGGGAAGGAAAGGACCATTAAGGGTCAGCGAGGGAAGAGCCAGAGCCAGCCACAGAAGCGCTGCTCAAAAGTGGAGTTGAAAGCATCAGTAATGAATCAACAACTAATTAAAGCCACTTAATGCTTCCAAGCGACCAGGGTGGTTTGGCTGCAGGGAAAGAAGCTGAAGGGGGACACTGCTAGAAGTATTCCCACAGCAGGACATTGCTGCTTACCCTCCTCTTCCTCAGCAGATCTCAGCTTAGGGCAGCAGCTCCAGGCGAAAGCACCCAGGAGATGCAGGATGCAGCTGCAGCACCTCTAGGTTCACACAGCAGAAAGTGTCAAGTGGCAGAGGAGCAGGAGCAGTTCCTGAGGAGCAGGAGCAGCCCTGAGGAGCAGGAGCAGTTCCTGGGAGCAGGAGCAGCACTAAGGAGCAGGAGCAGTTCCTGGGAGCAGGAGCAGTTCCTGGGGGGAAGGAGCAGCCCTAGGAGCCAGGAGCAGTCCCTGGGGCAAGGAGCAGTCCCAGAGGAAGAGGAGCCCCTCAGAGGNCACTAAGGAGCAGGAGCAGCCCTGAGGAGCAGCCCTGAGGAGCAGGAGCAGCACTAAGGAGCAGGAGCAGCCCTGAGAAGCAGGAGCAGTTCCTGGGAGCAGGAGCAGCCCTGAGGAGCAGGAGCAGCCCTGAGGAGTAGGAGCAGTCCTGAGGAGAAGGAACAGCCCTGAGGAGCCTGCAGCCCCCAGGAGGGCAAATGGTCCACACAGCCCTGCCTGATCTCCTCACACTGCCTGCTCCTTGCTTAAGATAACAGACCCCAAATCTCCTCACTCTGCCCTGTTTGCTTTGAAAGTTGTGAGGGAAAATGACTACAGGAGAGCAAAGCTGCAGCCAGGCAGTGCCTTCACAGGCAGCTCCTGGGGTGCAGGCAGAGGACCACTGGAGAGAGTTCAGCAAAGGCTGTCAAGGTGCTGAGAGGGCCTGGAGCAGCTCTGTGAGGAGCAAAGGCTGAGAGGCCTGAGGCTGAGAGCCTGGAGAAGAGCAGCCCCAAAAGGGGATCTGAGCAATGCTCAGCAAGAGCTAAAGGGTGGGGGGCAAGAGGATGGGGCTGGGCTCTTGTCAGTGGTGCCCAGGGACAGGACAAGGGGCAGAGTGTACAATCTGGAACCCAGAAGGTTCCACCTGAACAGCAGAAGAAACTTCTTTGGTGTGAGGGTGCTGGAGGCCTGGAGCAGGCTGCCCAGAGAGGTTGTGGAGTCTCCTTCTCTGCAGAGCTTCCAGCCCCCCCTGGCAACTGTGCTCCTGGGCAAACTGCTGTGGGTGCCCTGCTTTAGCAGGGGACTTGGACTGGATGATCTCCAGAGGTCCCTTCCAACCCTTACCACGTTGGGATTCTGTGAGAGCCTCAGTGATGGAGCAAGAGTCTCCTACTCCCATCTGCTGCTGCTGCTGGGTACAGAACAGCCTCAGCACTTGCTGCCTTTCACAGGCCCTGGGCTGGACCACGCTGGGGAAGAAAGCAAAGTGCAGAGCCTTGGAAAAGTCAACTTCTGAATTAGTGCAGAGCTGGCATGGCCTGAGAGCCCTCAGCACAGCAAAACAGCTCGAGCTAAAAGCTGGTCCTTGTCCCAAAGTGCTTACTCGGTGAGCACAAGGCACATGAGGGCAAAGCAGGCAGAGGCTGAAGGCAGGGGAACAATGAGGGCAGTGTTAGCTGCAAGGCTGCGGGTTCAGGACACCATTTGGGGCATGATGCTCGTTGACATCAAGAGATTTCATGTGACTGCCTCACTTCAGGGCTGCTGGAACAAACGGCAGGGAGCAGCTTTCATCTCAGCGGGTCTCACGGCCTCCTCCCCTCTGTCCCCACCTCTCCCGCCTGGAAGAGGGCTCAGCCCCCTCCTCTTTATGGCAGGGGCACCTCCTTCCCCAGCCACGCAGCACCATTAACACCCCCACCCCACCGCCTCACTCAGGAATGAAGCAGGGCTTGAGCCACGCAAGAGCTCTGCGCCAGGGGGTTGGGATGCAGCCCTCTCAAAACCCCGAGGAGGATTTGGGAAGGGGTTGGTGCCGGCGAACTCATCTCTTCTAAGTCAGGACAAGGGGACCAGGTGGCTTCCCCAGCCAGGCAGGGCCCCCAGGGGCAGGAGGTGAAGCAGGCTCAGACTATCGCTGCTTGCTCAGGAGCGTTCCGAGGGCTGCTCTTAATGAGCTGCGCATGGGAGTCTGTAAAGCAGCACCGCGGGGAGGGGGGGGGGGCTGCATCCCGTGGGATTGGAAGCTAATCCTTGCTCGGAGGGGCTTTAGGAGCAGCACCGGCGGGGCTCGGGCAGACAGATGGGCAGGGAGAGGAGTGGAAGCAGAACCAGCTGGAGCAGAGGGCTAAGCAAGCATCCGCAGCCCTACGAGCAGCCCGGGGTTGGCAGCACCTTCAGCAGCACTGCCTGGGCTGTGCGGGGGGCAGAGGCACGCACGGCTCTGCCAGGCGTGGGGGGGAGCTCCTGGGTGCGCTGTTGCAAAAGCATTTGTTAACAGAGAGGGGAGAAATCTCCCACCCATCTCCCCCCACCACGGAGGAACAAGAGGTGCGTGGGTGGAAGCTGGTCCCGTGGTGGGTTAGTACCAACAGCTGAGTGGGTTTGCACCCTGGGTTTGCACTAACAGCTGAGTGAGTTTGCACCCTGGGTTTGCACTAACAGCTAAGTGGGTTTGCACCCTGGGTTTGCACTAACAGCCGAGTGAGTTTGCACCCTGGGTTTGCACTAACAGCTGAGTGAGTTTGCACCCTGGGTTTGCACTAACAGCCAAGTGGGTTTGCACCAACATCTGGGTGGGTTTGCACCAACATCTGGGTGGGTTTGCACCAACAGCTGAGTGGGTTTGCACCCTGGGTTTGCACCAACAGCCAGGTGGGTTTGCACTGACAGCAGAGTGGGTTTGCACCAACAGCTGAGTGAGTTTGCACCCTGGGTTTGCATCAACAGCTGGGTGGGTTTGCACCCTGGGTTTGCACTAACAGCCAAGTGGGTTTGCACCAACAGTTGGGTGGGTTTGCACCAACAGCTGGGTGGGTTTGCACCCTGGGTTTGCATCAACAGCCAAGTGGGTTTGCACCAAGAGCTGAGTGGGTTTGCACCTTGGGTTTGCATCAACAGCTGGGTGGGTTTGCACCCTGGGTTTGCACCGACAGCCAGGTGGGTTTGCACCAGCAGCTGCGTGGGTTTGCTCCAACAGCTGGGTGGGTTTGTTTGGGTTTTGCTCTTTCTGAGGGATTTTGGAGGGCTGGAGTCTGCAGAGGGGCTGGAAATCTGTCCTCCACCTCCCAATGTGTCTCCCAGCATGGGGAAAGGTCTCAGTGCTCCTTTATGCCCTGGTTAATTATTCCCATGCATTACACTTAGATAAGGCTGGATGAGGCTGTGTGCAGCCTGACCTGGGGTAGGGTGTCCCTGCCCATGGCAGAGGGATTGGAACTGGCTGATCCTTGTGGCCCCTTCCAACCCTGACTGATTCTGTGATTCTATGACAAAGCAGGCAACGACCCAGCCCTGCACAGCCACTTTGTGCCACTCTCTCACCACTCACTTTCCACAAGACCTCCCTGTAGGGATGCTCTGCAAGTGCATAGTGATGAGCTGGGTCCCTACAAGCTCTCCAGAGCTGCAGATTTGGGTCTGACACAGCACCCACAGGCACCCACAGGCAGCCACAGCACCCACAGGCAGCCACAGCACCCACAGGCAGCCACTCCCTGCCTGGGGAGTTTTGATTAAAGATCCTTTTAACACCAAATAACAAGAACAAATCACTCCTCCCTTGCTACCAATATCCTCCCTGCTTCTGGCTTTGTGGGTTTTTAAGGCTAGGGAGGAAGTGTTTTTTCTGGGGGAGGGAGGAAGAAGAGCAGATAGAGGAGGGAGGAAGAAGAGCAGATAGAGGAGGAACAATTTCCCAACCAGATCTGTAGAATCAGAAGTTAAAGAGAGCTCCTCCAAAGCCTTGGGTGCTCCTCACTGGGCAGCTGGCTCTTTGCTGTCACCCTGGGCCTGTGGCCAGCAGGGACAGGCAGCTGGATGCCAGTTCCTCGAGCAGAGCCAGAGGAATGCTGCAGATAACTCTTCTCTCTCTGTCCCTTGCAGGGCTGCCATCTGCTGTGGGAGCCATAACCTGGTCAGAGGCAGAGGATGGGAGGCACTGCTGAACTCACTCACACATCCCTGACTGTCCTCACCTTGCTAGGTAAGAGCAGCAGCATCTGGTCTCTTTGATCTGGAGGTCTCCAAGGCAGAGCTGAGAGAGGGCTGTTGGAGGGACCAAGCAGGACATCACCCAGAGGCATTGGGTTGCTCACCCAGGACAAGCTTCTCTGTGTTCTGTGGCTGCAGGGATGCTGAAGCTCCTTCTCCTGGGTGCTTTAGACACCAGGGGTGTGTGTTGGTGCAGTGCCCAACCTCTCTTTGCTCAAGAAAGTCTCCCCCTTTGCCAGTTCAAAAACAGCAAAGGGGGCTACAAGAAAGCTGGGGAGGGGCTTCTGACAAGGGCTTGGAGTGACAGGGTGAGAGGGAATGGCTTTGGGCTGGAATAGGGGAGATTGAAGCTGGAGATTAGGGAGAAACTCTTGGCAGTGAGGGTGGGGAGAGACTGGCATGGGTTGCCCAGGGATGCTGTGGATGCTCCCTCTTGGTGGTGTTCGTGACAGGGCTGGAGGAGGTCCTGAGCAAGCTGCTGTAGTGGGAGGTGTCCTTGCCCATGGCAAGGGGGTTGGAACTGGATGATCTTCATGGTCCACTCCAACCCAACCCATGCTGTGATTTTGTGGAACCTGGGTGAAAAGCAGGAGGTGCAGGACCAGGATCCTTCTGCAGCCCAGTCTTGTCCTGGCCTCTGCCAGCAGGACTGACTCATGACAAAGCCACTACACATAGAACCATAGAATCAGTCAGGGCTGGAAGGGACCACAAGGAGCAGCCAGTTCCAACCCCCCTGCCATGTCCAGGGACACCCTACCCTAGAGCAGGCTGCCCACAGCCTCATCCAGCCTGGCCTTAAACACCTCCAGGGATGAGGCTTCCACCACCTCCCTGGGCAACCCTTTCCAGGCTCTCACCACTCTCATGCTGAACAACTTCTCCCTAACATCCAGTCTGAATCTTCCCATTTCCAGCTTTGTTCCATTCCCTCCAGCCCTATCCCTACCTGACAGCCTACAAAGTCCCTCCCCAGCTTTCTTGTAGCCCCCTTCAGACCCTGTTGCCTGTTGTCTGGGGATGTCTTTTTTCACCACGCTCTGCAGAGATCCACACACACTCATCTGGGACCATTTCTGGATCTCAGGGAGTCTCAGGCTGCACTCTGAAGGTCTCTTTTCAGCAGGGAGACTTTGGACTTCAGACAACTGAGAATTGGATAATGTCTTCAAGCTAATTCATCATCCCAGGCAGAGGCTGCTGGCCTGTCCTTATAAATATCTAATTACCTCTTAATGTTCTCTGGATCCCCAAGGAGGCAGAGGGAAGGGTGGCTGCCCTAGATTGGGAGGCAATTAGCCTGGTTGGGAAATTGGTCTGACCCAAATCTAGGAGAGGCAATGAGAGAAGAGAGTTGGGTTCTCCCATTAACCAGCTGAGTTCATGCAGCTTGCTCCACATCCAAGCTGAGCCCAGAAGAGGGAGAGGGGAAAAAAAAAAAGCCTGAGTGTAAAGCCTGGGAGGGTTGTTTGCCTCTGACCTTTGGCTGATGATGCAATCCAGCTCAGCAGCCAGCTGGGACAGAGAGAAATCCTCCCTGGGAGCAGAAGTGAGGGACAAAACAACACCAGCTATAAATGAGGCTCAGGGAAACACTCCAAAGCTGGAGAATCAGAGAATGGGTTAGGTTGGAAGGGAGCTCAAAGCTCAGCCAGTTCCAACCCCCCCTGTGCCATAGGCAGGGACACCTCCAACTAGAACAGGTTGCTCAAGGACTTATCCAACCTGGTCCTGAACATCTCCAGGGAGGTTGTGGAGCACAGAAGCACCCAATGTGATCTTTGATCACATTGGGTNCAAGGTCTCCTGGAAGCCTTCTCTTCTCCAGGCTGCAGAGCCCCAACTCTCTCAGCCTGTCCTCATAGCAGAGCTGCTGCAGCCCTCTGAGCATCCTTGTGGCCCTCCTCTGGACTGGCTCTGACACACAGAGGTCTGGGATGGCAGGTCCACAGATTCACAGGTTGAATTGGGTTGGAAGAACCCCTCCAAGGTCACCTTGCCCAGCCCCCCCCTGCACTCAGCAGGGACTCCTCCAACTAGAGCAGGCTGCCCAGAGCCACAGCAAGTCTGCTCTTCAATGTCTCCAGGCATGAGGCAACCTATTGCAGTGTCTCACCACCTTCATTGTGGAGAGCTTCCTCCTGATGTCCGACCTAAATCTGCCCTGCTGCAGCCCCAGGTTGGCAATGCCTCCCCTCCCTTGGCCCTAGCACCCAAAGGATAACTTCCCAGCACTGTTTAAAGCTGGTGAAGGCCACAGAGAGGAACTCTCTCACGACCAAAGGCTGTCAGGAAAGTCTAAAGATCTCTCTGGCCTTTCTTCATTCCATTTGGTAAGCTTAAAAGTGAGAGTTCAGGAGTGACAGAAGATGCTCAGCCTCAGAGGTACTGAGATTTACTGCTCTGCTTTCCTCTCAACTCTTAGCTCTAACCACACCCTTGAATCCTCTTTTGTGCAGGGGCAAATGTTAGAAATACAGAAGAGGAGGTAAAAAGTGTGAGATGGCAAAAGCAGAGGTAGTTACCACTGCAGAGCAGGTGGAATCTCACCAGTCCTGAAGGCTTCAATCAGGGCCAGGAGGATGCTGAGAGGGCTGCAGCAGCTCTGCTGTGAGCACAGACTGAAAGAGTTGGGGCTGTGCAGGCTGGAGCAGAGGAGGCTCCCAGGGGACCTTCTTGTGGCCTTCCAGGGTCTGAGGGGGGCTACAAAAAAGCTGGGGAGGGACTTTTGAGGCTGTCAGGGAGTGCCAGGAGTGGGGGGAATGGAGCAAAGCTGGAAGTGGGGAGAGTGAGGCTGGAGGTGAGAAGGAAGTTGTTGAGCATGAGAGTGGTGAGAGGCTGGAATGGGTTGCCCAGGGAGGTGGTTGAGGCCCCATGGCTGGAGGTGTTTCAGGCCAGGCTGGCTGAGGCTGTGTGCAGCCTGCTCTAGGGTAGGGGGTCCCTGGGCATGGCAGGGGGGTTGGAACTGGCTGCTCCTTGTGGTCCCTTCCAGCCCTGACTGATGATTCTATGATTCCATGAGGAAGCTCCAAAGCTCCCTGTTACCTACCCTGATCTTCTAACTGCTTAATTATCACTTTCATCTATCATCTAACTGAGTGAGATGCAGGCATTTGACCCCCAACACCAGCCAGGCACCTTGGAAGTGTAGGTGACAACTCCTCCAGAGCTCTGGCATTGATTACACTTGAGCAAATCGATGCCTGACAGTTGTAGCCCATAACCTTGGCGGGGAGGAAGGGACAGCAGAGGTAAGCAAGGAGGGGGAGGTGTAGAGACCCTGGATGGAATCAAAAGGACTGATGAGTGCAGTTCGGCTTGGTTGGGGAAGAGAATCCCAGGAGAAAAGGGATGGGAGTGCTGCTAATGGCTGCTTTGTTTGTGGAATAGGTGGGAATTCTTCACCATAGGTCACCCCCTAACCTCGACCTGGAAAGCTGCTAAACCTTCCTCCATCCCCTGCCCTCCAGCACAACACAACCCAATTCTCCATTAACTCCTGATGATTTTAACCTGCTGCCCAGCAGAATTCTTTCCAGCTGAGACTTGCCTCAGCACAGCCACTGCTGACCCCAGTGGGAGAAGGTTTCCCCAGCTTCCACAAGCTTCTCCCTTCGGGAAGGTAACAATTGGAGATGACAAATGGCACCTACCTGGATTTGGAGGGAATATCACCCTCCAAAAGCTGCTTTTTCTCTTATCCCAAAGCACCAGACACAAGCTGTGGTCCCTCTCTGCTGTGTGACATCAGAAGCTGGCAGGCTCTTGCCTGCCCGTGGCTCTTTCGCAGCAGCACAGCCCAGCTGCTGGAGCTGAGGGTTGGGGTAATTGCCTGATGCTCAGACACCAGGAGCAGCCAACAGCTGCTCCAAACCCACCGAGCCAATTAGTGGAGCCCCTCACCCACCTCCTCCTCATCTCCACACGCAAGAGCAGCTGTGGAACAGGAGACAAACCCCAGGAGCTACAGGTAAAGGGCTGCTTCCCCTAAGCCCCGGAGAGCTGAGCTGCCCATTCCCTGCTGGAAGTTACTCCTGCATAAAACATCAGACTTACTGGAGTGGCTTCATTTAACTGGTGCCCATGCTGAGGACTGGGGGAGGGAAGGAAGCAGATTGCTGCTTGGCATGGCAGGCTGAAGACAGTTATTAATTCAGTTACAAAGCAAGGAAGGATCCTGGGGCTAGCCAAAGCATCTCTCAGCTTATCAGCGCAGAAGCAGAGGGGGACAGTGCTGGGAGCACACTGCCTTCAGTGGCTCCAGCCCTGACAAGGGGACAGGCACTTCTCAGGGTGGCAGGGACAGAACAGCCTTGCTGGTGATCATTATCCCACCAGCTGCTTCTACACAGAAGAGATTTCCAAGCAGCTTCTGCTTTGTTCTGACTTCTTTGCTCTGCCAGCAAAGTGTCTGAAGAGTAGCAATGGGGCTGGGGAGGTTCTGGCAGGGAAGGGTTGGACTCAATGATCTCTTTGGGTCCCTTTCGACCCCTGACATCCTGTGAAGGGTCTGGAGAGCAGGGCTGGGGAGGTGCAGATGAGGGAACTGGAGGTGTTCAGCCTGCAGAAAAGGAGACTCAGAGGAGACCTTCTGCTTCTCTGCAGCTCCCTGAAAGGAGGTTGGAACCGAGCAGGGGTTGGGCTCTTTTCCCAAGGAACAAACAATGGGATGAGAGGAAGTGGCCTCAACTTGCACCAGGGGAGGTTTAGGTTGGACATGAGGAACAATTTCTTCCCCTAAAAGGTTGCCAAACCCTGGTGCAGGTTACCCAGGGCAGTGGTGGAGTCACCATGCCTGGAGGGATTGAAAAGCTGTGCAGATGTGGTGCTGAGGGCCATGGTTTAGTGGTGACCTGGCAGTGCTGGGTTAAGGATTGGGCTCCAGGATCTTAAAGGGCTTTTCCCACCAAATGGATTCTGTGATTCCCTGAAGGGGGCCTGCTGGCATTTGCCATCTCTCTGGGACACAGAGTCAGCCCCTGCAGACAGCTGGCACTATCCAGTGAATCACCAGCACCACACCAAAGGGTGGCCCAGGCACAGGAGAAGGCAGAGGAGGTTCTGAAGTTCCTCTTGTGCCTATGCCTGAGCCATACTCCTGACAGCCAGATCAGAATCAAACCCATGTCCAAACACTACCCAGACAGCTTCAGGCTCATCTCTTAGTCCAAAAGTGGAGCTGACAGCTGCAGCATTGGTTTGAACAGCAGCAAGCAGCAGGTTTGAGTTATGGAGAGCTGCTGCTGTTGCAGATGCAGGGATGGAAGGGATCTGCCAGGTGCTGGCAGGGAGGCAGAGGCACATCTGCAGCGATCCAAGTTCTCCTCTCTCCTCTCCTCGCCTCCTCCTGGAGAGGAGGAACCAACCAGTTTGTAGAGACACAAGAGGAACACAGCACATCCTCCCTGCCAGGGTCAAGGAGGCCACTCAGGGGGTTCCCAGCTCCAGTCTTGTCCCTGCAGGTTTTCCAGTGGTCCTTCGCCCGCAGCTCTGCTCCCTCTGGCACAGCAGAGGCACTGCCAGGTGCTCAGCAGGGAGCACCCAGGCTCTGCCCCGGGCACAGGGCTGTGGTGACAGATGGGTTGTGATTGTCAGCTTGCTCCTTCTCTTGTTGCAGACAGCACCAGGGACACCCTACAGAACTGAAAATGAGAGCATTTAGGTAAAGCCAAAGCCAGCTGTGGCCAAGAAAGCCAATGGCATCCTGGGCTGGCTCAGGAGCAGTGTGGGCAGCAGGACAAGGGAGGTTCTTCTGCCCCTGTGCTCAGCACTGCTCAGGCCACACCTGGAGTACTGTGTCCAGTTCTGGGCTCCTTCATTGCAGAGAGATGTTGAGGTGCTGGAAGGTGTCCAGAGAAGGGCAGCAAGGCTGGGGAGGGGCCTGGAGCACAGCCCTGTGAGGAGAGGCTGAGGGAGCTGGGGGTGTGCAGCCTGCAGAAGAGGAGGCTCAGGGCAGAGCTCATTGCTGTCNGTTTGGTGCCAAGCACAGAGCAGCACAAGGAGCTATGGGCCAGTGTTTGAAGAGCAGCCTGTCCACACTCTCTTCCCTGAAGGCTCAGCAGAGGAGAAGGTCACTTTGGCTTGCAGAGCACGAGCCAGTCCCCCTGTGACCTACAGGTGAGCTTGGGCTGCCCTCCCCTTGGAGGAGGAAGCAAGCAGCAAGGGTTCTGCTTTCTGCTCTCCACTTTCAAAGGCATCAGCAAGAGGGGAAGCAGGTTCCTTGGCCACACCTGGGTGGGATTCCACCACTCCCACAGCAGATAAAAACCTCACTCAAACCCCAACATGCCACAGCTGGAGAAACAGAGAAGGGAGAGCTTTAGGTTGGATCTTAGGAACAATTTCTGTCCTGTAAGAGTGGTTTGGAACAGGCTGTCCAGGGAGGTGGTGGAGTCACTGTGCATGGAGGTGTTGAAGAAACCTGTGGCCAAGGCACCTGGGGACATGGTTTAGACTCATAGACTCATAGAACCATAGAATCAAGCAGGTGGGAAGAGACCTCCAAGCTCAGACAGCCCAACCTAGCACCCAGCCCTGGCCAAACAACCAGACCATGGCACTAAGTGCCCCAGCCAGGCTTGGCTTCAACACCTCCAGCCATGGGGCCTCAACCACCTCCCTGGGCAGCCCATTCCAGCCTCTCACCACCCTCATGCTCAACAACTTCCTCCTCACCTCCAGCCTCACTCTCCCCACCTCCAGCTTTGCTCCATTCTCCCCAGTCCTGGCACTCCCTGACAGCCTCAAAAGTCCCTCCCCAGCTTTTTTGTAGCCCCCTTCAGATCCTGGAAGGCCACAAGAAGGTCCCCTGGGAGCCTCCTCTGCTCCAGCCTGCACAGCCCCAACTCTTTCAGTCTGTGCTCACAGCAGAGCTGCTGCAGCCCTCTCAGCATCCTCCTGGCCCTGCTCTGGACACTCTCCAGCATCTCCACAGCCCTCTTGTCCCAGGGGCTCCAGAGCTGGATGCAGTACTCCAGGTGGGGTCTCAGCAGAGCAGAGCAGAGCAGAAAGAGAATCACCTCCTCCGAGGCTGGGTTACTGGTTGGACTCAGATGATCTTAGAGACCTTTTCCAGCTCAACCAATTTTATGATTCTAAGCAGAGCCTCCTGAAAGGCCCCAGGAGGGCTGCAGTGAGGCTCTACCCTTCTCTGTCTCCCTCTTTCCCTCCACTCGCTCTCGGCAGGTGGAAGATGAACGGCACAGAGCTAAAGATGGAGCCAGATTCCCGGTACAGGCTGGTTGCAGGTGACCTGGTGATAAGCAACCCAGTGAAAGCCAAGGATGCTGGCTCCTACCAGTGTGTGGCATCCAACCCCAGGGGCACAGTGGTCAGCAGAGAAGCCTCCCTCCGCTTTGGGTGTAAGTTTGCCCCCAGCAGGTGAATGAAAGGCAGTCAGAGGTATGCTGGGGCTGAACTGAACCTCCTTGCTCACATCACGAGAAGCTCTCCTGGGCATGACACCAACAGCATCACTTGAAGTGATCCCCTGGGGCTTTGGTGTCACTGTGGAAGGGGGCTTGGACTGGAGGAGCTTTAAGGGTCCTTTCCAACCCAAAGCAGTCTGTGGGTCTGTGATCTGGGGAGGCTTAGGTTGGATATTAGGGAACATTCCTTTGCTGCAAGAGTGGTCAGGGATTGGCACAGGGAGGTGGTGGAGTCACCATGCCTGGAGGTGTTGAAGAAACCTGTGGGCATGGCACCTGGGGACATGGTTGAGTGGCCATGCTGGGCTTGGGTTGGTGGTTGGCCTGGGTGATCTTTTCCAACCTCAATGAGTCAATGCTCTTTGGACCTCCCTCTGCACAACCACCAAAGGCCAGGCTGTGGAGAGGGAGGTGAAATGCAGCAGGGTTTTGTGGCCCATGGAGAAGTCTGACTCTGCCTCTTCAGTTCTGCAGGAATTCTCTGCTGAGGAGAGAGACCCTGTGAGGATCACAGAAGGCTGGGGAGTGATGTTCACCTGCAGCCCCCCTCCCCACTACCCAGGTAAGAGGTTCCAGCTCAGCAGCACCACTAGCAGGGAGTAGCAGCACTGCTGAGGGGTTGCTGATGACCCCAAACTGGGTGGAGTGGCTGCCACAGCAGAGGCTGTGCTGCCATTCAGCCAGACTGGGACAGGCTGGAGGGGTGGGCAGGGAGAGATGGAATGAAACTCACCAAGGGCAAGGGGAGAGTCTGGCAGCTGGGAAAGAACAACCCCAGGGAGCAGGATAGAATCAGGCAGAGAAGGGGAAGAGGATCTGGGGGTACTGGTGGCTGGGAGGGTGAGCATGAGCCAGCAATGTGCTCTGGGGGCCAGCAGGGCCAGTGCCATCCTGAGGTGGGTTAAAAGGGCTGTGGGTAGGAGGTCAAGAGAGGTTCTCCTGCTCCTCTGTTCTGCCCTGCTGAGGCCACATCTGGGCTACTGTGTCTAGTTCTGGGCCTCCCAGTTCAAGAAGGACCTCAGGGAACTGCTGGAGAGAGTCCAGCACAGAGCCACAAAGATGCTGCAGGGAATGGAACAGCTCTGTTAGGAGAGAGCCTGAGGGAGCTGGGGCTGGGAGCTTGGAGCAGAGGAGCTGAGAGGTGACCTCAGCAATGGTTCTAAAGATGTGCAGGTGAGTGGCAGAGGCTGGAGCCAGGCTCTGCTGGGGGATGCCCAATGCCAGCACAAGGGGCAGTGGTGGAAGCTGAGGCAGAGGAAGCTCCATGGAAACATGAGGAGGAATTTTTTACCCTGTGAAGGTAACAGAGCCTGGCACAGGCTGCCCAGGGGGGCTGTGGAGTCTCCCTCTCTGGAGACAATTCAAACCCCACCTGGATGTGTTCCTGTGTGATCTGCTCTGGCAGAGGGGTTGGACTGGCTGAACTTTGGAGGTCCCTTCCAGCCCCTGACATTCTGTGATTCCCAGATGGGTGAAGCACTCCTCACTTCCCTTTGGGAATTCTAGGCTCAGTTTGGGGCTAATTCACACTCTGAGGCAGGGCTCAGCATGTGGAAAAGGATCAGCTTCAGCTTGGAGTGGCCTAGAAGACAGCCTGCTGGGCTTAGCCTCACCCCAGAGGGCAGAGGCAGCTCCTGCAGCACTTCCTCTCTGCCTTCCCCACAGGTTTGTCCTACAGATGGCTCCTGAATGAGTTTCCCAACTTCATCCCAGCCGACGGGAGGCGTTTTGTGTCCCAGACCACAGGGAACCTGTACATTGCCAAGACAGAGGCTTCTGACCTGGGCAACTACTCCTGCTTTGCCACCAGCCACATTGATTTCATCACCAAGAGTGTCTTCAGCAAGTTCTCCAGGCTCAGCCTTGCTGCAGAGGGTCAGTGCCCACTAGAGAACATGAGAAGGAACTTGTTTGGTGGGAGGGTGCTGGAGCAGGCTGCCCAGAGAGGTTGTGGAGTCTCCTTCTCTGCAGAGCTTCCAACCCCACTTGGCCATTGTGCTCCTGGGCAAGCTGCTGGGGGTGCCCTGCTTGAGCAGAGAGGGGTTGGGCTGGATGATCCCCAGAGGTCCCTTCCAACCCCCCCCCACTTTGGGATCTTGGGGTCCTGTGACTGGGAAAAGAGTCCAGCACCAAGCTCTCAGGCTCCACAGGACACCTGCAGTGCACAAATCTCCCTCCAGCATCTCAGGGGAGCTTAAGAGAGCTCACAAAAAAACATTACCTGGCTGGATCCTGGGGGAAGCAGCTCTGTCTGCAGGCTTCACTGCTTCTGCAGCTACAATCCCCATCAGTGAGGCTTCCCTGTCTGAGAGAGAGAGACAAGGCACAAGGTGCACCCTGGGCAGGCTCACATAATGTATCAGAGCATGGATTGGGTTGGAATGGACCTTAAAGTTCATCCATGTCCAACCTCCCTGCCATGGGCAGGGACAGCTCTCACTAGCCCAGGTTGCTCAAGGCCCCATCCAGTCTGGCTTTCAACACTCCAAAGCTTGGAGCTTCCACAATGTCTCTGGGCAACCTCTTCCAGTACCTCACCACCCCCATGGGGAAGAATTTCTTCCTCATGTCAGATCTCAATGCAGCTTCTTCCAGCTTGAAGCCATCAGCCCTCATCCTGTCCCTCCATGCCTTTGTCAGAAGTCCCCTTCTAGCTCTCCTGTAGCAGTTCCCTGTTCTAAGGTGTCCCCAGAGCCTTCTCTTCTGCAAGCTGAACAATCCCAACTCTCTCAGCTTGTCCTCACAGGAGAGCTGCTCCAGTCCTTGATTCATCTCTGTGGCCTCCCTTGGACCTGCTCTAACAGTTCCAATAGTCCAGGTGGGAAGAGTCCACAACGACTCTCCTCTGCCTTTGGTGACCTTGCAGAGGTGCACCTAAAGATACTTCTTAGGCACATCAAAGGAAGTTCAGCAGTTAGGAAATTAAGCAGAAATGGTCCTGAGAAGCTGTAAAGAGATTTTGAGAGACTTCAGCAGGAGCTGCTTTAAGGAGAAAAGGGAACTTGGCCTCTGTTGCCTTATCCAAACCCAGCGAGGTTTGGGGGAGCGCTGTAACCTTGCAGGTACCTCTGCACTCTGAGACCTCAGGTGTGACACTTTGAAGCCATCCAGGCCTCCTGAGTGGTGCTTTCCTTTTAACAGATGCCAGGCAGTATGCACCCAGCATAAAAGCCAGGTTCCCTGCAGACACCTACGCTCTGGCTGGGCAGGTGGTGACCCTGGAGTGCTTTGCCTTTGGAAAGTGAGTCAAGCGTCGGTGGCCCTCGGGCTTGGGCTGGGGAGGGCATCCCAGAACCTGCCACTTCTCTGTAAACCAACCAACCCTCCTCTGTAAAGCAGAGATGGAGCTGGAACAGAAGGAGGGAGGAAACTGGCTAAAGCCATCTGTCCTGCTGGCCGTGGTCCAGCTGGGATGGGACCTGGGTGGCTAAGGGGGGGCCGAGTTACGCTGCAGCGCAGCGGCCAAGGGCTGGTCCTTACCAGATGGACTCTTACAGCCCTGTCCCTCGGATCAAGTGGAGGAAGCTGGATGGCTCCCACGCCTCCAAGTGGATCGGCAGCGAGCCCCTCCTGCAGATCCAGGATGTTGGCTTTGAGGATGAAGGCACCTACGAGTGTGAGGCTGAAAACATCAAAGGGAGGGACACCTACCAGGGCCGCATCATCATCCAAGGTAACACACCCAGAGCAAAACGCCTCGGGCAATGGACTGAGCCTTTGGGAGGGAAATCAACTCCCCTGATCCTGCCTCCAGTCAGCCCCAATGAAGCCCATAACAGACCTGCAGAGATCCCTGCTGGCTGTGCTTACAGCTGGGCTGGGGAGAGTCTCACAGTATCACCAAGGTTGGAAGAGACCTCACAGATCATCAAGTCCAACCCTTTACCACAGAGCTCAAGGCTAGACCATGGCACCAAGAGGGACACCTCCTAACTTAGAATCATAGAATGGTTTAGGTTGGAAGGGACCTCAAGGATCATCCAGCTCCAACCCCCTGCCATAGGGGGGCCTCATCCAGCCTGGCCTTAAACACCTCCAGGGAGGAAGCATCCACAACCTCCCTGGGCAACCTGTGCCAGTGTCTCACCACCCTCACTGGAAAGAACTTCCTCCTAACATCCAGTCGGAATCTCCCCTCCTCCAGTTCAAACCCATTCCCCCTCGTCCTGACATTCCCAGACCTTGTCAATAGTCCCTCCCCAGCCTTCCTGCAGGCTCCCTTCAGATACTGCAAGGCCACTATAAGGTCTGCTCGAATCCTTCTCTTCTCCAGGCTGCAGAGCCCCAACTCTCTCAGCCTGTCCTCATAGCAGAGCTGCTGCAGCCCTCTGAGCATCTTTGTGGCTTCTAACTTGCTCTAAAACGATTCTAGCAGAACTGACTGTTGATTGGCCAGGGCTGGGTGCTAGGTTGGGCTGGATGAGCTTGGAGCTCTCTTCCAACCTGCTTGATTCTATGATTCCATGATGTAATGAGGGAAGGAAATCCAGTGGGGGAAAAAAGTCAAACATGGTTTTCAAGTGAGACCTTCTCCAAGCCTTGAGGTGCACCCACAAGGGTTAATGCTGGGAGCTGTGAACCACAGAATCAGAACCAGTCAAGCTACAAAACTTAAACCTGCCTGTCTCAGTCTGAATCCAGCCTTCCCTGAAGCTCAGGACTGACTCTTCAGAAGAGAAACCACAAAATGCTCTTCCCCAGGTCTGGAGGCTGCCATCATTTTGTGCAGCCCAAGTGCACAGCTGCAGCCAGCCCCATGGAGGACTCAGCCTGGCAAAGGCTGCACAAAAGGGAAAGGCTTTTCAGCAGTGGCACTGCCAGCAGAGCATCCTTCTGCTTGCCTGGCACAACAAACCTCATCCTAGTTGATAGGAGGTTGAGCATGAGCCAGCAATGTGCTCTGGTAGCCAGCAGGGCCAGTGCCATTCTGGGGTGGATTAAAAGGGCTGTGGTGAGTAGGTCGAGAGAGGTTCTCCTGCCACTCTGCTCTGCCCTGCTCAGGCCACATCTGCAGTGCTGTGTCCAGTTCTGGGGCCCTCCAGTTCAAGAGGGACATAGAACTGCTGGAGAGAGTCCAGCACAGAGCCGCAAAGATGCTGGAGGGGATGGAACAGCTCTGTTAGGAGAGAGCCTGAGGGAGCTGGGGCTGGGAGCTTGGAGCAGAGGAGCTGAGAAGTGACCTCAGCAATGGTTCTAAAGATGTGCAGGTGAGTGGCAGAGGCTGGAGCCAGGCTCTACTGGGGGATGCCCAAAGCCAGCACAAGGGGCAGTGGTGGAAGCTGAGGCAGAGGAAGCTCCATGGAAACATGAGGAGGAATTTTTTGCCTGTGAGGTTGACAGAGCCTGGCACAGGCTGCCCAGGGGGGCTGTGGAGTCTTCCTCTCTGGAGATACCCAAACCCCTCCTGGATGTGTCCCTGTGTGATCTGCTCTGGGTGATGCTGCTCGGGCAGGGGGGTTGGACTGGCTGAACTTTGGAGGTCCCTTCCAGCCCCTGACATTCTGTGATTCATCTGCTCTTCTGGTGCTCTGCCACCACTCTTTTTCCTCTGCCACCACTCTTGCTCCTCTGCCACCACTCTTGTTCCTCTGCAGCTCAGCCAGAGTGGCTGAAGGTGATCACAGACACCGAGGCTGACATCGGCTCTGACCTGCGCTGGAGCTGCGCCGCTGCCGGCAAACCCAGACCCACCGTGCGGTGGCTCCGGGACGGGCAGCCCCTGACCTCCCAGGTACCACCAGCAGTGCAGGGCTGACAGCCAGAGCAGCTCAACCAGCGCACACCACAACCTGCAGTGCTCAACCTGCTGACTCCAGACTTAAACTCTCCTCCTGCCTCTCTGCAAACGCCTCTCAACCCCCTGTTCCTCACCCTCGCATCCCTATTCCATGCGTCCCCCTGTGAGGCTGCAAAGCCATCATGCCACAGCCCTGACCACCAGCAAGGTCCTTCTCCCACCACTGCCATCCCAGCCATTGCTTCATGCAACTACAGGGACTCACAGCCAGTTACCAAGGTGGATAAAGAGCTCCTTGTACCTGTCTCTGTATGACCTGCACGTTGCTGCTCAGGCACTCAGAAGTCTCAGCAAACAGAGCACGGTGATGAGGGGACAGACTGGGAAAGAGGAAACAAAAAGTGAGGTCCTGTGTTTTCTCCCATGGAAAACCAGGCTGGCTTCAAACTGGCACTAGAGTCTGTCATGAAATTCAACCCTGAGCACACGAGGCTTGAATTCCATCTCTGTTTCTCTCATCTAATTGGCTCCATCCTCTTGTTTGCACAGAACCGCATCGAAGTGAGCGGTGGAGAGCTGAGGTTTTCCAAGCTAGTCCTGGAGGACTCTGGCATGTATCAGTGTGTGGCTGAGAACAAGCATGGCACAGTGTATGCAAGTGCTGAATTAACAGTGCAAGGTAAATCCTCCTTCCCCAGTGCTCTGGGTCTGGATGGGATGCTGAAGGATTTTAGATCTCTTCCTAATATCCTGTGCCTGTGATCTGGAAGACAAAGAGCAGGCAACAAAACCGCTTTGCTCACCACTCAGACGTTGGTGCTGGTTCAACTCAAGGCACTCTGCAAGCCCTTGAAAGGTTAATCCTTGTGTAAACCCCAAACAAGGACATCTCTTTAGCCACAGAAGCTGGGCAGGACAGGGAGCACCACAAAGCTCACCTGCAGCACAAAGCCCTCCTGGGTTTTCTTTCCCAGCCTCCAGCTTGCTTTGCTGGAGGGTGACCGCAACTTGCCAAACTCGATGCCAAACTTGCTCCACATCAGTCCAAAATTCAATGCCAATTGAATCCCATACATCAGTCCAAACTCGATGCCAAACTTGCTCCACATCCAAAATGTTCTTCTCCTCGTGGTCAGGAGATGCCAGAGAGAAAGCAAAGGCCTTAAGCACCAACTGCTCGCCGTTAATGCGCCGCGAGGGCGCCAAGGTAACCCAAATTCCCTCCCTGCAATTCCAGGAGGATTTTTAGGTGAGCTGGATGCATTGGTGACTTGGAGCAGGATATTGAAGAGAACATTATCCCCCCCCCTTCATTTTCCAAAGCAGCTGTTCTGGTGGCTCCCAAAGACCTTGCACTTGTTAGGGTCATCCCCATCGCTCCGCACGACGCGCGCCAGGCGCTAGAGACCAACCCGCGGCAGATGAACCTCTCCTGCATCCTGCTCACCAGACACTGCCATGCTTCTGTTGCCATCAGCACCTCCTTGTGTGGCAGTGCTCACGGAGCAGAGGTTTCTAATCATTCCTTAATCCTCCTTTTATTTCTTTCTTTCTCCTCTCCCTGTAGCCCTAGCACCAGATTTCAGACTAAACCCAGTGAAGCGCCTGATCCCTGCAGCCCGAAGCGGGAAGGTCATCATCCCATGCCAGCCAAGAGCAGCCCCAAAAGCCACTGTGCTCTGGACCAAAGGGACTGAACTCCTCATCAACAGTAGCAGGTAGCAGCACAGAGTCAGCTTCTACCTAGAAAGCAGAGCTGAAACCACCTGGTTTTCTCTTGCCAGAAGACTGGACCTGCTGAGCCAAGGGTTTGGCTCCGTCCCTGACCACAAGCACTTTGTGATCCTCCCTGGTGTCTCCTTTAGAGAGCTCCTGCATAGTCTTTTGCAGCCCTGTCTTTACCAGCAGCTTCTCTAAGATCAGCAAGTGTCAGGTGTGCAGAGGGAAGAGAGATGTTTAACCTTCCCCTTGTGTGGTTTCTCCTTCCTTTCCAGGGTGACTATTACCCCAGATGGCACCTTGATCCTCCAGAACATCAGCAAGTCTGATGAGGGGAAGTACACCTGCTTTGCTGAGAACTCCATGGGCAAAGCCAACAGCACTGGAATCCTCTCTGTTCGAGGTAGAGATCACAGAATCACACAGAATATTAGGGGCTGGAAGGAACCTTGAAAGATCATCTAGTCCAATCCCCCTGACAGAGCAGGATCACCTATACCAGATCACAAAGGAATGCATCCAAGTGGGTTTTGAGTATTTCCAGAGAGGGAGACTCCACAGCCCCCCTGGGTAGCCTGTTCCAGTGTTCTGTCACCCTCACCGTGAACAAAAATCCTCCTCATGTTTAAATGAAACTTTCTATGCCTCAGCTTCCACCCATTGCCCCTTGTCCTGTCATCAGACATCACCAAGAAGAGTCTGGCTCCATCCTCCTGGCACTCACCCTTTACAAATTCATAAACATTGATGAGGTCTCCCCTCAATCTCCTCTTCTCCAAGCTAAAGAGCCCCAAGCAACAGCGCAACTCTTTGTACAGTCTCTGCAGTTTGAATGTTTTAAAACCAAGAGCAGTTTCAGATCCCTCAAATATAAAAAAAGGGGGGGGGGGAAATAAAAGCCATAATCTTCCCCTCCCCCCCCAAATCAGTCCACATTACTTTGCCTTCAAAGATTAAGAATCACTGAATTGTCAGGGCTGGAAGGGACCTCAAGGACCATCCAGTTTCAATCACCCTGCTGTGCCCAGGGACACCTCATGCTCGAGCAGGTTGCTCACAGCCACATCCAACCTGGCCTTAAACACCTCCAAGGATGAGGCTTCCACCACCTCCCTGGGCAACCTGTGCCAGGCTCTCAGCACCCTCATGCTGAAGAACTTCTTCCTAACACCCAGTCTGAATCTACTCATTTCCAGCTTTGTTCCATTCCCCTCAGTCCTATCACTACCTGACAGCCTAAAAAGTCCCTCCCCAGCTTCCTTGTTGTCCTCTTCAGATTCTGAAAGGCCACAAGAAGGTCTCCTCAGAGCCTCCTCTTCTCCATCCTGCACAGCCCCAACTCTCTCAGTCTGTCTTCATAGCAGAGCTGCTGCAGCCCTCTGAGCATCCTCCTGGCCCTTCTCCAGACATGCTCCAGCACCTTCAGATCTTTCTTGTCCCAGGGGCTCCAGCACTGGATGAAGTACTCCAGGTGGGGTCTCACCAGTGTGGAGTAGAGTGGCAGAATCACCTCCCTGGCCCTGCTGGCCACACTTCTGCTGCTGCAGCCCAGGCTCTGCTTGGCTTTCTGGGCTGCAAGTGCACACTGCTGGCTCCTGTTGAGCTTCTCACCCACCAGCTCCCCCAAGTCCCTCTCCCCAGGGCTGCTCTCAGACACCTAAGGATGCTCTGATTTGATGTTTCTCCTCTGCTCACCTCACACTCCCAGAAGCAATGCAGGACTCAGGGAACTGGAGGCATCTCAAGCTGTGGGGCAGCAAACCTGGCACACCAAATCCAACCTACCCACACCCAGTCCTTGAGAAAAGCACTTCCATTTTCTAACCACTGCAGTCCCTCATCTTCCTCCTGCAAAGCCACAGCTGCCAGAGAGGGATTGTCAGCCCTCTAAGCTGGAAAGAGTCGCTTGGTTTGGATGCTCTGCAGCAGTGGAACACTGCAACAGGTTGCCCAGGAGGTGGTTGAGGTCCCATCCCTGGAGATACTCAAGGTCAGGCTTGACAAGGCTCTGAGCAACCTGCTCCAGTGAAGCACAGAATCACAGAATCAGTCAGGGTTGGAAGGGACCACAAGGATCATCTAGTTCCAACTGGACTGCAGGGGGTTTGGACTGGATGAGCTCTGGAAGTCCCTCCCAGTCCAACCCATTCTGATTCACACCCATCTGGTACCTGGACCCTGGCAGCTAACAGCTCTCTCCTCGCTCCCTCTCTCTACAGATGCCACCAAAATCACATTGGCACCATCTAGTGCTGACATCAACGTAGGTGAAAACCTCACCCTACAGTGCCATGCATCCCACGACCCAACCATGGACCTAACCTTCACCTGGTCACTGGATGACTTCCCCATTGACTTGGACAAGGCTGAGGGACACTACCGGCGAGCCAGCGCGGTGAGCGCGGAGGGCAGGGAGGTGCCACCAAAACCCAGGGCAGCCTCTTTGCTTGGCATTGCTGAGTGCTGGGTTGTGATCAGATGTCTTCAAAACTTCTCCTCCCTGTCTTTTTTCCTCTGGGCAGAAGGAAGCTATTGGAGACCTCAGCATCTTCAACACCCAGCTGAAGCACTCAGGGAGGTACACGTGCACAGCCCAGACCGTGGTGGACAGCGCCTCCGAGTCAGCCACGCTGACTGTCAGAGGTCATTTCTCACTTGTAAAGTCCCCTGCTCTTTAGAAGCCTGAAAGGATGGTGTGGGCCTTGCAAGGGATCAGCTTCCTCCCTCATGGCCACCTCACCATCCCTCTTGACCATTCTGACCACCTCAGCATCTCTCCTGACTACCTCACCTTCCCTTTTGAACACCTCCCCATCTCTCCTGACCATCCCAACCATCCCTTCTGACCACCTCACCTTCCCTCCTGACCACCCTGACCACCTCACCATCCCCTTTAACCACTTCACCTTCCCTTTTGAACACCTCCCCATCTCTCCTGACCATCNTCCCATCTCTCCTGACCATCCCAACCATCCCTTCTGACCACCTCACCTTCCCTCCTGACCACCCTGACCACCTCACCATCCCTTTTAACCACTTCACCTTCCCTTTTGAACACCTCCCCATCTCTCCTGACCATCCCAACCATTCCTTCTGACCACCTCACTTTCCCTTGTGACCATCTCAACATCCTTTGTGACCACTTCCCCATCCCTCCTGACCGTTTCAACCATCCCTCCTGACCATCTCAACCATCCCTCCTGACCATCTCAACCATCTCTCCCAACCATCCCTCCTGACCATCTCAATCATCCCTCCTGGCCATCTTCCCATCCCTTTTGACCACCTCCCCTCCTGACCTCCTCACTCTCCCTCTGACCACCTCACAATCCAACAGTTGAACTGGATGAGCTTTCACAGAGGGTCAAACTGGAGATGAGGCTTCCTAACTCCCATGGTTATAATTCATCAGTTGCATGACAGAAATCAACCAGAGAATCATTCAACTTGCAAATGCCCTCTAAGATCATCAGGTCCAACCTTCCAGCCAAGACCTCCAGGCCCACCTCCCAAAGTGCCACATCTACTCATGTCTTTTTTCCACCCCTCCAGGGATGGTGACTCCACCTGGGCAATAAGAGCCTCTGATTCTTTTCATTTTAACAAGCTGTGTCCAGTTCTGGGCTGCTCAGTTCAAGAGAGATGTTGAGGTGCTGGAAGGTGTTTGGAGAAGGGCAGCAAGGCTGGGGAGGGGCCTAGAGCACAGCCCTGTGAGGAGAGGCTGAGGGAGCTGGGGGTGTGCAGCCTGCAGAAGAGGAGGCTCAGGGCAGAGCTCATTGCTGTCTGCAGCTCCCTGCAGGGAGGCTGTAGCCAGGTGGGGTTGGGCTCTGCTGCCAGGCAGCCAGGGACAGAAGAAGGGGACACAGCCTCAAGCTGTGGCATGGCAGGTTCAGGGTGGATGTTAGGAGGAAGTTGTTGGCAGAGAGAGTGATTGGCATTGGAATGGGCTGCCCAGGGAGGTGGTGGAGTGGCTGTGCCTGGAGGTGTTGAAGCCAAGCCTGGCTGGGGCACTTAGTGCCATGGTCTGGTTGGTTGGCCAGGGCTGGGTGCTAGGTTGGGCTGGCTGAGCTTGGAGCTCTCTTCCAACCTGCTTGATTGATTCTATAATTCTATCTCTTTGCCACCATCCCAGGACCTCCAGGCCCCCCAGGAGGCGTGGTGGTGAGGGACATCAGTGACACCAGTGTCCAGCTGAGCTGGAGCCGTGGCTTTGACAACCACAGTCCTATTGCCAGGTACATCGTGGAGGCTCGGACCCTCCTCTCCAGCAACTGGAAGCAAGTGCGTACCAGTAAGTGTCTTGATGGCAGCAGTTGGTGGCTCCAGGTCACCAAGCTGGTGACAAGTTCTTGCTCTGGCCTCCTCCCCCTGCTGCCACTCGCTCTATTTGTTCTCCTCTCGTGCTATTGGATTATAGATCCTGTCAATATCGAAGGCAACGCAGAGACAGCCCAGGTGGTGAACCTCATTCCTTGGATGGATTATGAGTTTCGGGTCTTGGCCAGCAACATCCTTGGAATTGGGGAGCCCAGTTTGCCCTCCAGCAAGATCCGTACCAAGGAAGCAGGTAGGTGCAGGTACTGAGGTGGGGAAGGGGCACCAGAGGTAAGAAAGGAGTAATGGAGGCAAGAAAGGAGCATTAGAAGCAGGAGAGGCATCAGAGGTAGGGTAGGGGTATCAGAAGTGGAAGGGGCAACAGAGGTATGGAAGGGGCAACAGAAGCAAAAAGGGCAACAGAGATAGGGTAGGGGCCACAGAGGTCAGGAAGAGGCAACAGAGATAGGGAAGGGGCCACAGAGGTAGGGAAGAGGCATCAGAGATAGGAAAGGGGCCACAGAGGTAGGGAAGGGGCCACAGAGATAGGGAATCATAGAATCATAGAATCATAGAATGGTTTAGGTTGGAAGGGACCTCAAGGATCATCCAGCTCCAACCCCCTGCCATAGGCAGGGACACCTCCCACTAGAGCAGGTTGCTCAAGGCCTCATCCAGCCTGGCCTTAAACGCCTCCAGGGAGGAAGCATCCACAGCCTCCCTGGGCAACCTGTGCCAGTGAAGGGGCCACAGAGGTAGAGAAGAGGCATTAGAAGCAGGAGGGGTAATAGAGGGAGGGAAGGGGCAACAGAGCTAGGGAAGGGGCATTAGAAGCAGAAAGGGCAACGGAGGTAGGGAAGGGGCCACAGAGGTAGGGAAGGGGCATTAGAAGCAGGAGGGGTAATAGAGGTAGGGAAGGGGCAACAGAGCTAGGGAAGGGGCATTAGAAGCAGAAAGGGCAACGGAGGTAGGGAAGGGGCCACAGAAGTAGGGAAGGGGCATTAGAAGCAGGAGGGGCATCAGAGGTAGGGTAGGGGTATCAGAAGTGGAAGGGGCCACAGAGGTAGAGAAGGGGCCACAGAGGAATGGAAGGGACATTAGAAGCAGAAAGGCTGGAGGTAGGGAAGGGGCCACACAGGTAGGGAAGAGGCATTAGAAGCAGGAGGGGTAATAGAGATAGGAAAGAGGCATTAGAACCAGGAGGGGCAACAGAAGCAGGGAAGAGACATCAGAGGTAGAGAAGAGGCCACAGAGGCAGGGAAGGGGCATTAGAAGCAGAAAGGCCACAGAGGTAGAGAAGGGGCCATGGAGGTAAGGAAAGGGCAACAGAGGTAGGGAAGGGGCAATAGAGGCACTCAGAAAGGGGCACCAGAGGCACCTGTCCATGCTGGAGAGGGAAGGTTGGCTTGCAGCATGCCTTGGGCCCAAACAAGTAATCATCTCCTTGAGTGCTCCTCAAGGTGAAGCCATCACAACATTTTCTGCCTTTTTGCCCACTTAAACATCAAAGCCCAAGCAGGAGCAGAGCTGGCAGCTAAACTCCACCAGCATCAGATACAACCTCTGAAACCATTCTCTCTTCTGCTGCTCAGAGGTGTGAGGAGAGCTGCTCCCAGCACATCAGATGCACCTTAACTCCTGTCCAACAACAGCTCTCCCCCAGCTCATAGAATCATGGCATGGGTTGGGTTGGAAGGGACTTTAAAGATCCCCAAATCCCAGGTCATGGTCAGGGACACCTCCCACCAGCCCAAGTTGCTCAAGGCCTCATCCAGCCTGGTGTTGAACACCTCCATGGAGGCAGCATCCACAACCTCCCTGGGCAACCTGTGCCTGTGTCTCCCCACCCTGACTGCAAGGAATTTCTTCCTGAAGTCTCATCTCAACCCAGCTTCTTCCAGTCTGAAGCCATCACCTCTCATCCTGCCACTCCAAGCCTGTCCCTTCCTATCTCTCCTGTAGCCCTCTTCAGCTCCTGGAAGCCTGCTCTAAGATCTCCTTGGAGCCTTCTCCTCCTGAGGCTGAACAACCCCAAATCTCTCAGCCTGCCCTCATAGGAGAGCTGCTCCAGCCCTCATATGTCTGGTTTTGAGCTTGATTCTTGTCCCCTTGGGGACTCACTGCCCCCAGACAAGCTGATCAGACCCTGGCCACTAATCCAGACCTGATTGCCACCAACATCTGAAACCCTGATGGCTGGAAGCACAGAGCCCAGCACTTCCACATGAGCTGTCAAAGCCTGGCTCTCCCCAGCCCTTGTGTTGTTGGTGCTCATCTTCATCACCATCAATTCTTTAACCCAACCTGTGCTGTCTGCTTCTTGTTTGGGGACCCAACAGCACCTACTGTGGCACCATCTGGGCTTGGCGGAGGCGGAGGAGCTCCCAACGAGCTGATCATCAACTGGACGGTGAGTGAGCAGCATGGCACCAGCTGGGGGTGCTGGGAGAGGGCCAAGGGGAGGTGCAGGTGCCAGTTCCTCCTGGCAATCGCTGCAGCAGTCACAGGTTTGACATGGAGTTGAGCCAAACATGTGCTGAGTTCAAAGCCTTGCTCCTTGAACGGTCCAGGTCTGGGCTCCCCAGTTCAGGAGTCATAGAATCACAGAATCAGTCAGGGCTGGAAGGGACCACAAGGAGCAGCCAGTTCCAACCCCCCTGCCATGCCCAGGGACACCTCACACAAGAGCAGGCTGCCCACAGCCTCAGCCAGCCTGGCCTGAAACACCTCCAGGGATGAGGCTTCAACCACCTCCCTGGGCAACCCATTCCAGCCTCTCACCACTCTCATGCTGAACTTCCTCCTCACCTCCAGTCTGACTCTCCCCCCCTCCAGCTTTGCTCCATTCCCCCCATTCCTGTCACTCCCTGACACCCTAAGTCCCTCCCCAGCTTTCTTGTAGCCCCCTTCAGATACTGCAAGGCCACAATCAGGTCACCTGGAAGCCTTCTCCTCTCCAGACTGAACAGCCCCAACTCCCTCAGTCTCTCCTCATAGCAGAGCTGCTGCAGCCCTCTGCTCATCCTCCTGGCTCATCTCTGGACAGCGAAGGACAGGGAACTGCTGGAGAGGGTACAGCAAAGGGCTGTGAGGATGCTGAGGGGAATGGAACATCTCTGTCATGAGGAAAGGCTGAGGGATTTGGGGCTTTTTAACCTGGAGAAGACTGAGAGGGGACCTGATCAATGCTGATCAATACTTAAAGTGTGGGTGGCAGGAGGATGGGGCCAGGCTTTTGCCAGGGGTGCTCAGGGACAGGACAAGAGGTAATGGGCACAAACTTGAGCATAGGAAGTTCCATCTAAAGGTGAGGAGGAACTTCTTTAATTTAAGGGTGGTCAAGCACAGGTCCTGGCTGCCCAGATTGGAGGTGGAATCTTCACCTCTGGAGTCACTGGAATGCCACCTGGGCACTGTTCTGTGCAACCTGCTCGAGGTGACCCTTCTCTGGCAGGGGTGGGGGTTGGTCTCAGTGATCTCCAGAGCTCTCTTCCAATGCTTATCACAGGCTCACAGGATGTCAGGGGTTGGAAGAGACCCAATGAGATCATCCAGTCCAACCCCCCTGCCACAGCAGCACCACACAATCTAGCTCAGGGCACACAGCAACACATCCAGACAGGCCTGGAAAGGCTCCAGAGAAGGAGACTCCACAACCTCTCTGGGCAGCCTGTGCCAGGGCTCTGGGACCCTTCCAGGCAAGAAGTTGCCCCTTGTGCTGAGCTGCAACCTCCTGTGCTGCAGCTTCCATCCATTGCTGCTTGTCCTATCCCAGGGAGCAGTCAGCAGAGCCTGTCCCCCCCCTCCTGACCCTCAGCCCTCAGATAGTTATAAACCTTTATTAAATCCCCTCTGAGTCTTCTCTTCTCCAGGCTAAGCAGCCCCAGGTCCTTCAGCCTCTCCTCCTCAGGCAGTGCTCCAGTCCCTTCATCATCCTCGTAGCCCTCCCTGGGACTCTCCCCAGCAGATCCCTGTCCCTCTTAAATTTAAACTTCTCATCTATGACCCAAGCTCTTCTCTCTGCCCACCCCTCTCCCAGCCAACCCTGAGGGACTACCAGAACGGAGATGGCTTTGGCTACATCCTCTCCTTCCGCAAGAAGGGCTCCCAGGGGTGGCTCACAGCCAGGGTGCCGCACGCGGAGTCGCTGCACTACGTCTACCGCAACGAGAGCATCGGCCCCTACACCCCCTTCGAGGTGAAGATCAAAGCATACAACAGGAAGGGAGAGGGACCAGAGAGCCTCACTGCCATTGTCTACTCTGCAGAAGAAGGTAAAGAGAGAGGGGCTGCAGGATCTGAATTCACAGGATCACAGAATTAAGTAGGTTGGAAGAGACCTCTGAGCTCACCGAGTCCAACCTAGCACCTAACAGCTTCTCATTAACTAACCCCTGGCACTGAGTGCCTCATGCAGCCTCCTTTTAAACACCTCCAGGGATGGGGACTCCACCACCTCCCTGGGCAGTCCATTCCCATGCCAATCTCTCTTGCTGGGAAGAATTTCTTCCTAACATCCAGCCTGAACCTGCCCTGGCACAGCTTGAGGCTGTGTCCTCATAGAATCAAGCAGGTTGGAAGAGAGCTCCAAGCTCATCCAATCCAACCTAGCACCCAGCCCTGGCCAAGCAACCAGACCATGGCACTAAGTGCCCCATCCAGGCTTTTCTTATCCCCCCTGAGTATCCTCTTCTC
Organism: Tricholaema leucomelas; assembly: GCA_013400475.1. Lineage (NCBI taxonomy): Eukaryota > Metazoa > Chordata > Aves > Piciformes > Lybiidae > Tricholaema lacrymosa > Tricholaema leucomelas. The sequence goes on from WAAF01008585.1 coordinate 79,958, forward strand.
CAGGCTAAACAACCCCAGCTCCCTCAGCCTCTTCTCAGAGGGCTGTGCTCTTGCTCTGTCCCTGGCTGCCTGGCAGCAGAGCCCAACCCCACCTGGCTACAGCCTCCCTGCAGGGAGCTGCAGACAGCAATGAGCTCTGCCCTGAGCCTCCTCTTCTGCAGACTGCACACCCCCAGCTCCCTCAGCCTCTCCTCACAGGCTCCAGCCCCCTCCCCAACCTTGCTACCCTTCTCTGGACACCTTCCAGCACCTCAACATTCATTCTGCTTTCTCCAACCACAGAGTCACAGATTGCATTGGGTGGGAAGAGGCCCTCAAAGCAGATTGCATTGGGTCAGAAGGGACCCTCAAAGCTCATCTTGTCCAACCCCCTCCTGCTGTCAGCAGGGACACCTCCAACTAGAACAGGTTGCCCAAGGCCACAGCAAGTCTGAAGCAGCCAAGGACACCTCCCCACAGAGCTGTGCCTGGCTGGGAGCTGTTTCTTTGACTCAAAGGAGAGCTGTCAGTGATGGCAGCAGAACATTTCCCTTCTACTTCAGACACCCAGGGAGCTGTTTCCCTAAGCCCAACCACCACTGCACACCCAGAGCTTCCCAGCAGAGGCAGATCCTCCCAGCACACAGCTGTGGCCCTGCTTGTCCTGCTAAGCCCCTAAACGCCTTTGCTCCTCTGCATCACTCCAGCTGGCTGCAGAGGATGGTCCCACAGGAGACTCCTTAGTTTCAGCACAGTCATTATGCTGCCCAGGGCTAGGAAAAGGATTTGATTCCCTTTTCTTGGCTTTTGTTTTTCTCTCTTCAGAACCTAAAGTGGCTCCTTTCAGAGTTCTGGCCAAGGCTGTTCTGGCTTCAGAAATGGATGTGTCCTGGGAGCCCGTGGAGCAGGGAGACATGACTGGAGTGCTTCTGGGCTATGAGGTATGAGCCTGCCACGGGGATGTGAGGCACTGGAGAGCCCAGCAGAGAAAACTCCCCCAGGCTAAGTGAGGTGAAAGGAAGCAGCCTTCTGTTTCCAAAGAGGGAGGGTAAAAGACAGCAGCAGGCTGCAGTGGGGTCAGTGTGAGGCTTCAGTGGGGTCAGTACTGCTGCTTGTGAGGGGCATCAGTAAAGGACAAACATCCTTTTCTTGCTGCTCCCCTTCCCATACAGCCTCTGACCTTATTCCTGGGCACATACACACCAGCAGGTCTCCAATGTTGGCTGGGGATGGGCTGAGTGTGGTCCCTGCAGGTGCCTCTCTCCTGACCAAGACACAAACAGCAGAAGGTCTCCAGTGTTGGCTGGGGACGGGCTGAGTGTGGTCCCTGCAGGTGCCTCTCTCCTGAGACACAAACAGCAGAAGGTCTCCAGTGCTGGCTGGGGATGGGCTGAGTGTGGTCCCTGCAGGTGCCTCTCTCCTGACTGAAGCCATCCTCTCTCTTCTCCACTCAGATTCGGTACTGGAAGGATGGTGACAAGGAGGAGGCAGCTGACAGAGTGAGAACAGCAGGGCTGGTGACATCAGCTCACGTCACAGGGCTGATCCCCAACACAAAATACCATGTCTCAGTCAGAGCCTACAACCGGGCTGGGACTGGTCCCCCCAGCCCCTCCACCAACATCACCACAACCAAGCCACGTGAGTGAGCCCTGCCCATCTCTGGTGTGCACTTTGTGTTCCCTGCCTGCATCCTCCAGAGGGTCCCCAGTGAGCAACTAACTCATCAGGTCTTTCATTGTGGCACTTGAAGTGGTCCATAGACACTTCCCTGGACTTCCTCAGCTCATCCTCTGCTCTCTTTCTCACTCACCTGAGAAGATCTCTCCTCAAAGTAGGGTTTGGTTGGCTGCTTCCCTTCAGAGCAACCATCCTGGTGCCATAGAATTCACAGAATATAGAATGGGTTGGCTTGGAAGGGACCTTAAAGATCAGCCAGTCCCAACCCCCCTGCCATGGGACACCTCCCACTAGCCCAGTTTGCTCCAACACCTTGAACACCTCCAGGGAGGGGACATCTACAACCTGTTCCAGTGTCTCCCCACCCTCACTCTAAAGTATTTCTTCCTAATCTCCAGTCTAAATCTGCCCTCCTCAAGCTTCCCTCCACCAGCCCTGTGTCCCAGGAGATGGCTGTGACCAACACAACCTTCTCACTGGTCCCTTGCTGAATCTTTGTCTTCTTTTTGTGTCTCTCAGCACCAAAGAGGCCACCTGGCAACATCTCCTGGACTTTTTCTGGGTCTACAGTCAGCATCAAGTGGGACCCAGTGGTGGCCAAAGCAGATGAGTCTGCAGTCACAGGGTACAAGGTACAGGCAGCATGAAGGTGACCTCCTCTTAGAGGTGACCCTAAAGGCATCTCGGGGAACATCAGCTCAAATCAGCTTCTTCCAACAGATGCTTTACAGGCAGGATTCCCACTCTGCCCCCACGCTGTACCTGGCCAGCAAGAGCAAGATTGACATCCCTGTTCCTGAAGACTTCACTCATGCCTTTGTCCAGATCAGGGTGACAGGACCTGGGGGCGACGGAACCCCAGCAGAAGTCCACATCCTGCGCAACAGTGGTACGTGGGCCCTGTGCACAGCCCCTGCTCACCCCCCCAGCCACAGGCTGCTCCACACACCACTGCCAAACCACCTCAGAGGGAGAGGAGCTCATCTGCAGGACTCCACAGCTCAGACTCTTTGGCTCTCTCGTGCTGCTGACTCAAAGGAGCTTCTGCTGTGCTCCTCTCCAGCAGCAAACCTCTCCTCATGCTCTGCCTTTGTCTAGTTTGAACTCAGCTGGAGAAGCTGAAGCTAAATCCCCCAACTCACACTCACCAGGAGTGAAATCCTGACCCTATGGCACCTCAAACCCAACTCCCAACAGGTTTCTTTGAGTCAGAGATGTTCTCATGGTCTAGTTGGCTGGATATGGCTGAGTGCTGGGTTGGACTGGATGACCTTGGAGGTCTCTTCCAACCTGGTTGATTCTATCATTCATGGGCCCACCTCCAAATTCTTGTTTCAGACACAGGTGTTCTTGGCAGACAACCACCACACAAGCACCCAGAGCTAACATTTTACCAACCCTCCCAACTCTTTTTTCTTGTGTCTGCACCACACAGCTGCTCCTTTCCCAGTCACAGACTCACAGAATTGCTTTGGTTGAAAGAGACCCTTTAAGATCATCCAGTCCAAACCAACAACCCAACCCCACCATGGCAAATAAACCATGGCCCCAAGTGCCAACACCTCCAGGGATGGGGGACTCCACCACCTCCAGGGATGGAGACTCCACCACCACCCTGGGCAGCCTGTACCAACCCCTGACCACTCTTGCAGCAAAGATTTTTCTTCCTGATCTCCAACCTAAAGCTCTCCTGGCACAATTTTGGGTCATTTCCTCTCATCCTATCACTTCTTACTTGGGAGAAGTAACCAACACCCACAGAACAGTTTAGGTTGGAAGGGACCTCAAAGCTCAGCCAGCTCCAACCCCCTGCTATAGGCAGGGACAGCTCCCACTAGAACAAGACCTCATCTAACCTGGTCCTGAACACCTCCAGGGAGGTTGTGGAGCACAGAAGCACCCAATGTGATCTTTGATCACATTGGGTGCTTCTGTGCNCATCTCCCTCAGCTGCTCCTCCTCAGACCTGTTCTTCAAACCCTTCCCTGGACCTGCTCCATCCTTTCAACATCCTTCTTGGATTGAGGAGCCCAAAACTATTCCAATGCTTGACCACCCTTTGAGGCAAGAAATTTCTCCTCACCTCCAACCTTTCTTTCAGGGACCAGCATGATGGTGGAAGACTCTGTGACAAGACCAGTGCCTCACATTGCCATCATCACAACTAACTCTCTAGTTATGGTCACCCTGATCAGCTACCTGGAGCTCTGACAGCAAAGCAACACAGCAGAGGACTCCTGGACACCTTTCCTCCCAAACCCAGTGGTGGAACTACTCAACACTTGGCTGCTACAGCTTCAAGTCAGTCCCACCAGCAACAACAACAACAGCAGGAGGAGGAAGGAATGATCTGATGAGGTCTTTTGAAGGGAGGAAGAAACAAAGAGCTTTCTGTTGGGGGTTGTTTTGGAAGGCTTGGAAGGATTTTGATACCAGGTTTGGGTCTTTAATTCCACAGGGGTTTGGGGTTGGGTTTTTTTTGTTTGTTTGTTTGTTGTTGTTTGTTTCTTTTTTATTTAAAGCAACCTGTAGAAGGCAGAAGAATTCTACAGGGGATTTTGGCAAGCAACTGCCCCAACACCACCACCACCACCACCACTGTCTCCAGTAGGTTTTCTGCCTTATGAAGCCATGTACTAAAAAAAAAAACCCAACCCCAGCCCCAGACTGCTACATTGGACTCTTTTTTTTTTGGGGGGGGGAGGTTTTTAAACAACAACAAACTCTACAGTGACTTTGAAAGGGGTGGGAGAAGAGGAAGGAGGAGGAAGGAGGAGAGGAAGGAGGAGGAAGGAGGAGAGGAAGGAGGAGGAAGGAGGAGAGGAAGGAGGAGGAAGGAGGAGAGGAAGGAGGAGGAAGGAGGAGAGGAAGGAGGAGGAAGGAGGAGAGGAAGGAGGAGGAAGGAGGAGAGGAAGGAGGAGGAAGGAGGAGAGGAAGGAGGAGGAAGGAGGAGAGGAAGGAGGAGGAAGGAGGAGAGGAAGGAGGAGGAAGGAGGAGAGGAAGGAGGAGGAAGGAGGAGAGGAAGGAGGAGGAAGGAGGAGAGGAAGGAGGAGGAAGGAGGAGGAGGAAGGAGGAGGAGGAAGGAGGAGAAAAAGGAGGAGAAAGGAGGAAGGGAGAGGATGGGGACTGAAGATCTGACAGTGATCAGCTTGTTCCATCCCAACCCCAGTCACAGCCAAAATGAAGGGACAGGATTATTACTGGGGGGGGAGGGGTCCCCTCCTCTACCACAAGCCAAATCCTGCAGCAACCAGCCCAAGGAGATGAAGCCACAAGAGAAATGTGACCTCTGCCCCATCCTGCAGCTGGATAAAAGCAGAGCTTAGGTGGACAAAAGCTGTTTTTTTGGTACAGCACTGCTGTTACCTTGCAACATCTCCCCCCAAAATCCACCCCCCCCTTGCCCCCAGCCCACTGTTTGTATCATCCTGGCCTGCTGTGAGGTGCACAGCTCAATGTGATCCATATCCCACAGGCTTTACATTTAACTCTTTGTTTTTGGGGGGGGGGAGGAGGAGATTTTGTTAATTTTTTTTTGCTTCTTTTCATTTTGGTTTGGGGAGGAGAAAAGGGAAGTGAAAAGGAAAAGCTCTTCTAGCACCTGCTGGGTGGGAGAGGTAGTTCTGCACCACAGAATCAGTCAGGGTTGGAAGGGACTAACAGCATAGAATCATAGAATGGAGCAGGCTGGAAGAGAGCTCCAAGCTCAGCCAGCCCAACCTAGCACCCAGCCCTGCCCAACCAACCAGACCATGGCACTGAGTGCCCCAGCCAGGCTTGGCTTCAACACCTCCAGGCACAGCCACTCCACCACCTCCCTGGGCAGCCCATTCCAATGCCAATCACTCTCTCTGCCAACAACTTCCTCCTAACATCCATCCTGAACCTGCCCTGCCACAGCTTGAGGCTGTGTCCCCTTCTTCTGTTGCTGGGCACCTGGCAGCAGAGCCCAATCCCCTTCCTCCTAACATCCAGCCTAGATCAAATCCTTCCTGCTGAAGAAGTTTGCTGCACTCCTCAGGAGGAGTCACTGAGGAGGAAGGTGCAGCTCTGGTGTATGGATGAGCTGCAGCCAGAAGGCTCTTTCTGGCTTCAGACTCCATGTGGAAGGACAGGCATGGGAGAAGGGAGGAGGAAGGAGACAGAAAGGATTATCCAAGAGGTGAGAAAGGCCAAGTTTGGGCTCAGATGGTCCCAGGCTTAACCTCACAGCTCTGTTTTTACACACAGCCACAAGCCATGCTAAGCAAACCCAAATTCCTTCTCTTAGGCAGCCTCTTCTAGCATTTTAGTTATGGGGATTTAATGTGACCCCCTTGCAAACCCTCCCCCCACACCTCCCATCTTAGCTCAACCTTACCCAGCCTACCAAAAACCCACATAAAGCCCAGCCAGAGCCACCAACAGGAGAAAAAAAGATGTGGAAGGAACCTGCTGTAAAGGCAGTTTGAGCTTCCTAAAACACAGCCCAGGGCTTAAAAAGGTGTGGAGGGCCAAGGGAGGGAAAGATTTCCCCACCTGAAAGGAGTTTATTGGCTTTAAACTGCTGCATTAAGTCGCAAATCAATTTCCTGTCTCATTAAGAGCTCCCTCATTTTAATTGCTTTGAGCATTTGCTTTAGGGATTAGCTCAGAGGGAAGGAGTTCAGTTGCTGGGTTTTGTTCTCAGCATTGTCAGGGGCTCCCCCCAAGGGAAATGATCCAATTTCACAGGGTCCATCTCGTTTGTCAGCAGGGAAAAAAAAACAACCCCAACCTGACAAAAGTGCTGTAAGGTGCAGGCAGCCAGGCTGGAACTTTGTGAGAGTCTCAAATGAGAGGAGCTTCACAGCTCTTATTTATTCATATTTACCTTGCAAGCACCATGGAATGGCTCAGGTTGGAAGGGAGGGAATGACAGAAGGAAAGAGACTGGAAGGGACCTCGAAAGATCATCCAGTCCAACCCCCCCTGCCAGAGCAGGATTACCTAGAGAAGGTGCCACAGGAATGTGGCCAGGCAGGTTTTGGATGTCTCCAGAGCAGTGTTCCCCTCAAAGTTTCTCTTCGTGTTCAGATGGAATCTCCTCTGGTCCAGCTTGCACTCACTGCCCCTTGTCACAGGCTCACAGGATCAGAGGATGTTAGGGGTTGGAAGGGACCCAAGGAGATCATCCAGTCCAAGCCCCCTGCCACAGCAGCACAATCCTATCTGACACAGATCACAGAGGAACACATCCAGACAGGCCTGGAAAGGCTCCACAGAAGGAGACTCCACAACCTCTCTGGGCAGCCTGTGCCAGGGCTCTGGGACCCTTCCAGGCAAGAAATTCCCCCTTGTGCTGAGCTGGACCCTCCTGTGCTGCAGCTTCCATCCACTGCTCAGCTGCTCAAGGTCTCATCCAGCCTGGTCTTGAACACCCCCAAGCAGGAGGCAGCCACAGGCTCCCTGGGCAGCCTGTGCCAATCTCACCACCCTCTTACTGAAGAACTTCTTCCTCAGCTCCACTCTAACTCTGCTCTCCCTCAGCTTCAAACCATTCCCCCTTGGCCTGTCTCTAGACCCCCTCATGCAAAGTCCCTCTGCAACCTTCCTGCAGGACCCCTGCAGGAGCTGGAAGGCAGCTCTCAGGTCCCTCACTCCTTCCTGATGCTACTGAATTTAGAGACCAAAGTTTGCCCTTCTGGTTTTAGGTTGGTTGGGTTAAAATCCAAGCCTCAAGCTGTAGTTTGAAGCAGGAGGAGCTCACATTTGCAGCAGGACAGCTGAAGTAGGGTGTCTGTGTGTGTGTGTGTGTGTGGACAGGAGGCACTCACCTCTTGCCCCAAGGACTCAGCTGGATCACAGCAAGCATCCCATTTGCATAGTGCCTGGAGGGGGCTAAATCCCATCTGCCCTAAACCTGCAAAGCTGTTCCCTGCTCCCTCCACAGGCAACCTCTGCTGTGAGGATTCTCATCCAGCTTCACTACCCCAGAGGGGCAGTTTCCTTCTCAGTATCTTGGCTCTTCACTGCTTGATTTGTTAAGCAAACCAAATGGCAAAGGCTGTGAGCACCCTGCCCTTGCTGGCCCTGCAGTTATTTGTTGGCAAGAGTAGCACACAGGTCATAAATAAAGATCTGCAGAGACTTTTAGACAGCTGCTGGAGTCTGCAGTACTTCTGTGCACCTTTAAATGCAACCAGCAGCATGGCCCAGGACTGTGCTGGTCCTGACTGCCAGCTGCATACAGGCAAGGAGCCCTGCAAGAGCTCCAATGCATGAAGCAGGACTCCTCTGCCAAGCTTCAGCTAATCCCAACAGGGTGAGGGTTGGAAGGGACCTCTGGAGATCATCCAACCCCCATGCCAAAGCAGAGCACCCACAGCAGCTTGCCCAGGATCACAGTGGCTGGGGAACGTTGGAAGCTCTCCAGAGGGAACTCCACAACCTCTCTGGGCAGCCTGCTCCAAGGCTCCAGCAGCCTCACAGCAGAGAAGGTCCTGCCCAACCCAAACCATTCTATGACCTTCTCTGAGCCTCGAAGGACAGAAGGATGGACAGAGGGAAGCAGCCTCCCTCTACTCCTCTTCTCAGGAGCCACAGCTTAAGGTGATCAGTGTCTGAAGGACAGAAGGATGGACAGAGGGAAGCAGCCTCCCTCTACTCCTCAGGAGCCACAGCTTAAGGTGATCAGTGTCTGAAGGACAGCAGGATGGACAGAGGGAAGCAGCCTCCCTCTATTCCTCTTCTCAGGAGCCACAGCTTAAGGTGATCAGAGTGTTTGGTTGCCATATGTCACTGCCCAGCTTCTGGTGCTGATGGCAAAGGGGATCCAACAAAAGGCCCAAGGAGGTTGGGCTCAGCTGTGCTGAGAGCCCAGGCAGGCTCCTGCCCCTCTGCCCCACGCTCTGCAGAGCTGCAGGCGAGGCTGGGGCCGTAATGAGCTGAGGGATTTATGCTGCAAAGGGCCTTTGTGAAGCTGAGGGCAACATCATTAAAAGAACCAGCAGGGAGCAGCCAAGACTGAGATGAATCCCACCCCAGGTCACCCCACACAAGGGCTCTCCATCATTAAGTGCTGCTGCTGCTGGTGTCAATCAAGGAGACAAATGGACCACGGCTCAACGTGTCTGTGCTGGGGGAAAGGCAGCAGGAGGAAGGGGGAGAGGCAGCTCTGCACATCCCTGGCTTCCAAGGGCATCATCCCATGGACTTGGAAAATGCTGACTGGCAAAGCAGTTTGCAGCAGAGTGTGGAAGAGATCTGAGGCTGTCTCTGGTCTCAAGGTGCATCACACAGGCAGTGGCCACCTGCTTTTTTTAACCATCATCATCATCATCATCATCACATTTCTCTTCTTAGGGCCTCAAAACCTCTCTCTGGGGTTTCTTTGGCAAGTGTCCCTCCTGCCAGCAGCCTCCAGAGCAGCCCCACAGGGGCATTCACCAGCCAAGCTGTTGCCTTCCCAGAACCAGAGTCACCAAATCATCTTGGTTGGCAAAGTCCTTTAAGCTCATCCAGTCCAACCATTCTCTGACCCTAGAAAGGCTGGGGCTAAGCCATGGCCCTCAGCACCACAGCTCTGCCTCTTTATAACACCTCCAGGGATGGGGATTCAGTCACCTCCCTGAGCAGCTTCATCCACTCTTTGAGAACCCTCCCAGGGAAGAAGTTTCTGCTCATATCCAACCTAAACCTCCCCTGGTGCAACTTGAGGCCCATTTCCTTTTGTCCCATCACCTGTTACTAGGGAGAGGAGAACCAACTCCCACCTAGCTCCAACCTCCTTTCAGGGAGCTGGAGAGTTCCAAAAGGTCTTCCCTGAACCTCTTGATCTCCAGAAATGCTCTGAAGTACCTGACCATGGAAGATGTTTTACAAACCCACAGCTCATTAAAGACAATTAGCACATTCCTGGTTGTTTCCTTTATCCTATCTGAGGTCTGAGGAATGCCTGCAGTGAACAAGATAAATGAGCCAGAGGCTGGGGTTGGGGGGAAGCAGCAGGTGAGAAGCAGCAGAAGTGAAGGGGAAAGGAGAGAACAAGAAGACAACAGCCTCAGAGCTGCACTGTTGGAATCATAAGAGTGGAATCATAGAATGGTTTAGGTTGGAAGGGACCTCAAGGATCATCCAGTTCCAACCCCTTGCCATAGGCAGAGACACCTCCAACTAGAACAGGTCACTCAAGGACTCATCCAACCTGGCCTTGAACACCTCCAGGGAGGTTGTGGAGCACAGAAGCACCAAATGTGATCTTTGATCACATTTGGTGCTTCTGTGCTCCACAACCTCCCTGGGAAACCTGTGCCAGTGTCTCACCACCCTCAACCTGTGCCAGTCTCTCACCACCCTCACTGCAAACAACTTCTTCCTAACATCCACTTTCAATCTCCCCTCTTCAAGTTTAAAGCCTTTACCCCTTGTCCTGTCATTACTCATCCATGTAACCCCAGCAGAGCCCTGAACTGCTGCAGGCAACCAGAGGAACAAGGCAAAGAAGAAGAGGAGAAGGCTCTGGGAAGACCTTAGAGCAGCCTTCCAGTACCTGAAGGGGCTTGAGAAGAGCTGGGGAGGGACTTTCAACAAGGGCTTGGAGTCTTAGGGGGAGAGGGAATGGATTGAAGCTGGAAGAAGGGAGATTGAGACTAGAGATGAGGAAGAAATTCTTTAGAGTGAGGGTGGGGAGAGACTGGAGCAGGTTGCCCAGGGAGGCTGTGGATGTCCTCTCCCTGGAGATGGTTAAGGCCAGGTTGGATGAGGCCTTGAGCAACCTGGGCTGGGGGAGGTGTCCCTGGGCAGGGACTGGAGCTGGCTGATCTTTAAGGTCCCTTCCAAGCCAACCCATTCTATGCTCTGTGAATTCTATGGCACCAGGATGGTTGGCCTAAAAGGAAGCAACCAACCAAACCTTACTTTGAGGAGAGATCTTCTCAGGTGAGTGAGAAAGAGAGCAGAGGATGAGCTGAGGAAGTCCAGGGAAGTGTTTATGGACCACTTTAAGTGCTATTAGAGCACCAAGAGGGAAGGGCTTACTGGGGACCCTCTGGAGGATGCAGACAGAGAATATAAAGGTACAGGTTGGAACTAGAAGATCTTCAAGGCCCTTTCCAACCCCAAACCATTCCCACACAGGTCAAGATGGAGAGGATGGAAGAGTCAGATCCTCCCCAGCTCAGTGCAAAGGCAGCAGATGGGGTTTGTTTTGCTCTCTGCTGCCATTCAAGTTGCAGCAGTTAAGGCAATCTCCTTAACTCAATTTAATTAAGCCTCAGCAGCCAACAGCACTTGCAGCAGCTGCCTCTGCCTCACTGTTCTGCTCTTCCCTCCTCCTTCCCAAGTGCTAATGCCATTAGCAAATTGCCTTCCTCCCTCACACAATCTGTCTGCCCTTAGCACACTAATTGCTTCCTAACACTCAGGGCCAGCAGCAGGCAGCACAAGTTTGGCCCATAGGAAAAATGTCCACCTGCAGACCAGTGCCAAGAGGTGTCCCGCAGGGGTCAGTGCTGTGGAACATCTTTGTCAGTGCCCTGGACAGAGGAATCAGTGCACCCTCAGCAAGTCTGCAGATGGCACCAAGCTGTGTGGCACAGTCGACTTGCTACAGGGCAGGGATCCATGCAGAGGGACCTGGACAGGCTGCAGAGCTGTGCCCAGTCCAACCTCATGACATTCAACAAGGCCAAGTGTAAGGTCCTGCAGCTGGGTGGGTGCAATCCCAAGCACAGCTCCAGGCTGGGTGGGGAATGGCTGAGAGCAGCCCTNAAGATGCTGAGAGGGCTGCAGCAGCTCTGCTGTGAGGACAGGCTGAGAGAGTTGGGGCTCTGCAGCCTGGGGAAGAGAAGGCTTTGAGGAGCCCTCCTGTAGCCCACTTCAGATCCTGGAAGACCACTCCAAGGTCTCCTGGAAGCCTTCTCTTCTTCAGGCTGCAGAGCCCCAACTCTCTAGAGCATCCCAAACCATCCCTTAACACAATCAGAGAACCATAGCAAGTTAGGGGTTGGAAGTGACCTGCAGAGATTGAGTCCAATCCCCTTGCAAAGCAGGACCACTGTGGGCAGGTCACCCAGGAATGTGTTCAGGGAGGTTCTGAAGATCTCCAGAGGAGACTCCACAGCCTCTCTGGGCAGCCTGCTCCAGGGCTCCAGCACCCTCACACCAAAGCCTTTTGCTTGATGTAGAGGCAAACTGCCTCCCTCCATCTTTCTCAAGCTGTGTTTGTCCAGTCCTGTGCTGACTCAGAGGACTCAGGATCTTGAAGAAAACATCTGGCAACAAATTTGGTCAAGCAGAACAAAAGAAAACAAGAAGAGGGGGAAACAAATGAATGGATCAGAAACATCTCCCTGCAATTCTGAACCAATAAAGAGAGAGGGACAAGAAACTGCATCAAATTCACTTCATTGCTTTGGAGCTCTCCTCCTGAAAATCTTCTTGCAGAGGCAGGCAGCCACCAAGCTCACCAAGACACCTCCTACCACTCCACTTCCAAGCCCTACCCAGTACAGCCCCAAAGATTTCCCTTGCCAGACGTGCTGCTGGCTCTGCACCTCTTCCTGGCTGCTGTTCTTTGCAGTTCCTTCCTGCTTGTTTGCTGCTAACTTCTGTTCCCAAGTCAAGGCTTTGTCAAAGTCCAGGTCTGCCAAGTCATCCTGGATCACTCTGACCCCAAAGTAGACCCTCTTGACGACCTGGAAGGTCTTCAGCATCTGCACATCACATTGGTAAGTGCCTGCATCAGCCTCTCTGGCAGGGGAAAATCTGAGGACAGGATCAGGGCTGTGGAAAGGTTTGAAGAGCAACTTATTTGTGGTGATGAGGCCTGGGGCAAGCCTCCACCTATATCTATAGGCTCCAGTGCCAAAGCCAACCACATCAGAAGCCAGGCAGGTGAGCTGGAAGGGTTTGCCCACGGGGACAGTGAAGTGGAGCAAGCCACACATCCAGTTGGCCAAGCAGGTAGACCTCTGCAGGGTACAATTCCTCCTCTCTCCAGCACCTGTGACCTCACACAGCTGCTCCAGCTTGATGCCCAGCCCACAGGTGACACTGCAGGAGGTGGCATTGACAACAATTCTGAGCACAGCTGTCCTCAGCTCTGCTGGGATGGTGACAGGTTCAAGGCAAAGCACCAAAGAGAGAGAGAAAGCACAAAGCAGCAGCCCAGCAGTGTGGCTGCTCCTCAGGGTCTTCATTTTAGGGTTACCAACCAGACACAAAACTTCCTAAAGGGACACAAAGTCAGGAGCCAAAACCTAAAGCCACAAAATCAGTCTCTAAGTCTTCAAACTCAGTATTTTGGGGTTCCCAGCAGCAGCATCTTCAAGATCTCATCCTTCTAGTGGCAAAAATCCTCCAGTAAGAGAATCCTGAAGGACAACAGCACTGCAGAGGGTGCAAGACATGAACTACAGCATCAGCCAGAATGGGGGCTGTGAGCTCTGCCTCTTGGAGCAAGGCAGCACAAAGGTCTGGTCCAGAGGAGGCAGCAAATGGATCTGACAGTTGGGGGGGGAAAGAACTCAGTTCTCCTTCAAGATTTCATGTGGATTTCTGCTCTACTTCACACTTGCATGGATTTGACCATTTCCATGGACCTCCTTGGGCTGGGCTCCAGGTGGACCTCCACTGGACAGGCTCCAGATGGACCTTCTCTGGCTCAGCTCCAGGTGGACCTCCTCTGGCTGAGCTCCAGATGGACCTCCTCTGGCTGAGCTCCAGGTGGACCTCCTCTGGCTGAGCTCCAGATGGACCTTCTTTGGCTGGGCTCCAGATGGACCTTCTCTGGCTCGGCTCCAGATGGACCTCCTCTGGCTGGGCTCCAGGTGGACCTCCTCTGGCTGGGCTCCAGATGGACCTTCTCTGGCTGGGCTCCAGGTGGACCTCCTCTGTCTGGGCCCCAGGTGGACCTCCACAGCAAAGGAGCACTGTTCCAGTTGAGTTTCCCCACCAAGCTATAAAGCATTGCTGGAACCCTTACAACAATGCTGCTGAGCACAAGCAAATCATCACTGCTCAGGCAGTGCCTGCACAGCTCTGCCTTACACACACTGCCCAAAAGGACTTCTGAGATCATGAGAAGCCAACTTCAACCTCAGGAGAGTCTGAGAGCACCCAAAGCAGGGGCAGCCTGGCCAGGGGAGTCTGACAGCACCCAAAGCAGGGGCAGCCTGGCCAGGGGAGTCTGAGAGCACCCAAAGCAGGGGCAGCTTGGCCAGGGGAGTCTGACAGCACCCAAAGCAGGATCAGCCTGGCCAGGAGAGTCTGACAGCACCCAAAGCAGGATCAGCCTGGTCAGTGTTTCCTCACTGATGTCCACCTCCACTCAGCCAGGCCACTGACACCTCCAGGAGTCTCTGCTCCCATGGTAGCAGTGCTGATGTCACAGTCCAGCTGCCCAGGTTGGGATGCAGCCCCAGACCTTCCCATGGAGAACTCCTCCAACCCTGAAGCCATAAAGAATCCTCTGAGGACTTGGCATAAATGCATCAGCTCAGGATTTTGACAGCCACTAGCAGGGATTCAACAGCAGGAATTGCCCCAAGCCTGAGCCTTGTCCTCTGCACCATGCAGAGCCTGCACAGAGATCTGAGCCAAAATCTCCACATCTACAGAGCAGAAACCACTCACAAGCTGCCACTGCAGCAAAGTGCTTGAAGGGGAGACAGCCCCCAGTGTGCTTCACTCAGTGCTGAAGTGTCCCTAACAGTAAGATGCTAATCAAGTTCTCCTTGCTCTTTTTGATGGAGTCACCAACTGCACTGTGCTCAATGAGCAGCCTCTTGAGCAGCAGCTGAGCTATGGACTGCAGAAGGATTTGGATTGCCAAGTTCTTTACCAGCTCTGCTAATGAGTACCACAGAATCCCACAGTGGGTTGGGGTGGAAGGGACCTCCAAAGCTCAGCCAGTCCAAGCCCCTGCACTCGGCAGGGACATCCTCCCCCAGAGCAGCTTGCTCAGAGCATTCTTCAGCCTGATCTTGGATATCTCTCCAGGGATGGAGCCTCAACCACCTCCCTGGGCAACCTGTCCCAGTGTTCAAGCACCTTCCTGGTGCAGAACTTGATCCTCACATCCAATCTCAATCTGCTCTGCTCTCATTTCAAACCATTGCCCAGGTCCTGTCCCTGCAGGCCTTTGGGAGCAGTCCCTCTGCAGCCTTCTTGTAGCTCCCTTCAGCTACTGGAAGGCAGCTCTAAGGTCTCCCTGAAGCCTTCTCCAGGCTGAACACCCCCAGCTCCCTCAGCCTGTCCTCACATTGAAGGTGCTCCAGCTCCCTGATCACCTTCATGGCTCTCTGCTCCCTCAGGTCCATGTCCTCCTTGTGCTGAGGGCTCCAGAGCTGGACGCAGCGCTCCAGGTGAGCTCTCACCAGAGCAAAGTGGCAGAATCTCCTCTCTCCACCTGCTGGCCATGCAGCTTTTGATGCACACCCATGGACACCATCCATGATTCTCTTCCTAACACCTCTTCATTTAGCAAAATGAAGCCTGGTGAATGTTTCTCACACTCCCCTGGAGGTACAACCCTACCCCAGCACACTTTGTGTTCTCTTCTGCACTACCTCAGGGTTTTAGCCTCCAGATTTCCTCCTCTCTCTTCAAGAGAGACCATGACATAAACCCAAACACCAGCACAGCAGCTGAGGTGAAGGCACAGTGTGTTTGTGTTGGCACTGGAGCTGAATTGGAAGATTCCTCAAGACTGGCAAAATCAAAACCAATCCCAATTGAGATGGAAAAGCCAAAAGTGAAGGCAATGAACTTCAGGAAATAAACCATCCCTCTTTATTTACAAACACAACCCCTACCAGCACTGCTCTATGCTACCAGCAAGCCTATACCCAACAAATATGGTACAAAACTACCCCCAACCACCCCCCCACCCCCCAAAAATAAAATCAAATAAAAGAGGTGGTGGGAAGAAAATAAACCCAAGGGACATATACACTGTACAGAGAAGTCTGAGCAGAGAAAAGCCAAAGCAACTGCTTGAAAAGGATCCAGAAAAGCATTGCCTGTGCATCCCTTAAAGCTTCTGGGCTTCAGCCATAGCACACAGGGGTGGGTTTCACCTTATGGTGTCCCAGCAAAGATGTGACTCATCCCACAAGCAGAGAGAAACCCTGGGCACAGAGGAATGGATTCATTCCATGAAGCCTAAAACCAGAAGTGAAAAGAGCAGCTCAAAACCCTTCTGATTTCAAACATCTCCTCTCAATCCCACACTTGTATCTTCAGGTTAACTACTGCATACTTCTAACTGATTCCTCCTCTTCTGGGCTTTGAATGCCTGCAGGATACTTGGGAGTTCTAAACACCTGTGATAAGCTCAAGCATGGCCTCTGGGAATAAACCTGACAGGAATTGCATAGGAATCATTAAAGTCTAGGAGCAAGGAGAAGGAGGAATGAAAACTTCCTCTCCACAGCTGGTTGCTTTAGTACAGGTGCAGGATTGTGTCTCCTCCCATCATTCCCACAAGGACCAGGAATAAAAGGTTAAAGGTTGAGGGGAAGGAGTTGTTAGCAGTCATCTTTCCTCCATTCTTCATCCAGAAGTTGGGGGGGGAGGGAGAGGAAAAAGCAATCTGGCAAACTGTTGCAGTGATATTAGTTCTGGTTTGACTCTAAGTGTCAGCTAAGGTAGAAAGGAAGTGAAACTTCCTGGTAGGACACCTCAGAGGAAGGAGGCCAAATAAAAACACTTGCAAGGACAGAAGGAAAAGTGCCAAGAGAGCTTTTCACATCACAGGCTAGAGGCAAACACTTGTACAAGCTGAGCATTGCATCTAGAGCTGTGTTCACTTGTTCCTTCTCCCATCAGCAGCCACCCTTCACCTCTAAAATCTTCCCAAGATGAAGATTCATTCTGTGCAGTCTTCATTCTTCACCATTGGAGCTCTATCCACTCGGGATGAAATCCAACCTGGCAGAGGAGCAGCAGCAGTGGTGGTTTCACTAAGCCTGTCAGCACAGAAGGCATCACACTGAGCTAAGAGCAGAGCTGGGCAAGGTCACCCAGCTGGCACAGGAGGAGTTACAACCCAGGGACATGAAAATGAACAGCAAAGAAAAGAGATACACAGCAGGCAGGAAATAAAAATCACACATTTGGGCCATTCTTCAATCCAGAGCTGAGATAAAAAACAACCCCAATGGCTGAGAGGCTCTGGAGTGGCAGAGGGGGGGTTGGGTACCAGCTCACTTGGTAAGTGACACAAAGTCAGTCCAATTTTAGTCTCATTGCAAATGGCATGACCTGAGAGTCAGCATCTTGCACACTGTCCACTGAAGAGGCAGTGAAGGAGCAGGGGAGGCTGTTTCCTCTTCCATATCCTTACAAAAGTCACTCCCTGAAGGCATGAGCAGTCTGCTGCTTGAGTCAGTCCACTCTGACTGAGCATTTAAGCTATTTTCCATGTTAGGGTGCCAATAAAGGAAAGAATACAGCAAGATACAGAAGAGTTTCTTCATAACAGTTCTGAGATTGCACCACCTGCTAAAGAGATCAGAGACAGGTGAGAAATAAGTAACCAGACTCAAGCAGATGTCACCAGAGAGCACTAAACAGGGCAGCATTTGCAGATCTGAATGAAAAACAACAAAGAAAAGAACAAGATTCCCTAAGACAAACTTTCCAGACCGGGATAGCATCAACAAGACAACTGCCTGGGACAAAAGAAGCTCCTCAGGATTTCTGCTCTTGGATCTGAGCTGTACAAGGTGGCTTAAGGAGCTCTGAGCTGTTACTGCACTGAGGTGCAGGCAGACTTACCTGCTGTAATCCCAAAGTCTCAGAGCAGAAATACATCAGGAGACAAAAAACTTCTACCTAAGTTTGGGTTCAAGTAGATTGTTGGGGATTGAGCTGCTGGGAAAAGGATCTGGGGGTCCTGATGGCCAGAAGGATGCCCATGAGCCAGCAATGTGTCCTTGTGGCCAAAGAGGCCAAGGGCATCCTGGGCTGGATTAGAAGGGCTCTGGTGAGTAGGTCAGAGAGGTTCTCCTGCCCTTCTACTCTGCCCTGTTGAGGCCACAGCCAATGGAATATTGTGTCCAGTTCTGAGCACTTCAGGTCAAGAAGGATCTTGGGGAATGGCTTGACAGAGTCCAGCCCAGAGCCCTCAGGCTGCTGCAGGCAGTGAACACCTCCTGTGAGGCCAGGCTGAGGGAGCTGGGGCTGGGAGCCTGGAGCAGAGGAGCCTGAGGGCAGCCCTCACTGCTGTGCTAAAGTTGTGCAGGGCAGCGTGGGGAGGATGGAGCCAGGATCTGCTCAGGGATACCCAATCACAGGACAAGGGGCAGTGAGTGCCAGCTGGAGCAGAGGAGGTGCCAGGGGAACAGGAGGGAAATCTTTGTCACTAAGAGGATGGCAGAGCCCTGGAGCAGGCTGCCCAGGGAGGCTGTGGAGTCTCTTACTCTTGAGACATTCCAAACCCACCTGGATGTGTTCCTGTGTGACCTGTTCTAGGTGATCCTGCTCTGGCAGGTGGGGTTGGACTTGATGATCTCTGGAGGTCCTTTCCAACCCCTAATATTCTGTGATTTCATTCTAAAGCTACAAACCCAGATTGAGCTTCTCAGTTTGGTTACACACACTGGGACCTCTCAACATCAGCCATTCAGTGCAGGGCTGCACAGCAGTGCCACAGACACAGCTTGCAGCAGGTTCCAAGTCTCAGCCATGCAGTTTGCAGAGATGCTGTGGCATGGCAGAGCAGCAGCTTGGCAGTGGAGAAACAGCTGCTTGTGCAGCTGCTCTGGTGACTGATTGGTTAACCTCAGGAAGCCACAGCACAAGGAGCCAGCAAAGTGAACAGCTTCATGCACAAGAGACAGAAAAGGCAGCCTTGGCTTCAGGATGCCAGGCAGGTGACCACCTGAGTTTGGTGGTGGAAGCTCAGCAACACCAAGATAAAACTGCCTGCCCCAAATGGGAATTTTAAGTGCAAGGAGAACTTCTCCCAGAGTGCTGTGTCCAGCTCTGGGGCTTCCAACATAAGAGAGATACAGACCTGCTGGAGCAGGTCCAGAGGAGGGCCACAAAGATGAGCAGAGGGATGGAGAACCTCTGCTATGGGGACAGGCTGAGAGAGTTGGGGCTGTACAGCCTGGAGAAGAAGGCTCCAGGGAGATCTTAGAGCTGCATTTCCATATCTGAAGGGGACCTGCTGGAAGCCTGGGGAGGGACTGTTTAGAAGGGTCTGTGGTGACAGGACAAAGGATAATGGTTTGAAACAAGCAGGGGAGATTTAGGTTGGACATCAGGAGAGAGTTCTGCACAATAAGGGTGGTGAAACACTGCCACAGGTTGCTCAGGGATGTGGTTGAGGCCCCATCCTTGGAGACACTCAAGATCACACTTGCTGTGGCCCTGAACAGCCTGAACTAGTTGGAGGTGTCCCTGCTGCCTGCAGTGGGGTTGGACAAGCTGAGCTTTGAGAGTCCCTTCCAACCCAGTGCAATCTGTGAACCATGGACCAAAAGGCCATGTGTGACTTTGGAAATATCCAAGTGACAACTTGGTGGTGGTGGACAAGCTGCTGCTGCCTGACCCAACTCACACAGACACTTCCACCACCACTGCCTGCTGAGACACTGCACACAGCTCTTAGCTCTTAAGTCAACGACTGTGAGAAGAACAACAGCAGCTTGCAGCCAGAGACAGAATCCATCATAAAGACACTACCATAACATAAACCTCTCCCTGGAGGTGTTGAAGGCCTGGAGGTGCTGGATGAGGCCTTGAGCAACTTGCTCTAGTGGAAGTGTCCCTGCCCAGGGGCAGGGAGGGGCTGGAACTGGATGATTCTTTTTACTAGCACTGTTTTGTTCCAAACATTGAAAGCATTTCAACTTAGAGAAGGATAAAACAATTCCCTCTCCTTGCCAGCAGCAAAAGATTCAGTGAGCAAGAGCCAGCTAAGCTGCTAGGACCACAGGAAGTCAGGGTCTGTACAAAAGCAAGGCCACCAAGCAAGGCAATGAAGCTGACACTGAGTTCCTTACCTGTCAAGGGCTGTCCCAGCTCCGCCTGCACTTTACCCTTCGCTGCTCCTTCCAGAGGTAAAGAACCTCTGTCCCCTTTGTAGAGTTTCGGTTTAAATGGAGAATCTTTGTCTTTACCTTTTGATCCTTTAGGCCTGCCTGCTTGCTTCTTCTTGGATTTACCATCTCCCTTCACACCCAGCAGCGGATGGACCTCTGTGGAGAGACACAAGGTGGGACCCAAAGGGAAATCGCAGGAGCCCAGGATGGCAGGGGTTGGGAGGGACACAAAGAAGTCACAGGTTCCCAGGATATGAGGGGTTGGGAGGGACAGAAAGAGGTCACAGGTTCCCAGGATATGAGGGGTTGGGAGGGACACAAAGAGGTCACAGGTTCCCAGGATATGAGGGG